>GL501519.1:1961687-1987511 GCA_000149185.1 Mayetiola destructor
TCAAAACGTTTCGTTAAATGTTTTTTCGGGTTTTTTCTGTTGCATATGGTTCAGGCTATTCTCTGTGCCTTAGATTACTTCAGCTAAAAGAAAAAAAAATTTACTATTGAGAAAAAGTTGAAGTTTCTTTTCTATTCGCTTTCGTTGGGAATTCGTACACTATGTATTGCTGTGTTAAAATGAATCCAGTTTTTTTCCGAATTCATTCATTTTACAAATGGCATTTACACATTCGGTATGTACACACAAGAGCCATCATAAAGTTTAAAAATCATTTCGACGGAACGTGTTCTCTTTTTTTTGAGTCCACAATCGTTGGGCACAAAATAAAGTGGTAAAAAATGGGATATTACATTGACAATGTATACCTGCATCGTACATGTGTTGTAAAATCGTTTGAAAATTTGTTGAAAAAAAAAACAAACTTAAAATTGAATAAAATCCTGAAGAAAGTTTTCAAGAATAGGATTTTTAGTTTGAAAAGGTTTTTTCAGAAGAGAAACATACGTATGTGTAACAACTAACAGCAAACGCCCACTTAAGGATTTGTTGCTGTTAGTTGAAATTCACGCATTGATGATAATAAATTTAATCAAAAGACTACTTCAAATTCCAATGCATTCCATGCTGATGGGAGATGGAAGATTTGTGGGAATAAAGTAACTAAAACTCAATTTTTTAAACAATCACAATGAAATATATACAAGATAAAACGAAAAGCTCATTTACATAACTATTCTATATACGAAATGTTGATGAATTTGCACAGACGCCTGGCTGAAGTTGAGCCAGCTCATTGCAAACGTCATTAGATATGCATAAACATTTTGAAAATGATATAACATTTTGTTCAATGGCTTTTTTGAAAATCTTCTACATAAATAATGTGACTCGCATTGGATACCGGGCTGTATGGTAAATATATATGGAACGGAGCATGGAGCACGAGCCACACTTTTACCATCCTGACTACACTCATGTATTATGCATCATTCAAAATGTATCTTTTCACTCTCGAAACACCAAAAATTTTGATAACTACTAACACAGAATGGGAATATCGCAACACTTCAATCAACAAAGAAACAAATTGTTCGCTCCTAGAGGTGATCATGGACAGTTCACGAACATTTGTGTTCGTAAAAAAAGTCAAAAAATCTTTCGCAATCGTAAAAAGAGACATGGCACACAAAAAAAGAGACGACACGAACACGAACGAACACAAACAAAAGTGTTCTTTGCACAGTTTTATTCGTTTTTTTTTTCAATTTTCACAGCTCAGAGAATAGAAGCGAGAATAAAAAAATAACCTCTCGAATGCTCTAAAGCTTTTCGCGCAAATTCACACAGAAAACAGAGATAGTGGAAAACGCAAATCGAGAACATTTTAAATATTTATTCGGGCAAAAGAGGAAAAAAAACCAGAATATATAATATATAATCACATTATCGTAGAATGCTTCCAGTTTCCGCTCTGCAACTGACATGTTATTGTATTGTATACATTGTACATTCAAAATAATTCGGAGAAGCTTGATTCGGTGCCGAAAATAAAAAAAAATATAAAAATTGTTGAAACATATCAAAATATACTTTATTTAGTTTTATTGCTGCTGTTACCAATATAATGTAATTTAATATTGGCCCAAACGAATCGAAACAATGTTATTTCCCCCGAATGCACAGTATGAATGAAAGCTTTTTCTTGCCTTGATATATCATTGCATTTTGTATTTCAATCTGACTTGATACGCACCATTTTAACCAGTTTCTCGTTCGGTTTCTATTACCAATTTTATTCATAATGAATGAACCTACATTTATATGCATCACAAGAGTTTCATTACAGTTGGCCACCATACATGGTTTTGTTAAGCTTTTCCAATTTCATCATGTGTACAGTTTTTTTTTTCTTTTCTTTCACACACAAATATAACAATATGTTAAGTTAAGCAATGCTTACTTTTGGTGCGATGCCGAAGCATAAATTACTCATATGGCTCATATGACTCATATGATATGAGTACACAATGTATTTCTTGTGATCGGTCATTTTGAGCATCTCCATTTCGATGCAATTTTCGTAGATCGTCATCAGGCTAGAAATTGGAATCTTGTCTTGTTCATGAACAATGTTCAATGTTCGAATACAACTTTTAAAACTCTAATGAACAAATAATTACATTCAATAAAGTCAAACTTTTTTTTTCATTTATTTTGAATTTTGCCGAAGAAATAGAGACATAGTTCAGGGGCCATTGTAAATACATTTGCACTCTTTGCATAAATAATGAACTGGGAAATGATTCGGAAACAAAGTTCCAAATGCAATGAACATCCTTAAAATTTGACATCGAAATTCGTCGTCATCGCCAAATTGTTAACAAATGCCACATTAATAATGGCATCACAAAGTTGCTTAAACTATTTTATTCTCACAATTTCCTCGAAAATGGAAATGCATGCACAGTTTATGAGTTTCTGTGGAAATT
Source organism: Mayetiola destructor (assembly GCA_000149185.1). Taxonomy (NCBI): domain Eukaryota; kingdom Metazoa; phylum Arthropoda; class Insecta; order Diptera; family Cecidomyiidae; genus Mayetiola; species Mayetiola destructor. The sequence goes on from GL501519.1 coordinate 1,964,180, forward strand.
TCTTTTCCATTTCCTTTCAAAATGAAATCAGAGTAAAACATTATTTATTTTATTCGTTCTGCTCATCGAATGCAATAATTGAAAGCTCTTCGTTTGAATAAATCGAATAAATTGATGATGTAAGTCACAAAAACAAATATCATTTATTTAAGAAACGCGTTTCTACATCGTTTCGTTCATCATGTTTAGACAACGGAGAAAAAATAGTATCGAGGAACAAAATTAATGGAGATAATGCTACAATGGCAGACATACCAAGAGACAACACAAAGCGTCATGTTGTTTGTTTATTTATTTTATGAAACACATTTTTGTGAAAACGCTGATGAGGAAAAAAAATTTCTTTGATTTCCAATTTCTTTTTTTTGCAATTTTTTTTCAGAAATGGTTGTTTCTATTAAAATTACTGGTGAACTTGGTCATTATTTTATCCTATTCACTTATATTGTATATATTATTGTATATAAAGTTTCATTTGATATGTGTTTAAATTTTTGACGTTTGCTTTCTTCTGGTCCAGACATTTCTCATTCATTTCATTTTACAATGTGTCATTTCAAAGCAAATGAAATGCATACCAAGAGACCACATGCATGGCTCATCAATTGTGGTGAGATTTTTCCTTTGAAATTGAATAGAATATTATTATTTTTTGAACATTTTTTTTACATGCGTGTATGGATTTTGTGCGTTGTGGTCTGATGTGTTTCAATAACCACAATATCTATTGAACAAGTGAAAAAGGCCAAACCAATAATACGAATTGGGAATGATTAATAGACCACATGTGTAGAAATGTGGTGTATCGAATTTGTAGCGTACGGAAAAAAAGGAAAAACCCCTCTCATTCGATTTGACGGTAATATTTTTTCTTTCATCGTACTCTTGACATCTATGGAAATCATTATGTCAAATTCGCAAAAATGTGCGCTTAATTTTACTTTTTTTATTATCATCATTTTTTCATGCGACCACAGTTCTGAATCTTCTTTTCTTTTTTTCTTTTTTCTTTTTTGGTGAAATAAAATGAGGTTTTATTGGAAATTTTTCACAAAACGGTCTTCATGAAAATACAATAAAAAAGAATAATGCTTGTGTTATGCGCATTTATCCATCATATCCATTCGTCGCAACATGTTGAATATAATAATAATCTTAACATTGCTTGCTCAAATACGAATGGAATATATTTGTATACTTTTGTCTGTGAATCTGTTGTTGTTCTAAATTAATTTTGATAATAAGCATAGAAGCGACATGAATTGGTTGCTGATGCACGTTCATTTGGACGATAAAGTGAACATTGAATATTGTGAACTCCAATACACGAATTTCAATGAAGGGGATAATAATGCGACACCATTATATCAAAACAATTGCCCTAAGAATGCGTATCAACCAACAGAACTTGAACAACAGATGAAAATCATTCGAATGAATTCGAAAAAGAATAGAAAAGATGATAAACAATCTGAGCTTTTTGTTCGAAAAAAAAAAGAAATGAAGACGATGACCGTCATGAACTTTCTTCCTTTCAAAATCAGATCATGATTGTCCCAGTTTTCAATACTTTGGGAAATAAACACTGAAAATCCATATAGATTTCAGTAACACACGTTATGGGCCAGAGTAACGTGCCTCAAGCATGAAAAAATAAATTGTTTTTGTACGCGTTTGAGCAACTGTCTGTGCTAGCTATAACATAAAAACAGAGAAAAAGGACTTCTCTCTTTCTTAAAAAGAAAGGAAAAAAAAATAAATGTCAATTTGTGCTCGACATACATTTACTCACTCGCCGCATTTCCAACGAATGTTTTTCTAAAAGAAAAAGAATTTTCATGTCGACCGTAAAATGTGTGCCCGTTGAAAGAAAAGTAAATCGATTCGATATCCTTTCACTTTACATTCTTCGGTCTATACTCAAAATGCGTTACATATGCATGCATCCATGGTCTATGCTTCGTGCTCAATGTACTATGTATGATCGGGGAATGGAAACCGAAATATAATGTAATTGTATGTGTTTTCTGTTTTTATGTCATTCCAATTGTATTGCTGGAAAGTGAATAAGTTTTGTTGAGGATATTTTTATGGAAAAGTCTATTTCCTCTTTTTAATGTTATATGCGTTTGGGTTATTTGTTTTGTCACAGCTCTTCTCCAATGGAAATAATTACGAATGTGTGTTTTTCGTTTTCATTTCGTCCAATGCTTCATTCTAACTGGAACAATGAAATTGTTGTGTCGATGATGTCACGGCGTGATGAGCATTTACTGTACAGTGTACATATTATATAGACACGTATATACATTTGAATGGATTCAAGATTCAAGCCATCATCATATCCATTTCCATTTAACGTATGCTTTTGTTATTTGTTTTTATTGGGATCGATGGATTGCATCATTACGTAACAAAACAATATTTTCACGTCTTGTTACACAAATTCACCATTTGGTTCAAGCAAATGAGAAACTTTTGTTATTTATTTTTTGTTTGCTTCTTGATTCGGTCGTCCCGAAATTTTCAGTTTCCTAGCAAAAAAACGTTTAACTTCAGAAGGTCGACATTTTTTCAAAGGGAAAATAACCGTAAACTACCAAAATATTGAATACGATGGTTGGGTTGCATGCGAATACAATCGCAACGCAACACAATACAAATCAAATTTTTATTAAAAAGCTCAATTTGCTCTTCAAGCAGTTTCAATTGGTGTCAATTATTTTATGATAATTTACTGGCAATAAAATACACTAATTGATTCAATGTACTCTCATATAAATTGAGTGCTATAAGCTACAAGCTGCAAGTTGCCTGCTGCAAGCGATGAAATAACGTGATTTTTCTCTTTTCATACGTTTTTCCCATGAACAAAATCAATCATTGTCAACTATGCATAATGTGAACGTGACGCTGCAATAAATGTTGTAATTTAAAATGTGCTATAACTGAATATAAATTCTTGAACATATTATTATTGTATAGGAGTCCTTGTTTCGATTTTGCACAGTTGCCTGCAATTTGCAATCCATGCAAAATAGACCAATTCTTGCAACAGAAGCTCAGAAACTGAGGCCATCCTTAAAATGATGATGTTATGCAATCCAATACTAATGTTAGCATACGTTTCTGCATCAAAATATAGTGCAACGTAGCATTTTCACTTTTAAATATTCTATAATAATAATAATAATAATAAAATGAAAGTCAGCCGTATCCATTTTCAGTTTGGTATTGCATTTATAAATAATAAGAGATTATTATCAAAATATGAATGCTAAATGCAACAGCATTTGTCTACTTGATATTCATTACAATTCATAACCATGGGCGTCTATGTCTAATTGCATTTACACCTTTAAATATACCCAACACCCAAATGGAAGCTTTCGACATTTCAAATTAACCATTGCATATATGCAATACATATATCGTATATTTCGTATTTTACGTTCCACATCCCATATCGAATATTACATTTTGATAAATTGGTTTTACCAGTGTTTTTTGGTTTTTTCTCTTTTCCATAGTGGCTGAAAATCAAATTGGATTGGAAGATGAAAACTTTGTTGTTATCATTTTACCAAGTGGAAAATATTTTCCCGTTGAATTTATGCAATAAATCTGCATCGCATAGAGTGTGCAGCTTAACAGTGTCAAATTATAGAACGGATACGGATTGCATATTGCATATGCCATTTAAATTTCCTTTTTGTTAAGATGATTTAAATATGTATTGTGTATAAGGGGCTCTCAACTCAATTCCTATGCGTCTATTTGTCGTCTATTCGTTTCTATTGGTGTCTATTGATTCTAAATTTGTCCATTCGTTCCAGGAGGCGGCTCCCTCAATTGAAATGGTGACAGTTGAACTGTTTTTCTTGAGCTCTAAACATAACCTTAAAAAACATATGAGAGAGTGGGACACAAAATAGTATTTGTTATAAGTTAAAACATAGCATAGAGAGGCCGCCATGTTGGAAAAAGAAGAAGCAGTATCGTGGACAGCCGATGCCGCCTCCTGATTCGTTCACACACACAATGACCTTATGTCATCATATACTTTTTGTTCATACACATTTCGTTCTTTGTCATTCTCTTAATTCTATATATTTTAATTTCATCCATTCGTTTAAATTTCCCTCCATTTTGGTCCATTCGTTTCCATTTTCTATAGTTCTCAGCCCCAAGTTTGTGTTGTATAAAGTATATCGATTTACAACTCATATAGATGTTCAGCTTTCACCGCATTCATTCAAATATATGAACGGATGTGGTGAACGCGATCTAGTTTTCGTCCAGATCACCATTTGAATGCAAAACAAAAAAAATACTGAATTCATTTGGTTTTGTGGATTCACATTAAATGACTATAATCTGGTAAATGCAATTAAATTGCCAAAGTTGAATCGGATATTATGCTGTAATACAATTCAATGTTGATGTTATGCAATCCACTTGATTTTATTGAATGAAAAACTAGTGCGAAATATGCTGAAACACTCTTCTATTCTCTTCCACACATATACAATATATTGTTCACATACTATATCCAACAATCATGTGATTTTTAAGTATTTTAATATGTACACATTCCAAACGAACAATTAATGAAATTGAACATTTTGGAACATCTTTTCCGTGAAATTTCTATTTTATTCTTTTTTTTTCTCTGTTTAGTACATTTCTATCGCTGAACTGATCGGGTCTGGTCTGGTCGACTAACTTCCATTCAGATTCACATCATGTAACCAGTTCTGAAAATTCTTTGGGGATAATAATGACTGTAATAGTTGTTCTTACCACATCATTTGTACATTTCAATGTAGTTTAAAGTTTTAAACATATTTTCCAAACGAAAACAATTGAAACTTAGATTTTCGTTAGAAACAACGAATCTTATTGCATTTGATGCAACTTTGGACTTTAAATAGAGACTTCTTAAAGCTTCGGATGAAATCTATGCGCTAGTTACGTTTAAAATGATTATAAAACTTTTCAACATCGTTACGTAAACTTAATTCCGGTAATAGTAAAATGAAAAACCTTTCAAGTGATTTTTTTAATTTTTTTCAATACCAAATTTGTTTTCATGTCGATTGGTTCTTTGTTTGATTAGTGGAAAATGAACGAATAAAAAAAAAAAGAACAATTGAACATACCTTCCGGACGAATGGATTGAGCAGCTGACGGCGGTGGATAATTATTATATCCAGCTTGCACCATTTCTATGGATGAATGTGTGAAGTGTGTACGACATATTATGTATTTTGTATATCGTTTGTTTGTCAGTGTACGGCGCATCGATGAATGTAAACCAGATCGGAAAAAAAAGAAGAAAGAAATGCCATTTTATTGAATTTGATTGCATTCACAAAATGAAGGCGAACGAAGTTAGTTTGTTTGGAATGAACTTTCTTTTCATTAGTCAACACAATGAAGCAATTTAATTTGAATGGATTTTACTTTTTATTCGAAAGATTGTTATTGTTTAATGTGAAAATATTTAACAAAATGGGAACGATGAGGACAAATTGTTTCAGATGAATTGTTCAAGGAAGTCCTTGAAACGATTTTCCAATTGAATTTCTATTTGACTTGATTATGTGTTAGACTTTTTTCCATTTGATTTTCAGTTGTGAGTTAGGAGAAACGATAGAAGGAGGAAAAGAAGAAAAAACAACATCAAATGGATGATAACATACCTAGAACAAGTTGCTCGGTGGCTGGATTGATAGCCGTTACTGGAAGGGCGGCATTCGATGAAATATTTATCTCTTGCACTAAATCATTGACGAAGTAGAAGAAGAATCGAAAACTTTTTTAATTAGAAATTTGAGAGACCGCGCATTATTTTGATGTGAATGTGCATGTGCATGTGCGTGTGCGTGTGCGTTGTTCGACGTCATGCCTTCTATATTTCGTTTTTTTTTTTTCGATTTAATAGCTATTTGTTTGATCGTATTAATTTCGTTTTCTCTTTGGAAAAATGTTGAGGTTCACTTAACAAGAATTATCGCAAATTGATAATCACCGTTTTTGAATCGAAAATAAATTTCTCGTCAAATGCAGCATCGAACATGCACATCAAAATAGTTTCAATTCAATTCACCACAACAATAGATAAACGATATATGTTTTTGTTAGATCAATCAAATAAATTGGTTAGAAACATTTATAATCAACAATTGAATTGAAAAGAGCACACAGCAAACAGCAAACAATTTGAACATTTTAGCCAACTTTGTGCTTAAGAATCAAGAAATATATATGCAACGTGAATTACATAATTAGACACACACTCAAACACACACACACACACACGACATGAAATGCTATTAATCATTTAGTTTGACTGATTTACTCTGGTCATGCTTGGTGTTAAAGCAGTGATTCAGACGACTGATTAAGGCAATATGACTTCTTAGTCTAAAGCCACCGAAAAAGGATAATACTACATATATTGAACGCAAAGCGTCGAACAAAATAAAAACGATGCTGGGATTTGTCGGAGACAGAGGTATTGACTAAAGTTGATTTTCAGTTGTTTGGCAAACAATTTCTGGGTCACTTTTCATCCATATCAGTCAATTCACATGAAAAGGGTTAGTCAATCGACACACTCTTATGCATAGTCATACCGAGTTTTCATTTATCTAGTACGGCTCATTGTTTCCTTTTTTTCTTATTCTTTTCCGTCTTGTGTTTGCCCTTTCGTATAAGAATGCCCGGATTTGACGTAAACACGGTTAAAATGATGGATGTTTCCATTTAAATTGATATTAATCTTTTTGCATCACAAAAAAATTGGGCTAACGCTGAAACTATACGATGTACGGCAAATATGGCATTGGTAAAATAAAATAACAAGCTCACATCCAAAGAATCTTAAAAGTATTGAATCGAACAGTTCAACATCAGTTTTGATTGTTAATTTAAAGCAACTCTCAGCCATTGTGAAAAATGTTTTCAACATCGAGCCAATTTGATTTGAAAGTGGAACCATTTGTTTTGTTAGGTCTGTCAAATTATTAACGAGCAATTCTAAATTCCATCTAGCAAGGATTTCAATTAACAAAAATCCGAAACAATGGAAAAAACAATTTTTATGTGAATTACTATAACGATGACGTCCATCGATAAATATTATATTATTTTTCCCCTATAATGATAGCGTTTTAGCTATCCATTACAAATTTGCCCACAGTTATTCAAATATAAGAGCATAATTTTATTTATTTGGAGCCGAATAGCGAGCAACAAACAGCAAAGCCAAATGACATTCGATAATTTATCGTCAGTACACATACAACAACTCTCACCAATTTCAATGTGCAAACTATGATCATGGCAATTTTATATTTGATATATCGCTATTGAGAATAAAATTATACGTTCCATTGAAACGAATGTGCAATTCATTATATTATACACATATATGTATTCGCATTATAACCCTCAACTGGTAGAAAGCACACACACACACACGCACGAAAATGTGTAAACAATTGTTCATTATTAAACCCAAAAAAAAAAAAAAAAAGACCCGGGAACACGATATCATGGCAAAATGAAATTTGACCAGACTAACGCTTTCGTGGTCAGCTATCATCTGATAGTGTTTTATATAGTTTTCGGTATGGAAGTGGGAAACTTTATTGGTATATAATATTTATCCAATGATGAAAGTGACGGTGATGGTGATGGTGATGGTGATTGATAAACAATATCATAATTCCATTGCATTGTTCACATTATTCATATTTTCCGGCCGAACACTGAACGCGTTAAATGAGCAAGTGCGTTTTAGCCACATTTCAGTGTGGATGGCCACTTCTTAAATGCGTATACATAATATAATCCTAATTCATGTTTACAATATCTTTCATAATCAGTAAAAGCATATGCACATGCGTAAAATAGATGAAAATTGGAAATTAAATTATTTTTGGATATTTATTCCGTTGCTCTGACTGTCGCTCATCCTTATCTTCGACGATTGCCATCGTCAAGTTTCAAGTTTCGAAAAGTGTTCGAGTTAGATATCTTTATATTAGCAAATGAAATTTATATGAATGGATGTTTTTATCAAACTCCTAGTCTTTCAATGCGTATAATATGCGTCTATGTTTGATGAATTTATTTTCATTTGGCACGATCATTCTAGATGTTTTCTTTTTTTTTTTTTTTTGTGAGCACATACACAAAATGAAGTTTGAACACGAATCAAGCATTAATATTGTGTTCACACGCACTGATATCAAATCCATAAATTACTCTTGGTCCAATATATTCGTCATTCAAAAAAAGGTTTTTGTTGTTTTGTTCAATTCCATTCCGATTACATGGTGAACACACTGAACACTGAGCATTGAACACTTCATGAATGAAAACAGCAAGTTTTGAAACTGATAAACTGGTCTCAATTACATTATTATTATTCATATGCATTATACATGAAGGAATCTCAACAATGACCCATTCAACCGTATTTATTTATATACACAGTATACATTAGGCCAGAGCATAGAGAAAAACAGAGAACTTTTCACATATATTTGATGAGATATTATGATTTTTTTATTCATTTTTAATAAAATAGATGGATAGAATCCCTCAACAATGTCTCTATTATGCAAATAATAAAATCTGTAATGGGTTTGATGGAGCTACAATCTGAAAAATATATCATTGGCTGGCACTGGGACAGAAACGATGATGAGTATTACTCATTGAGTAATTCAATTTTTATGAATATTGTTATTGTTCATTTTATGGGTAAAATTTATTAAAAAACCATTTGACATGATGATGATTTGCATTGATTTTCAAGAGACTTAACAACACGGCTATTAACGGTCTATATACACATATATGTGCTTGATAGCCAACAATCGGGGTCATCATACCCCATTTAAATAGCTCCTTATATGCTTCAGTGATAGCAACAACTATTTCATTCTGTAACACTTATATTGTGTATCGATCCAAAAGACATCTAAAAATTTGTCAGGTGCTCACGAACCACAATCAAAATTCAATTATTATGAGATATTATCGTTTGAATATTATGAGACATTCCAATGCAATTTAATGTTATCATTGGATATGTTAAAAGCCTATTAAAGCTTTCTAATGAACAAATATTATCTGTTTATTAAAAATTTGTAAAGAAAAAATATACATACAGTTTAAAATGTGGCATTTATTCAAATATTTAAATGTAAATAATTACAATTCGTATTAGAGCATTGGTTTGTCGGATTGGCGCACAAAATTGAATGAAAAACATTTATATTTGTTTTTTGATGTACAAAACACATAATAATGGTAAGCGATATGTGATATGGTGAATGGTATTTTATCGTATGTGTGTGTATGCATTTTACATAGTCAATAGTCAAGGTGCAACAAACAAAACAAAAAAAAGAAGAAGAAGAAGAAGAAGATGAATAAACGATAACAGAGAAAAAGTATCCATTTGAAATCCATTTGAATTTTGAATACTAAAAAGAGTATCACACAAATGTATCGTGTATATCGGATATCGAGTTTATTGGTTTTTTTCTTTTTTCCATCTTTCATGTGCTTATTTGCATATTGAAAATGATGTTCAAATATACATTTAAACTACAAGTACGAATGGCAAACATAATGATTTCAGTTCTAGATTCTCGATAAAGATAGCACAGAAAGAACCACACTGATCACAGATGATAATAATTCATTTAGTGTTAATGTGCAGATATATTTTGAGATGTGGCAAAGCGTACTGTGCAAAACAGCAAACTGAATTGGTAGTGTTGACTGTAAGGATTAGTTTTGTGGTAATTGAATGAGTAAATACTAAAATATATGCCCATTTTTTCGGTGGATAACCGCATATTCAAATTAAAGAAATAAATAATGAAAATGAAAATGAGTTTGAAAAGAGGCTCAAACCAAAATGAATTACAATTCAGATTCGATGATAGAAATAACGATTTGCAACGGAAATAAACCAAAATGATACATTCAATTTAAACTCCATTGATTAGTATTGTGTCAGTTCGAGGCTGAAAATTTGTTTATTTCATTATAACCGATTAATAATGATTCGAAAATTGGGCAAAAGATCATAGTCCAATGATTAGATACCAATTAATGGTTTATTCACTGTAAATAAATAAAAATCTGATGCGAAAAACAATCACACAAAAAACACACTCATAAAATACAAATTATAAAGACGGAAAATCAGAAAAAATGAGCTTAAAAATCGCAAAGGGGAACACGTAACAAAACATACCTCGTTGTTCAACATCTTTGACAACAGCCGATAGGGGAAAAACTTCAATTTCTGGAAAATGAAGCAAATACCAAACAAAAATCTATAATGTTGCAACTGAATTGTTTAAAAAAAAAAGAAAAACTGGAATTAGGGGCTAATTGTTTCCATATGTTCCATCTCCGATGGTTTTTTCCTCATTTTAAAAATAATAACAATTGGTAAAGGAATGTTTGAACAACCAAACGAATACCAATTTATGTCCAAAGCAAAAATTTGAAAAATTCTCGGTTTTTTATTGAATTTCATTTGGATATGGTCAAACGTAGGATTGCATATTATGTAACCAATAGCCGTACCGGATTTTCGACCGTTTTATATATGAAAATCGCCAAAGCCATTTTACATCATTAAATTCATTCAAGTGGTCACCCGTTTCAAAGGGCAACAATGTTAAAAGGATAACAAATCGAACCTCATTTTTGATATTTGCATATACATTATACATACATACAAACATACATACATGCGAGTGCGAGGCCAAATGAAAAAGATAACGAAATAGAAATAGGAATAGAATGTGTGTACTTACGTTTACCGTAACCCAAATCAGATTTATTAGCTGGTATATTACCATTTGGTTCTAGCCTATCGAGATATTCTTCCGAATTATAACCGTTGAATGGTACTTTGTTGCCATGGCTGTTACCGCTTCGTTCATGCCATGATTGTTTCCATATTCGTTTCGATGATGACGAATTACTGTTATGTACGTATTGGTGTTGTTGATGATGATTTGCATCTTCGCCGTCTTCGCGTGATATCGCTATTTGGATGTGGCAAAATAAAAAAAAAAATTAAATAAAATCAATTAGAATAAAATTTATGCAAGGTAATCCGTGTATTCAACATTTTAAATCGCAAGTATTGCTTTTTTTGGGGGAAAAAAAATACGTTCAATTGTTCGGTGATGATATTATCCGAAAATAGCGTTGAATGAAGGACACAAAAAAACTTCGTTTCTGATTCATGATTCGTTCAAAATAGTTTTACTTCGTAAATCGGTATATTAACGATCACAATCATTTGACATATGCTCATATTTATGTCCCAAGAACTTTAAATGCTAATTTTTAACAGATATGGAGATAACCTGTACGTGCCGAATCATTGACAAAACAGAGAATTGCTTGTTAAGGATATTCACATGTGTACAGCATTTGTAATTGAATCAAAGTGACTACTTTTTTTTTCATCTGTTAATTTTCATTTTATCTAGCTGGTATCATGAACAGCAGCAGGAAATTGAATGTTGCGACCAATATAAAATGAAAAATCCCCGTCGAATGTATGAAGAAATGAAAGTCATAAACAGAAAAAAAAGAAAACCGAAAAAAGAGAAGAAAACAAAAACGAGAGTGAAGTGACTTTATACATATTGATTAAAATTATTCAAATTTGAGATCCCCTCTTTTAGTTTGTCAAGAGTTCATTTGTTTTATTCTCGTTTTTTGTCTCGATTTTTTTCTCCGTTCACATTACTGCTTGATCTCATCGGTGCATGTTATGCCCCGGGGAACGATGAACAACAGAGTAAAGAAAAATGTTAAAAAGTTAACCCTTTTTTGGTTCTTCTGCCGATGAAAGAAAATAAACATGGACGGTTTTTTTTCCAAATCTCATTAGGCTCTATCGACCCAAATGGATTTCACCAAAAGCTCTAGCCCACAATCAAATTTCATCGCATTCACTGGATTCAATCAATCGTAATGCCCAAAATTGATTTATCATTTCAAATGCATTTGCAGATTAATTCTCGAAATAGAAAATTCACCATTTCGAATATGCAAAACCAACAATGAAATCGGTCCGATTGAATTCAATTTGCTGAACGTTTGCGTGAGTTTGTAGACTTTAAACAATTACATTTTGGTTGATGAATGAATTTTGAAGGGTTTGCGCTTAATTTCCGTCATGCACCCAAACGAGTCGCTATTTCGAAAATTATAAAAGTGATTTAAACGTCCGATCTCGGCAAGCGCACTCTAATCGAGGGCGAATAAATCATCTAACACATTACACCATAATATCAAATTTTATGGAAATTCGTAATGAATCTTATGAAGTTCAGCAATTCTGTTATTTTAAACTTTGTACCAGTTTTCGTATATACCCAGCATCCGACACTCATTCAATGCACAGCATACACACAGTAAATTTTCTGCACGAAGGGTAACTGTAGCCATAACAAATGCTAACGCTACGGTGCATCGCATTTGCATATTTATGTTTTATATGTAAATGGGCAAATGGGCAAATGGTAAATGAACATGATTTTCTATGCACAAAATAAAATAATGAACACACGGAGAGACCATTGAGTCTCTGGACTTACGCAACGACGAATGCCATCGAAAATGAGATGCGAAAGAAAAAATCCGGTTGCCTAAACAATCGACATCCTACATTCAGGCCTCGAATGAAATAAATAAACGAGAGAATTCAATCCCGCATTCACATTTATCGTATCCATTTTAGTTTGGTGATAATACATTTCAAATATCAAATACCCTTTCATCTTTCATTCATTTAGTTTTTGTTTTTGTTTGTTTGTTTTTTTTTTTTTTTTTTTTGTTAAATTCATATGGTTTACCAGAAATGCTGCATATTCCATCCTCCTTCGGTTGGAAGAGAAAATCTTTTTCATCTGTATTCCGTGTATGTCTTTTAATAATAATAAGGGATAAATTTCTGCATCTTGATCAACATTGTGGCACAATGTCGCCATCATCTTTAATACCACTTCCTTGAGCTTACGTTCAACATCTCTGAGTGGCATAAAGCTGTGTGTCGTTCGAACAAACATGAATAAGACGAAAATCGAATTGAAACCAAATAAATATTTCCAAATGAAAAACTGAAATCGAAATGGAATCCAACCAAAAATGGATGGTGAAAATGTTGACTCACAATTTTTCATACTTTTTACATTTATTTGCATCGTGTATTTGATCACCATTGAATTGGAACATTGTATGGAAGCATAAATCGGAAGAAATAAACTTGTGGCCGCTTAGAGCTGCAATAAGAAATGCATGCAATTTATGATAATGCGTTCGGTATTCGATGCATGTGACAGTTGTTGAGCGAATGGCAAATGGTATTCTCGAATGGAAAATATGCCATCATCGTCATCATTATCAGCATGAGCATCATCAGTGCCATTACCACAAGCTTTAGCACACACATTCGAAAGCTCAAGATGATACGTCATATAAATGTCGGATATTATTTAATAAAATTGGTTTCCGTGCTACATTAGTTGTTGTTTGCAGATGATTCAGTTGAATTTATGCATGTTTGCTTGAAAATAAGCTTGTAAAGAAAATGGATGCATATACCATATTACTTTAGTGAAATATTTAGTAATATTCAAAACAGAAAAATACATTGATTTCTGCTGAATTGGCCTAATGCTGATTCAGTTATATTGTGGTCAACAAAATTGATTACTGTTTTATTTCAAGTAAAATTTTCAAAATGATTGATTTTCAATCCGATGCAGATGTGACCAAACTGAAATGAGCTATGTGCGATTTGTCTACCCAAAATGAATACTAAATTGAGCCACAATTATCCATCGATGGTTGATTTTTGGTTGAAACGACGGTTCAAAATTCACATATCAATTCATTATTATAATTTAAATGTGGTTTTTCACATTTCAATTGATAAAGTGTTCGATATCGGTTTGTAATTATTATTGACACAAACGGTCATATTCGCATTGCATATTTGTGTTTGTAAGTGAGTTGAATGTGCAAATGTGCAATGCATTTGGAACCAATTTGCTAAGCAATTTCGATACATATGAAAATCATTATTTATGAAACACAATCGAATATCTAGTGGACGAATGTAGAATTTAATTTCAACGAATTAAATGATACTTAATGATAAATGTTGTGTATTCGATTTGTTTGTCCTCGTTGTGTATCGCTATCGATAGATGCATTGACGCAATTAAGAATATATCATTGAGTACTTTATATGGTATATTCAAGTGAAATGGTTGTCTATGATAATGGAATGGCATTAACCTCATTCACCTTGATCCGATGATTTTTGAAATTGAGAATGGAAATGGAGAAAAACTATTGGACTGAGTCTCATGCGGAATTATGTATATAGAAAAATAATGCTGAAAAAAAACTGAACCGAATGGAATAGCAGTGACGGAAAGTGGAAAAAGGAATGAAAAAATGAGAACTGGGTCGAAAAGACTTTTGTTTCCTATCCATGTGCCGAACACAGCAATGAATGCACTGCGTCTGACATAAAATTCCCTGTTGGGTTACACAAAAAATGTAAGGGCGCATTCGGAAAAAAAATCAATTTACAAGTTCACAATTTTACTGAATGCAGAAATGCTGAAGGTTTTATTTTGAATAGCCATAAATATTATTCAAATGATTTGAAGTGGAAAATGTTTAGTTTCCATTGCACGATGCACTTGCTATCAAAATTATTCATCCAATTTTCACAATAGTTTGATGATTATAATGTTAATCATAATTATAATAATAATAATAATAATATGAGAAAATATAATGAAGAGAATCACATTTTAGAAACTGATTTGAATAATAAAATAATAAAAAAAACTTTTTTTCTCATACCAGGTTATTTTACCATTTTGATTCTTTTTGAAATAACATTTGAAATACAAATTTCCTTTGTATTATTTTATTTATTCAGATGGTTGAATTGAGCTCGACAGCTGATTTAATATTTGAATAAACGAAGCCAGACCACGTTGCAGTCAATTATTGTTTTATTTTTCCAGAAATTCTAACAATTAAACTGTCACTAGGATATATTACAACACATAAATAATGGTAATTCATTTTGTGTTAATTATTGTATTCACATATGAATTTTATTGAATTCAAAAGTTCGCAATTGACTAAATGAGATAACAAGTGTTATATGTCAGCATCGTTTGCAAAATGAAAAAAGAAAAAAAAATGTGCATCATTTTTAAGAATAACATTTGCACAGAACTCATTATTCTGTGACTGAATCACGAGGTCTGAAATGCAGTTGAGTTGAGACATGTGATCAGATCATCAGCACGTTTGATATTGAAGACTAATCTAAATGATATGATGTTATGAGTTTGAAGATATGGGTATCGTTGGAACGTGAATACCGAACATTGTACATTATACATCAAATAGAGCACGTTGTATTGATCCTTTCCCGTTTCAGTCGTAACAATAACATGCTTGATGTTCACATAGCTCGATATAAATGGAAATTGACACATACAAACAGACACACACACACACACACACACACACACACCGATGTATTCGGTACATCATACACGAGAAAAAGCATTAATGGAAAATGATGATTATGCTTATCGGAACGTGTTCCACAAATGTGCGGTATTGAATAACTAAACTACAACACTGTTTATTGTACTGTGTCGACCTGATGCCAAGCGCAGATCGTAAAAAATGTGTCACTGTTTGGCTGTTTCAAGTTGGAAGCATAATAATGTTTACACCTTCGGTTTGTTAGCCAATTCCATTTTTTCCTATCACTCTATCCCACTCTTTCTTTTTTCATTCAAATCAAAACACATTGACCCAATTAGATTGGGTGTTGTTTATCTATTTGGTTTATGCATGAAATGTTGTACATATATGTCGAATGATCGTCGTGTTTTAAAACGTGTATATCAAGTTAATTCCAGTTAAAATGGTTTATTTCGGTTTTTCCGCCATGGTGTGTGTCATTGCTTGCTACCATGAAATTATTTTATTGACTTTTCTATTTTACAAGCAAATGTAACGAATGAAACCTGATGAAACCATTCGAAATTCTAATGGCAAAAGACAACTTCAGCAAATAGAATGGCATCATTTGTGATATGAATTGTGAATTGTGTTCGAATTTTAAATTGGTTGAAAATCGGTTTGGATAAATGCCAACATTTCGTGTAATTCAATCGATGCAATTGTGAATCTAAATATTTCTATCGATATCGAGTGTTAGACCAACATAATTTACTGCATGCTGGTACCACCTTTTTTCACTTTATTCTCCTTCATTTTCATTTCATTTTTATCTCTGTTCAAACATAATACATATTAAACGAGACCAGCAAGTCATTGAGCAATAGGATACGGGATGAGAAGAAAATCTAATTTTGAACCGTTGTTGGCGATGTGGCTGTAAGCCGAATAAGTGAATATCACTACTTGAATGGTACTAACGTTCATTATGGTAGCAAATGAAATGCACATGTGTCAGCAAAATATCGTCCAAGCTCAAGAGCAAATGGAAGGAGAAATTGAAAGAAAAAAATTGAATGAATTTTCTTCGCAAAGGAAAAATTTAGATGCGAAAATGAATGGAACGTGCATAAGTATAGTCTCTTAATTTATCAACAAACTTGAACATGTATTTTCTGTGGAAATTTTTCTTTAATATTCGACAACCATAATCAATTTTGTTCATGTCAATTGCTTCATTTTGGAAGAACTTCTCGCATTGATTGGCGAAGGTTTTTGGAAAATTTAATCCACAAAACTTTTGTGCCTGTATCGTTAAATGTAAGATTTTTGTTTTTTCTGTTAAATTTTGCGAAATCCCACATAATTGTCTAATAATCTATTGTATATTTCATTCAAAGAAGAAAAGAATAATTTATTTTGATTTTTGTTGGAAGTGACAAAATGCCGCTGATGTGATTATTTATTCGTGAGTTGAAGTGGTTTTGTGCGACTTCGATTCAAAATGATTGTACAAGCTGGTAGATAAATAGTTTGAAGTGTGTGCTCTTTGTCGAAGCCACTTCGATCCACAATACACATTACACATATGTGGTGGCCTCACAAAACATGTTCTGTCTGGTGGTTAAATTTAAACGAACAATTCATAGAAACACTTTTCCATCATAGAAATGTTTATGGTCGTTTTGTTTGAATTTGCTACTCAAAACTTGTCAATAAAATACAATATTTTCGTATTCAACATTTTCTCATTTCAAAACAAAGTGAAAGTTTTCCGTCATCGTCATTAAAAGTGTTCATTATTAATGCTTCGGATGACAACTGTAGCTCACAAGTGTGATTTATTTTCAAAAAAAAAAGTACCAGCTACTTGAGAAAAAAAGAAAACATGAAACGTTCGATGCTCCTGCAATGGAAGCTTTTACCTGGTAGAACGATATTTAACGATTGTTTAAATTTTATTTGACTGAGGGGTCACTCTGAATCAACAAGAGAGTAGCATTCAATCTATAAAATAGAAGGGCAACAAGAAAGCTCATTGATGTTTGGATACAGTAGAGTTGGAACTGAGGCTGTCTACAGTTCCCAGACAGCAAGCACTCAAATCGACATGAAGCAAAAATAAAAAGGCAAAATATCTTCTACACAATGCGAACATCTGGGCTTTGTGCATCGAGGTGAAACACGGCAAATCATTTCCAATTGATATAATTCTGTGCCTCAAACATCAAAAAGAATCCAATTGATGATGATGATGAGTGTATGGTGTATTTTCAATGTTGAAATGGTTTTTCATTTGATGAAATCAAATTTTTACACTGAATCACTACCCAAAGGGTTAATTAACACAACGTTCTTGCAACCGTAAAAAAATGATGTCTGATATTCATTCGAACCATTTGTGAATGGCAAACACTGAACAATGAGCACTCATTCAAATCCACGTTTTGATGTTCGTTTGATAATAATTTTTTTTAAATGCCTCTGAATTCATCTGATTGAGATGAGAGTAACAATCATCAATATAAAATACTAGAGAATGCCAGCAGCGGTGTTTCGTAAGAAAATGCGTTCTACAGACATTCGAGTTTCGAACCTCAATTAAAATGAATTACAAATTAATAACACTTTTGAGCTTAATTTAATGTAAACGAGCAAAGACTGAGCAACAAAATTGCATTGTTATCGGATTTATTGGAGTATTTTTCTTTCATTATTTTCTTTTTTCGCAAAATTGTTGAATTTGCTTATGAAATGAGCATTTTAATTCAAGACATTTTACGTGCCGAGTAGACAGACATTTATTATTATGGATTGATGCCATATTAGTATGGATTCAATTAATGCTTGATATATACATCCGCCGGCAAAAAAGCAACTTTATTTACAAAATTTTCCTACGAAATGATCTCACACCATTTTGAATAATAATAATAATTCAAGTGAGAATGGATCGCATGCGATGCGATTGCGATTTACTTTGTTCACTCTTAACTCATGACAAAAAAAAAAAAGATTAAGAGTCTTAGCACCAGTTTTTCGCCACGAAAACACCATCATTGAACGAGACACTTGCAAATTCATACGAAATGACTAAGCTTCAATTCGATTAAAATTCAATTTCGATTGAAATGACAGAATTGTGGTGGGCGTTTGTAACGGATTCATGCAAAGATAATAATAATCCGCCGATGATGATGAAATCATGAACAAATCACTGTCACCTTTTTTATCCTTCTTGATTAAAATACCCGGCAGACAAGCCAAAATCCAATCGGAGCATCATCAAGCATCATTCACTCATGATTATAATAATCGATAGCCATGTGTTATCGATAGACACAATGATTGCATGAAGGGAAAATATGAATGAAAGAAAGCAAAAAAACTAAAAAGCGTCGAAAATCGGGTTACAATTTCCACAATATTCCCGGTCTTCAGAGATCTCCGGAGGAGGTTATTTAGAAATCATCGTAAACAGCTTAACCGGAATAAAGTGTACAGCCTTATTGTTTATACGCGTTCGCTATATCTATTATACATATATGCGGCCAAGTAACAATGTACGGTGTACAAACTTCAATGCTAAAGGGATTGTGTGCATTTCCTTTAATGAGAAGCAATGAGAAGGCATTAGATAAATGCATAATTACTTCATTTATCAGAACGAATGCTATTGAACGGAGATTATCATATGTGTTTGCTATGGACACAATTCCAATTGATTCAATTTGCCGCATTTCGATGACAAAATTCGATTTTTCCAAACTACAGTTCAGTACAGAGGGCATTTTTGGTGATTTATTTGTTGGGAAAACAATACAAACAACAGCCCATCCAATAATTTTATTGTACCTTGAAACGATTTGATGAAATATTTATGTTTTGTGTTGACTGTTGACGCAGTGCAATAAATTGAAGATTAAAGATTGGATAATGATTATGACTTAATTCCAAAATGCAATCGAAACGTCATAGTGGATACGCGCGCGTGTTTGTCTGTGTGTAATGGATATGCAATGTACTCTCAATCAACATGTATCCTGTATTCATAATGTTGATTGTGTGTCATTGGGGGATCTTTCAATCTATTCACATTCGTTTTGCGTTATGCTGATTAAAACAGATGATAAATACAATCCATCAGCCAAAGACGCCGGAAAAAAACAGCGCACACACACTAACATGAAACGCATACTTTATGCACAGAGCCATCATAAAGCCCCGGAAAATAATATTTTAATAATCACATCGAAGAAAAACTCAAAATCCAAAGGCACATACCAAATACCAAACACTAAATACTAAATACTGAATTTAAGCTTTTTACTTTAGTTTACTTTACTGTACAAATCTGTATATCGTTTTGGTAAATGAAGGGTGTTTGATGCCAAAATGCATATTTACGTAACACTGACTGTTTCAGTACCATTCAGTCGTTAATCATATCCGTAGGTTATATGTTTAAGCGTCGAACCATTTCCATTCTAATTATTTAGAACGTGCATCATGCACACGGCTTGACGTTTTAACATATTTTTTTTCATTTTTCGAAGGGGGAAAATTGTTTAAAATTGAACAATGTAAAGATTTTTGTGTTGTTGTTTTGCTTATTCTTCGGAACAAGTGTGCAATGTGCACAGTGCACACAAAATAGTAATGTTAACGCTAAAATGTGCGTCAATATTCAGTGACAAATTTTGATGTGAGAGAACAAAAATAATATCATAAAACAAAAGAAAAGGAGAAACAAAAGAGACGAACGAAAGATTAAAAGGGACGAGCGAAAGCAAAGGTTTATGAAAAAGGTTAAACATTTGAATATGTTGTTTTTTCTACCGCGAAACAAGTAACTACCTCGAAAATATTTACGTGTCTGTTGTGGATTGTGCGATACGATTTTATGCCTCAGGTGATCCTCAAAAAAAAAAGAGAGCGAATGAAAAATGCTTTACAAAACGGAAAACTTGAATGAGTAAAAAAAGAAACGAAAAAAAATGATCGAATTTTGCTCTGAGCATAATGCAGAATGCAGAGTACCAAACTTTTTTTCAGTTGAACTCCCCTTTTGGGGATTTGGAGTATTTAAACGATATGACGATGATGATAATCAATTGTAATAATAAATGATACATAATAATTGTTTATTCGACTCTTGATATCTCTGTTCTTTGTTTTGCCCAGTCATTGAGGCCACAGTACTTTTCCCATTGGGTAAATCAATAGCAAAAACCTACAACATGATGCATTTGCTAATTTATCTTGTATAAATGATGGTTCCGATATCTTAAGCCATCAGCGTTGCTGTAATGATTCAAATTAGCGATTCAATATCATTTTTCAAACAAACGTCTTTAAACCGCATTCAACTTTGTTCTCACGTAATTGTTTTATACGGATCAATAACAAAAGCGTCATCTCTGTTTAATTTGGTATTTCAATGGTTTGTTTTCGATTTCGATATACAAGTATATTCTCTTTTCTCTCTCTTTCCGTCGCGTATCGTAGATAACATAAATGAAAAAAAACATTTCTTTTCGCCATATCTTGTTTACTGATCACTTAAAACCAGTACTTTAATCCAGGGGTTGGACACCATATTCTAATAAATCTACTCTGAATTTAATTTTTTAAATTCTGTTGATTTTCACACAATTCGACTAATAATGTTAATTTTGTTTTAATATTCACTAATATTGTGATTTTTTATGTGCCAAAAGAAGCTGCATTATCGACATCGATAAAGTATTCCAAATGTCAAAATATCAACAATCAACCATTTTTTGATGCAAACTGGGTAAGACCGAAATATATTTATTTGAAAACAACTTTTTACTGAACATCTAAAATAACTGATTCATTCGAACATAATATTCTTGATAGATTTGAACACAATATTTTGAAGGAAAAATAAATATTCGTTGATGAATAAAGGTTTTTCTCAAAAGTAACAATTTTCCGACTAATACTAAGTACTCTAGAACGGTGTCCAACCCCCAGACTTCAACATTTTTCACAATAAACAACGACATAAACCCAATGCTAATGCATTTCGTTCGTCGCTCCTGCCATGCACAATTTTCTTCAACGCGATTGACAACATTACAGCTGATGTAAAAGAATCGATTTTCATTGTTTTTTATTCAGCTTCAGTTTTTCTTTTACGAATTGAGACAAGTTTATAAAATATTAATATTTTGCATCATTTTTACAAATATGCATACACGAATTACGATAACAAAACGCCCAGCTGCCTGAAACTGTTCATTTTCTTCGCCAGTTATTATTGTTCAATGCCATGAACCCATCATCATTACTGTCAACGTGAATTTTACATTGTAAAATGATATTTATTCTCTTGATGCAGTTTATCCATGATGCTTTTATCGTTGACAAAACAAATATCCAAAATCCATTTATTTCGAATGAAAATCATGTTAGACATGTTATTTGATTATAATGGTGCAGTATGTTATGATTGTTGCAACAAATGACAGCAAAAAAAGCAGCCCGAACCAAATACAGAAACTTTTACAAAGAAGCGCGGCACCTATACATAGGGAAAAAAACTCCAATGTTCACCATTTCACACATTGTGACACAAAACAAGGGAGAAAGAAAAAAAACACACACACAAAATTATCATCTTTTGCAAAAGACTGAGAGTTTTAACCATAATAATTTGCATTGAGTACAAAGTACAGAGTTTGTGTATCATTTATATTTAGCACCACCATTTACAATTCACCATTTCTAGCAAGTAGTCTGAGTCTTTGGGTATTTAAGTGGTAGCAGCGCTTTGTGCATTAACATGTGCAAAATGCGGTTTTATTTGTGTTTATGTGAAAAAATTTATTTATTTGATTTTTCAACTATTTGCGTTCAGTTTTTGAACAGAATATAGCGTACGTATGTGTGTATATGTGTATACGAAACATATGAATTACTTCAAAGGCATATCCCCTCGTGATTCAACCGCATAGATGAAAAATAGATGGAATGCTAGCATCCCTAACATTATCCACATTATTTCGACGGAAGAACGAATTCAACTATGAACTCAATGCAAAAACAATGAACAAAATAATAATAAAAAAAAGTAATAATAATTTGAATCGTAAGTTGTGAAGGAGTCGAGATGCAAAAAATGTATACTCAACAAACTCACATTCGGAATAGAGAGTGAAATAAAATAATTCATGAAAACTCAAATGAATGCTATTGCGTGTATAAATAGAACTGGATGGAAAAAATGGAGCAGTCAATGGTGGAAATTTTGTGTGTGTGTTTTTTTAAAAATACAATTTTCAGTTTGTGAGCGCACCCTTAGCCACTTTCGTCATTGCGTATTCATCCATTCGAAGCAATAATATTTTCATTCCAATTTCACTAATCACACGGGACATTCCTGTCAATGATAGACATTTTTTTCTCGTTATATTTATGGCGTTTGTAATTTTCATTCATTTCGACTGTTGCCCGATCATTTTCGCCTTTTTCTTTCGGTTTATTATGTCTCGACGTATGTCCAATAACTAGTTTTCAGTCGTTCATTGGGTAATTCATTTTCCTTTATTTTTCTCAAATGGATATTTACGCCAATTATGCTTAACAATGCGCATTCAATTCACCCCCGAGCATCGAGCACTGAAATCGACACAGACCTCAAATTGTGATGATAGAGTGGGACGGAGAGAGAGAAAGAGAAAGAGAGAGAGAGAGAGAGAGAGAGAGAGAGAGAGAGAGAGAGAGAGAGAGA
>GL501519.1:1987846-2006337 GCA_000149185.1 Mayetiola destructor
AGAGAGAGAGAGAGAGAGAGAAAGCTTGCGCAAGCACTTAGACAAAAATGACGACCCAAATGTGCTGATTGCAATATTATTTGAAAATTTTTCATTTTGGCCCTCTTCATAATGTGTGACGATAACAACGAACAAGAGAACGAAGACACAGCAAAAAAAAGAGACATAACTGCAATATCACATTTATCGCTTCGATTGAGTGCATACAAAACTCTGATCCACGTTCGACATGACAATTTCTCAAAAAGCATAATGCAGATTATTTGCTGATGATAATATTGTTTTTATTATTGGAACGCGTGTAAGTGGTTTTTGTGGTTCCATCTTCCAAATGTTCTATATTCGAGTTTGTAAATGAGATATTTGAGCAGCAACAACAAGAGTAGCTCGTAGCCGTCATATTTCTTCATTTTTATTTTCTTCTTCTTTTGGTTCGATAGCAAAATAAAGACAAACCATGAAAATAAAATATGTTATTCGCAATCAAAATACATTTTGAAGTACGAGAGCAAAAAGGAAGAAAGGTCTGTTGTCTGTGCTCGCATCTCGCATTCCAGGTTTGGTTTGCATGGCAAGCAAGAACCAAGAATTGATATTTGGATTACCAAATTTGAATTATGCACTATGATGTTGCAACCGAATTTCGATTAATATTTCTTTTATTACAGTGATTATATTGGATTATGTGATGTAATTCATTCAGTGGCCACAAAATGGCTGTATGAGACGGTCCGGAATTTATTTAATGGAACTTATGTTCCATGAAAAAGAAAAAAAAAAGAAAGAAATATGGGAATCCCAGAAAAATGCATGTAATATGTAATATTGTACTACACAATACAATATAATTGATATATGTATTCAGTATTCATTGTCCTCATCGTTAATCGTTTGTGTAGTAGGAGTAGTAAGTACTACTATTCGGTTGCATCAATAACATAAAACGTTGAACGATGAACGATGAATGAATGTTCCCCCTTTTGTCATAATTTACAATTCGTAATTCGAAATATTCAAATGGGGTTCGAAATTAGTTACACATATTGCAATGATGCTAACTGCTTCTAGCTACATAGACGATAGACACAAAATATATTGTCGTCAATACGAATAGCACTAAGTAACCCATAGCAGTCGAAAATATGGGGTCCAACATCATCGCTGATACAAATGTATATCCAAAATGTTTTGAATGTTTGATTATTTTAATCAATTTATAAAGTTTCGTTTGTGTTATTATCGCTACCGTTTCAAGTGAAATTTGCATGTATTGCAACGCATATATTCGAGTGTCGAGACTACATGCATGCCTTCGTTAACATGCCAATGTAAATATGCACATCAAAGGGCGACAGAACATTTACTTGATTTTCTTCTCTCTATTTTTTTTTTTTTTTACTTTTCCCGTACTCCTCGACACTCCAATCCACACTATGGTTAGCTGCAATTTCAGAAATAGCCGAAAGATTTCTCATTTGGCAAACTAAATAATGGTTTGTTTTTAACTCTCTTTTGATTTACGTTGGCTATGATTTGCATTTGCATTTGAATTTTCCCGTTGTTTTTACAATTTCTGTATCAGGGATTTCTTTTTAACATCATTCACATAAACCCTTTGGCATTGTTCGGTTATGAATTGGTCATTGAACTGGATGAATCTAAAAGATTGAAGAATATAGAAAAAGGGGAAAGGTTAGGTGAAAAATGAGAGAAACTCGAAGAAATCTGAATCGTTTGCTGACTGTAAGTTCATTTTACACAATTTTTCTTTGTCGAAACGATTTACTTCGTTAGTTACGTAGTAATGTGTCGATATGGTGAGTGCTGAGTGTTTTAAGCTATAATGGGCTATTCGTCCATACGCTACTGTTGCAAATGCTTCTGATTTTATTGTGTTGATAAAATACAAAATAAGCGGGAGCATTTCATTCATTCATTGTTTGAATCGGAATCGATTGAAACAATTCGATGGGTATTAAGAATCAATGCGAGAGTATACAAATGCCAAGTAGACAATGTCCAGACGGTCTCATCATCAATTGAAATCGCCAATGTAAAAATGTGATTGTGATTTTCTGCTCGTCAATATTCGAGTGCACAAACATAACTGTTAACCATTTGCTTATAGAAAACTACACTTTCAAATCTTATGCAATAAATTTTGCTTTGAAATCAGTTAAACACCATTCGATCCTCTCAGTTAACAGTTTGTTTGTTTATTTTTTCTCCTCCGTTTTTAGCTTTCAATTTTTGGAATAACCGTATACGATTGTGGCGCTGGTATCTTGAACTTTTGCATTTGATCGGATTGATAATGCCTTGTGAAGGATTTTATTTGTAGGAAGAGAAATATCCATTTGCAAATACATCGATTTACTGCTAGTGAACGAAAAAAAAAAGACAAATAAATACTAATGCTGCAAATGGCTGGTATAGAGCTGGCATAAGGATTAATACTTGAAATAAACATCGATTTGGCAGGCACTTTGGCCATTTCATATCGTAGTCTGTGGACCGTTGGTCATACCATAGAATGGTTCTAATGTTGACATTGTATCTACGTATTTTGTGGATCTGTCTACATTCAATTCACAGAGATGCATTTGATGATAATTACCAGACACAATTTGTTCCAATGAAATTTGAAAGGAGACTCACTATCACACTAACATCAGAATTAATTGCCGCTTTCTGCTTAATTTTCGACTTAACACAAATGGTAATGCTAATTCGTTAATAACATTCGAAATTATAAAACTAAGAACAGGCTCCAAATGAAAAACTGAATCGGTGGTTCAGCAGCTTGCAAAAAATCGAACGTGCTTTAGCTTAATGTTACTATCGATTGAACGGGCATTGGATTTTCAATTTGTATTAGTAATGAAATTAAAATGAAAAAAAAAACCAAAATTACATTGCAAAGGTTAAGGTTTACATTTAGTATTTATTCAGTTGAATCGAAAATGAAAATTTGATATTTCTTGGCAACATCGTACCTATTCAAATCGACAACAAAGTCGAATATGCTTCTTTTAGCATCATTCTGTCTTTCACTGATTTTTTTCATAATTGTTTTTTTTTTTCATTTTTTGTTCTGAAAAAATTCTCTTTGGAATAGTTTATGTTTTGCAAACTCGAGACGAACAGACACCGCCATAAGCGAAGACTTGACAGAGTCAAAGAAGAAAAAAGACGATCGGAAAGACGGAGGAAAAACAAATTCAATTTAAATTCCATTATGATGTGACTGACTGTGACGAAATCGAAATAGATTCAAATGTAAATCAATTTCAAACGAATGCCGAGAAAAATATAAAAAAAATAATGATTTGATATTATGGATGGCAATGATTTTCTATTGGCTCTGACGTCCGAATATTGAAAAAAAATAATTCGAAAAAAGTCAAAAAATACATGAACACAAATATAAAACAAAATCCGACGAAACACGATAATAGAAAATAATTTCGAAACGGCTTTTTGTCAGCATTGTGTTTTTCTTGAATTAAAAATGGATGAGGAATCACACTTGCAAATATACAAAATATACAAATGCATAGCATGTATATTGTATAGCAGAATAAATATCATGCAGAAGCCCTGAAGGTGAGTAATGGCAGATAAAAAAAACGTTGATGGAAACGAAATCGAACTGAAGAAATGTGTCAAAAACTTTGGTTTTCTTGCTCTTCTTTTTGCTCGTTCTTTTATGTCGTGGATGAGACTCTGCTTTTTTCCGGTTTGCACCGGACCATCTAGCATGTATGCAAAAACTTTTCTGTTTCTATTTACAATTGTAATATAGCGCGGCTTTACGTTCATGTCTATTTCATTTTGGGTCGTCTCTTTATTTTCTATTTCGGTTATTATTTTTGTCCTCACATGCACAATCGACCATAATGCTATTCAAATAAAGAGGAAAAAAATATTTATTAAACGGATCGATTGAAATGCGTAGCAATGCCATCAAGTCCGGTCCGAAATATATATATGTATATCATTCAATTAATTCTGTTTTTTCCTTTCTTCCCTGTACATTCATCGTTTGAAGAGGAAGAACACAAAGAAATATTTACTTTGATTATTCTTTGTTTGCAATATTCATAAGGATCCGTGCCAATTGCCAAGTTTGTATTGTATATTTATATTTCAACAACCATTTTCATTTCGATTTATAGTGTTTTTGTGTGTATGATACGTAGTAGAAATGAATGTTTGAGGTACAATTGATTTACGTGATAAACATAAACGAAGTAAATTTTCATTACAAAAAGTCAAATTGCTGGAGATCTATGACTTAGTCGAGAGTGGTGTTGATTTACTTTTAAATTAATGGCCAGTCGTTTTTTTATGACAGCAAATCGATAAATCAGAAACGAACACGCGCGCACACACACACACGCACACACAAAATAGACATCGACACCCACAGAAAACAAAATCTATTGATAATAAATAATAACAACATGAAAATGTACGTAACTCAGCTGTGACAGATACCGTTTTCATAAATAAATTGGAAAATCGAAGAAAAGGCGAATAAGGGAAATTGTGATTAATCGATGTACATTTTCTATCCATTGGATTTGATTGAATAAATAGAAAACTGAATCGAAATGAAGCTATAAAATGACCGGATAACCAGGTTATACCTGTCGCATTTATTCACAATTTTATTTTGATTAAACAGACATCGTACTTTTTTTAATCCTGAAATGACGATGTTGCCAGTTGCCAGACTTTTAAATGGCACCAGGTTCTGTGCCCCAGATGATATTTATTTCTTTTATTTTCAATGTTCATTCGTATTTTTCATACGAAAAATCGAACACATTCAATTGAATACATCAATAAAACATTTGCTGATTTGTCAGTTGTGTACAGTGTGTGTACGTTTTGTATCATTGACACAGTCCACTTCAGAACATTGAATATTTTTCGTTTTAGGTATTGACGCAAATCGATGTTAGTTTCAAGTCCTTTCATGAAAAATCTTTTACAAATATCTGAATGCTTTAGCGTCAGCAATCGCATTGTAGTTCCATAAAAGATGTTTTCATCGTTAATGTATTCAAATCGCTTAACGAACGAATCAATTCAATTGTGTCACGAAACGAATATTTGATATACATTGAACATACGTACAGATTATATGTACTTGATGTGTCCAAAATGAATGACTGATATGAATGGAAGTAACTGGAAAAATGGAATGGATGATTGTGTAACAAAGGTGCATATCATTTGAAATTGGTAGCTTGTGCAAAGTGCTCAGAGAAGCCCGTCACAATGGGCGAACTGTCGATGTGAACAAAAGGCGCAGGCAAATATCAAATACGATTACATTCATTATTCATATAATTTGGCAAACGTTTTTCGTTGTTCCCCTAAGAGCGCACATATGTCTTGAAATCAACAAATTCACCCTCTCGTCACTCGAATACCATTTCAAATTTATCGTTTCGTTTTTAACTTGTTTTCTTAAATCGTTTTTCTCACCATCAAAATTAAAATGAAAATGGATAATGGAAACACATTCCTCTTTTTCACACCAACAACTGACATACCATTCAACATTTGAAATTACATAATACACAAATTGATACCCCTGAAGATCAGGACCTGAACACATGACGATTATTATCGACGAAAGAAATTCAAAACAAGAAAGAGAAGTTTCACATTAGTTTCGTTTTCTTCTTTTTTTTCGAATTAGTTTGGAAACATCGCAAAAAATGGTGGCACACATGAGAAAGGACCAGATGTATGGTTTGCTTGACGTTCATTTGCACTTAAAGAATTCTTTTGCGTTGTTCGATGAAAACATTGCGATTCTCCATCTTTCCAATGTGTGAAAAATCTCGCTTTATTGCGAATAAAAACAAAGATTGATTCTATTGGAGCCTAAATTGTGTAAGACAACCGAATAATGCACAATTGACAACGGCACATTAAGAACCAAAAATTCAGCTACATGTTTGTGACATTATTAGACATGTGAATGGAAAATTTGATTTGTTCGGTGAAAAATATTTCTTTGAAAGAAGTTTTGGATCAAGACTGTAGTGATTTGATCATGGATCAATTCTACAACTTGTGCATTTAACATTTTACATTGTACACTGCGCTCGCACTATTTTTTCGATTTGTTTTCAAATAAATTAAATAGGAATATCGCACACTACATGATAATCATTATAATGTATTGATGATGGATAAAGGAATTGATTCTATGCCTAGGGGTATTTATCGAGGAAAAAATTTGAAATATGCGCTTATCATTCGGTATGTTCTCATGAATATTTAAAAGTTGTGTATTTATTCGCAACTATTCGCGAATATTCATAAAGATGAAGTGTGTATCTGCGATATTCGATATTATTCGCCACTAGCTTCACATTATTCTCATTGACATTTGACATTTGTGATGATTCGAACGTCGCAACGTGAAAACGTTTTCATAAAAATAGAAAAAGTTTCGCGCAGAATTAAAAGAAATTTTGTTTTGAAGCGAAGAGAAGAATTGGGATGCGAAGAAAAAGTCAATAGTTGTTACTAAAATTTATTGTTCAATTAATTTCCGATTGAAGCTTTCTTTTGTCATAAAAATATTATTGTGTCCATTTTTAATATTGAAAAAAGTATTTTGATGGTAAAGTTGTAGATTTTTCTACTTAAAAGAAATTTTTCCTTCTCTTTCAAAGTTGACTATCATTCTAGCTGTCAACAATGTTTTCCTGTATTCGCGTATTCATATGGACTATACATTTTATTCGCAAATATTCGCACGAATCTGCAACGTTCATGAAAATATTTTTGTTATTCGCAAATATTCGTAATATTCGCGTTTATTTGCGGCGATGAATGCCCCTAGTTCTATGCGCCATTATTAACGTTCGCGACAGTCTCCCATCCCATCGTGCGTATCAAATTGAAAAGATAAATTTGGGGTGGTCGATTGTGTGTACAATGTACAAGTTTTCATCCAATTTTTTCCTACTAAAATCAAAAACAGACATTACACACAGCATTCGGCTAGCGAATAACGGCTGAGGCATTTTTGCTATGAGGGGGAACCGTTGACAGTCGGTCTATGTTCCAGCATGGAAAATAACAAACACGCATATGAATTGAGAATAAAAATAGTTAAAGCAACAATAGTTATACAACAGGGAGGCAAGCCGAACTGAATGAAATGAAAAAAAAAAACGAAATCGTGAAATGAAATGAAAATCCTGTATAAGCGACATGCTGACAATGATTTTCAACACATTAGCATGTGAATTCAAGCGATGGATAAACGAAAGAAAATGGCATTAAAGAACCAACCAATTTTACAGTCAAAATCAAATGATATGAACAATGAACACACAAAATAAAAAAAACCATTTTATGTGGCTGAAAAACTATTGTTATACGAGGATGGGCAAATTCTTGAGATCTCGGGTTAATGTGCTAATATGGAGGAGATACACACGATATTATTACAGGGTCCCTTGTTCCTTCATTGTACAATGCACATTGTATACGTTCGACGCACAACACTCGACAAACTGATATTGCCCAACTTTTTTTTATTGTTCAATTTTTTTTATTATAAAATGCACAATGCCACCGATTATACAAAATGGTTTGTTGTTGATTTGTTGAGCTTTTGCCTCCATTGTAAATTTATTTTTATTTATTTTGAAGAAGGTTTTGCTTGTGCACGCCTGTCACATACCACCAATATTGTAGACTTAACTCTCATACACCATGCACAGCATGTTGCTGCCAAAAAGGTCAATATCATCGGCGCAATCCAGGGAATAAATGGAAATGCTTTGATTCAAATGAATTCACACTTGAAAATGGCAAATGCAAAAGTATTTGTGACAAATAAATCAAAAAATGGAAAAACCATATAGAAGATGCATCCAAAATGAAAATAATATGGAAATTGACGGTAACGATAGCAAATTGAATATCATTTGCAAAAACATAAAACCATTGAAAAAGTTTTAAGTTTTATAGAGAGAGAAAAAAAAAGCGATAAAGTTATTAGTGTGACATGGTGAGGAGATTCAAAGTTGAAATCCAGTCACTGATACAAACATGCGGAGAGTGATGCTCGAACAAGAAAAGGAATTTAAAATAGGATATGCGGGTCAAAAGAATGAGAAAAACCGTATTGAAAAATTGTGGACCATGTACGGAATGAATGAAAGAAAAACATGAAATAAAACGGAACATGAAGGATCTCTAATCTTGATTTATTTATAACATTTATTCCCCAATTCATTCACTGTGATTACTGATTACATTGATGAAGAATACAGGAGATGGTCCATACGAAAAAAAAAACTGTTCAAAGTGTTTAATTCCTTGGCATAAGATATATTGCCCAAGGATATACGAGAAGACACAGTGTTTTTTTCTCCAATGAATTAGTGAATGGCGGAATGAATGGAAAAAAAATTTGAAAGCAATCGCAAAGTTATGCACAGTGCTCAATTTGGAAATTGAAATTGAAACACATTTGCAGCCCGGACCAAAATTCATCATCGAGTCAGCCAATGTGCGTTTTCGGCAACAAGCGATGATTTGTAAATATAATGGGCTTAATCCCATAAATCGTATCCAATCTGAATAATCCCTAAACTTTAATAAATAGAAATTGTGTTCTATTACCCAAACCCAGCAACGTACACAAAAAATCGAATCGCATTCATTCGAAATTCGAATCCATCAAATTCACTTGGGGCGCAAATAGCAAAACTCAATTGTTGCCACCGTTCATTCATTTAAATCGTTTTATTTCGATAGGAAAATTGAAATGTGTCGTTGAATGAATTTGATGTGCGTAGAATGTGTGTGGTTTGAAAAATAATGCACTTGAATCTATGTATGTA
Organism: Mayetiola destructor; assembly: GCA_000149185.1. Taxonomy (NCBI): domain Eukaryota; kingdom Metazoa; phylum Arthropoda; class Insecta; order Diptera; family Cecidomyiidae; genus Mayetiola; species Mayetiola destructor. The sequence continues at coordinate 1,996,738 of GL501519.1, forward strand.
TTATGTATGAAATAATCGGGGCTGTGCAGGACTATTACACAAAATATTTGCGGCAAATGTATGGCAATTCGATACAGATACGATATGTGCACTGATTCAATGTGACACAACATGAATGAATGTGTTAGATTATTCATCTGATTATTGCATTTACAAATTTATTAAATGTGTTCCGGCAATATGGCAACAAAATCCATAGTCCACAATTTGATTGTTCCATTTCCACAAGTTTTGCAATCAAATCACAGTTAAGAAATGAGCAAAGTTTCGATTCGTTTGCAAATATATTCCATTTCTGGATATTGACGCCACAATCGGCAATTGAACATTGAAATCGAAATTCATTAGAGATTCTGCAATTGTCTACGTCTAAATAAAATCTAATAGAATGTCAAGTGTCATCATTAATTTTCACACTTTCATTGTGTGGCCGTTTTTCTTTTTTCTCATTCATTTGGCACATTTGCACATCCCTGAACAAAGCTATAAAGAACACAATTAAATGATATTGGCATTGGATATCTAAGGATTTCAATGAACAATTGTCCTTCTTTTCTTGAATATATTCAATGAATAAAGAGGAAAAAAATAAGGAAAACAACAAGCAATAGGAGAATCGATGTCGTTACGGGCATTTTTTTTCTTCCTTCGGAATTGGCAATAAAATGTTGAGCAATTTCACTATTTATTTGCTAAACTGTTCATCAAATCTCATCTCAGATGGCCAGCGGATGAACGTAAATAGCAAACAATAAAACATTGACAACGTAGCACACTCAATCCAATATTGATTTGTTTTCTGTTTTCTATGTGCGATTTTTTTTTTTATTTTTTTCGTTTCCGAAGCCTCGGTTGGACCGATAACAAAAACGGTGCCACATCAAATGGAAAATCATTGTATAGAATGAGAGCCGAAAACTAAACGGAGAATTTGATTATAAATCTTTGGAAACGAAGAACAAAAATCGAAAGCAAAACAACCAAAAAATAGATAGGCAATTTTCCTACTATCAATATATAAGTATTAAGCGAATGCGAGCAATTTGATTTTCCTTTTCTCTTGATCTCTCTGTCTCTCTCTCTCTCCTCTTTGTTTCACTCTAAGGACGACGATTGATTGGGTGATACAATGATACACAATGGAAAACATAACCAAAAGCCAAAAGCACATCCAATGCACAGAAAATTCACATTAAATGCATTCTATTTATTCGGCTATTTTTCTATTTATTATTATTGCCGCGTGTTATGACCATAGAATTATTGGAATCTATTAATTTTGTACACCAAACACCAATAGTAGTTTTTCTCTATTTTTACTTATTGCTTTTTTTTTTTGCTTTAATGCCATTGAACACACTAGACAGACGAATACGACACGCGATGAAGGATTTGTTTGCCAATCGACATCCAAATCCATTTTCGCATTAGAAATACGATTCTCCTTTAAATGCCATACGCTTTTCCGTCACAATTTATGCAATGGCACAAATACCAAAATACTCAAACAAATATGATTTCTTCACATTTTATTTGGAAGGGCAAAATACCAAAGTTCTGATGCCATATGGACTTAAGAAAAAAATGATAACAACGAAACTATCGCAAAGCATAACAAAATATAAATATATTCAGTATTCGTCTGAAATTGGATTTGAAATTTATATGGAGAAAAAATGTAAACAAACAACAATCTTCATCTATTGTCGAAATTGAAATGAGTATTTAAACAATAGCCAACTAAATGAATGCCGATTCAAGCAAATGTGCAATTGTTTCGTTGGAAATATGGCAGTCTCCAAGTTGAAATGCAATTATAATCGCATGTGACTAATTCTTTTTAATTCGAACTTTTTGTATGTACAACATACGATGTAGAATCTAATGGTATTGAGCAATCAAGATATAATTTAAATGATACACTAAACTTATAACTACATTTGAATTAGATATTACAATATGTGCAAATTATTTGCATTTATCAAATGCATTGTACATTGGTTCATAATACACAACATATGGAAGGATCCGATAAATTTGGTCAAGAAAAATGAATAAACGAAAATAATCGTATGAATCCAGTTTGATGGCAAGATATTTGTGTGAATATTTTTTAGTCATTTTGTTTAACATTGTTCATATAGTGAAAGTGGTTGTTCGCATCTGTTGTTTGGCCAAATCAAAATATTTACCGAAACAATTGTGAAAATGTGCTGTGTCGACTGTCGACTACAACATACTTTATGTGTATTTGGAACATTTGTTATTCCATTCTAGCTCTTCTTTCGCTTCGGTTGGTTAACTCCGATCTATTCGCGTGAATTTTTTTTAACATACTTTTGGTATTGGTTTTAATTTTCTAACATTGTGAGAGAGATCGAGATGATGTTGAATGGAAGAGTTGCGATACAAATATTGCTTTGAATGTTTTTCGTTGTCCTTAAAAAAAAATATATTTATCGGTTGTTGTGTTCTGGTGTATGAATTTTCGCTGTATGAGAAATGAATGGAACAGACGCGTTGTCATAGTTTCCAACATAGCAGAAATAATATTATTTTTTTTTTGATGTTAGCAAGGCAAATATTTTCAATATGATGCAAGCAACATCATCGAAAAGATATGAATTCAAATAAAGAATCCAATTTCATGGCACTGAAACGGCGACGTTTATGACAACGGTTTCGTTATTGCAGTTAAATTTTTACAGTCGATTCTGTTTTTGGAATGTGATACATTAGAATTTACGAATTGTACATTCTGTTGGCTTTTGTGTGAATTGCATCAGTTGAAATTCTCAACAAACACCGGTTTTATAGACACATTACGATGCAAAAAGATGCCGATTCAGTGAACTGAGTGCAGAAAAATATTTGTATATTTAAGTATTCTTTATACAAATTTTACGCATGAAATTTACTTCATTCGAAAAACCGCTAGGAAAAACACACCGGAATTAGCAACAACATATCCGGGGGTAGGCCAAATGACACTCAAAAAGGGAAAGATAGAGAGAGAAATGGAAAAGGAGCGAATTTGTCAAATGCAAAATGTTATAATGTAATCCATATCCACATGTATGGTATGCCATAAACAGCTAATCTTCGGCAGCAGTAAAAATCAGTTGAAAATGAAAATATTTACACAGCAATTTCCAGCATCGAATGAAATGTGTTGAACATCATGGAATATGCTGTATATTATTGGCAACAACCGTCAAAAACACTTACCTGAAACGAAAATGGAAAAATAAAATGGAATTAATAAAATTATTCAAAATATATTTAATTTAAATTTGAATATATTACAACAATATTAACCATACAACAAAAATGTGCTCAATATTTATTCACGTTCATTTTATCGATGAGATTTACTAAAACAAAACAATTACTTTGAGCTTTCATTCAATCGAATTGCAATTTTTAGAATGTTTGAGTTCAGTCGTTGCAAATACGTTCGATAAAATGAGATTTGTAGTTCAACACTTATTATTGCAGACGTTTCAATGTGCTAAAATATTTGAATTACGAGCATTCAACGAAATGAAAACTTCTGTCATTCAATAAATTGCTGACATTTTCAATGAAATGTAATATGCAATGTACAATGTCTTAAATATCCTGTCAAATGTGTGCATGCGATGAAATCATTCAGCGAATCTCTCTCTCTCTCTCTCTCTCTCTCTCTCTCTTATATGTATTTGGTATTCGGATGCCAGCACACTGAACTGAGCACTAAGCGATCCGTCTGTGTGTAGTTAAACTTTTCAAATTGAATTCAATTGAATCATTTCGATCATCACATAAAAGAAAATCGAAATTCCTCTGATAATTGTTGATAGGAAAAACTTTCCAAAAGTTTATTTTATGATTTTATTCTTTGGTTTAGCTTCCAATATCAGTCGATATTCAGCAAAAAAATATTTGTTTTTTTTTACGAGTTTCAAAACGTTGCTCTTCCCTTCTCATTCAAGTTCTCAATTATAACAATTTACGATGATTTAAATTTTCATTGAACACCATTGAAATTCAAAATTCGGTACATTTGATTATTGAATAATTATTTAAGCAATTTATGAAAACTCCAATTCTGAGCAAGAAAATCTTGAACATTTTATTCGTAATGAAGATAAGTTTTAACAATAAGTGATTCAATCGCTTCGGGATATTGACAAAATTCTGATTGGCATGGCCATTGGAAGAGACGATAAAATCGTTTAGTCAGCTTAGTCAGCTTAGTTGAGCAAATTATTCGAGGCTTTTGTGATGTATTTTCCGACTAATTTTCATTTGTGTTCGTATTGTGTTGTTGACGTTTATTATTATTGTTGTTGTTTGAGTTGCTGTTGCTGTTGCCGTTGCCGTTGCCGAACTTGACCAACGATTTCCGTCTACTATGCCATGAATGCCATTGTATGCTTTACATATCTGATATTTAAATGAACAATGTACAATCAAATCTAAGCAACTGAAGCCAAAGTCGAAGCCAAAGATAACATATCCGATATAATATGAAATACAAATGTACAATCTTAGTCTATTGTTGTTTGAACTGGACCTTGACAAACGAAAAATTTGCTTCAGTATCCGCATATCGCATACGTAGAATGTACAATGTATAATAATATACAATATACATTTTACCAGCAGAAAATAGTCAACAAACAAAATATGTATGTGAAATGTTTACGAAGACTTTTTTATTAATCATAAGGAAGTTGAATAGATTCCCTTGTCTATGAGATTTCTTAACAATAATAATAATGAATTTCAGGGTCTTATTACTTTATCGCCGAAATTTGATTTATTCTCATGCAAATATTTGATTTCATAAAATTTAACATACTTAAAATGAGTTCAATTGAACAGAACCATATATTTGGATAAGCTTTAATCTAAAACACTTGAGATATACCAATATTATTGAAGATGCAAGCGCTTTAAAATAAATTCGCTTTGGAATTTGCAGCACAATTTTCGAATTTTGCCGTCGTTCTCAACATGAACTCATTATTTTCGGATTTGTTGATATCAAAAAGATGGCAATCACAGCAAATGTGTCAGATTTTATATCAGAGCGACACAGCGACACTTATTATTATTATAGTATGTATAGAGGGAGCAAATGATAAATGTTTTGCCAAATATCCAATTTACAATGTCATTAAAAATTTTGCATCGTTAATCATTCACTTCAAACATTGAGCAAACGTGAAAGCATAAATTGAAAACTTATCGTTTAATGGCCAGCAGAAAAGTGCTGCCATTGCTGTTTTCCATTGAAAAGCAAGCACAAAGTCATTACACAGTTTCATCAATTATCATTACCAACGCGATAGAAAAAATAAAAATAAAATGAAACGAATGTTTGAAAATGTGTTGTCCTTCACAAACAGAGCAAATCAACGCGAAACAACAATAAAAATGGGGAACAAAGTACGTGACTTTATTTCAATTTCATGCATTTGATTTAATCATTGAATTAAATGAAAGATTACAAATGATTGAGAAATACTATTGATTCGCCAGGGAAAAGTGCGTTTGAAATTGTTGTCTAGTTTTATTGCTGTTTGTCACGATTCACAGTGCAACATCCTTAAATCGTTCCTTCGAGAATGTTGGTAATTGAAAAATTAAAGAAAAATTCCTTTAAACTCGAAATGAAAACACTGAACGTGTATGGAGCTCTATCAATGGCTGGCCATCATTTGTCGCTATGATAGCACGAATATCGAACGAATCATGAAACGAAATACCAGACGAACACAAAATGATACAAACTAAACATTTATGGAAAAAACACACGTGTTTTTGTGGACTATTTATAAGTTTTACATGGTGTGTGTCACAAAACGTATGTCAGGACTCAAAATATCATTTGAATATGGTAATTGACTTTCGTTTTTCGTTTTTCTATTTTTTTTTAATTCAATACATAAACTCAACAGGATCCATCTCGACCATTTTGTGTGTGCTTTGTGAACGGAATGGAAAAAATACAATTCATAAAATTGGAACCAACGATATTTGCATCAAATGCCAAAAATACGCAAATCTAAAATCAACGAAATCTATGCTTTACATATTGATGTGTGCGATGTTCGTTATACGTTTTCAATTTAAAATCGTTTTTAAGATTAAAATATGCGATAAGTCTCGATCATGTAGCATGTAGCATGCAGAATCTACATTGTATAGTATTATAGATACGAAAAAAAAATATACAAATTTATATTGAAGAGTGTATTTAAAAGGTCTTTCAATTTTGGCAGTTTAAATTGGATCAACAAATATGTTCGACCAAATCGCATCATTATGATTTTCATGCTTTCGAAATTTGTTTTGGATTTTGATTGCAGTGTTTAGCTTTTAAATTCCGCACACTGACTGATTCCACTCAATTGCAGACTTGCAGACTTGCAGACATTTAATATGATTATCAGACGGGGGGTTTTTTTTTGTTTAAAAGTTATTCTGATGGAAAATGCGGTATATGAAAACAGAACCGCATTATAAATGTTTTTCGGTATTATTTTCATGTAAATGTTTTTTTTTGTTGTCTTCATCATTCAAACTTCAACTTTCCGTTTCAAGCGACCGGCACTGTCCAATTTCCACCCGACATCCGCTTTCGCTTGGTATCAATGAACAGACAGTGTCAGACACTCCACTTTATAATGTACAGTGTACAGTGTACAAAAGCACCAGCACTATTTGAACTTATATTCAATTTGGCACCCAATTAAAATCCGGAAATTTGAAATTTCACGAGAGACCCATACGTCATAGCTGATCAACTTAGACTCTTGATTGAATCGAATAATAAAAGTAATAATCGGAAGATGAATGGGTTTTGTTGAAGCATTTTTGACGGTTTGACTATTGAAATTTCCATTTAAGCAAAAAAATGAAATTTTTTGCTTAAAGAAAGTTTTCTAAATAGCAAATCATCAATGCACGCAACGATAAAATTCGAACATAAAACAAACGTCATTTTCTTTCTGCACATAATAATTTATTCAAATGCCAAACATATATTAATCCAGTCGATAAATGAGATTGAAGTGTTTTTCCATTGGATACAGTTGATAAGTGCTCAATATTTATGGTTTATGGAACCATAACCCAAAGAGATTATGGGACATAAAACGAGTTGAAATAAATTCTAATAAAATGCATTAACAACATCAATATATTGAGTGAAAGATTTCAGCTTTCGTTCAAACAATATACCAAAAACCATAAAACCACAAAAATTTCACTTTCTCGGCGTCGTCACTGTCTGATTTTAATATATTTTCGTTGTTTTGTTATTCGTCGATCTTTTTCTGTGCATGATTGGAAAAACCGGCTGAAATACCTGACACAATGGGTTGACTGCTGATATTTCTCCATGTTGTGGATTAAGATTAGCTGTTAATACCTGATGTTTTATGTATGCACTCTATTGCATATGCCATACATTCATTTGTATATTACAATCGCATCGAATATGTTTTAGAATTTTAATTAAAATGAATGTAGATATTTTCCTTCCGCAAATTCAGTTGGGTTCGATGTGGTTACAAGTCGGTTTTTACCAACGTAAGAATTCAAATTATTATTTGTCAAACATTTAATCAGCATTTCTAACGTATATTACGTAATAATGTTATACAATGAAAATGTTATTCATGTGCTATGTGCTCGGTCACACATTAAGTTTCTATTTTATCAAGCATTCACCGCCATCTGAAATGCAATGATAAATCCGAATCTTTGGGAAGAAAATACGAATCGGGATACACACACACACACATAATATGATTTAAAAACATTTCGAATCAAACGCCTGATAGTTAAAAGCTTTTTGGTACGGCGACCGGCAACAAATTTCATTTCATATTGAATCAAAAGAAGAATGGCCTTAGTCCGAAAACAAAATAAACATAAATTGGATCATTGGAACGGAACATTTCTTAAAATTGTTTTTGGAAATGATTAAGATTTCCATGTAGATCCGATCCGTGCTGATCCAAAAAAAAAAAAAAAATAATAAAAAATATTGAATCAATCACAAATTCAATTTCGTTTTTGTATTTTCAATTTCATCATTTGTTATTCAGCAGACGAAGTAACTCTTGAAGCCTATTCCGAAAAAGAAGACAGGAAAAAAGGAACGACAAAAAATTGGAAAATTCTTTGACCAAATACCAAATACTCGAGCCCAATTTGTTGACGTGTAAATAATGTGACTACAAAATAAGCGACAAATAACATTTCGAGATTCTTATCCTTGATTCTTCGTGTGTATTGGAAAGATGAATAAAAAAGCGACCAGCTGGAGACTATCTTGTCAGATGAAAGATTGAAAAAATGCTAAGAGCTACTTGTAAAATTCCGAAGAAGAAAAACAAAAGCAAATACTCTGAAATCATCAAGGCAAACGAAAATGAGTGGAAAGTATACAATATTACGTCAATTGAATACATTGAATTATGGAGCTTTTTATCCAACTTTACAATAACATAGATAATAATGTATTCATCACTTATTGAAATAAAAACTAACTCTAGCAGCAGTAAGCTCTAGTGCATTTCAGATTCCAGGATTTGATGTTCAAAAAAGAATTGATGATTCATGTTCAGCTGAGCAAAAACATAAATCATGATCATGATACTCAGAATCGAACGACCAACAACAGCATGAAGGACCGAATGATTCGACATTTTGTTTTTGTCGTTGCTTAGCCAAAGCCATAATAATGTCAATAGTTTTTATTGTCCAGCCACAAGCATTGAATAAGACGTGATTGGCTTTTTAAATCCGATTCATCTGCAATAGAAATCGTAAGTCGCAATTTACATTGTATACCTAGATTGGTTATATAGTCCGTGAATTGAAAATGGGCGAATGGATGCATACGGTTACACTCGATGCTCGATACTCAATTCAAATAAGCCGTTGGCTTCCTGAAACACATACACTTGAGAATTTCTTCAATAAAGATTTGTTGCACCTGTCTCACGATCATCGTTTAAAATTCCAGTTTATATGCATCGAATTCCGAATCGTGCTAAAACTTTAACATTGAACAGTGGAACATATAACGATGCAACTCACTCATTACAAAAACTTGATCTCCGAATTTTTCCTCCCAATAATACACTATTTTACGTAGCATAGTTTGATTCTCGAATGGATAAATGCAATATCAAACCAATTTAGTATGATCAAATGTTTCAAAGAATTGCCCTTTGCATTTAACATTTTTATTTTCTTTATCAGATTTCTTTATCTCTGTTCTCTGTTCATTCATATTATCGTAAGAGCGCCCACTCAGCCCAACACTCCACTGCATTACAAATCTGTGCACACTGTGCAAACGAATGTATATAGTGGATTGGTTTCATCTCTTGTTACAAATTTATAACCATGAGGCTGGTCGTTCTTCGTGCACAAAGAATATTCATTGTCGTCTTTCTATTTATATTGTAATGTGATTCGAAATAATTAACAAAATTGAATATAAACAAAAATCTATGCTACGGAAACAATAACAAATAAAATCATTCTCATTCAATTGATGAGCCTTGGTATCAGTTTCTCTCTCTCTCTCTC
>GL501519.1:2006547-2023518 GCA_000149185.1 Mayetiola destructor
CTAGTTCTCTCTCTCTCTCTCTCTCTCTCTCTCTCTCTCTCTCTCTCTCCATTCTATCGATGAAAAGCATCTTCAATGAACGTGGCCAAATGAATCGTTTTCCATATCGACGCATAGATTGAGTCTCTCGTCTCTGATAATCAGTTTCGATTCTTTTGTTTGGAACTCATTACAATTCTATCCGTTTATTGTGATTATCTTCTTTGAATTGCTGTTCGTTCGATGCGTCCATAATAGTCATTATATGTGGAACATAAAATGTGTGCATCGGTACGATTAGAAAATTATCGAAATAATGTTATGTTATTTTTGTACATCCATAGCAAAAGCCATTCATTTTAAAACCGTTTCGTGTGTGTCTTGTGCTGCAAATTAATTGGCACCGTAATGCCATGGTTGCACAAACAATAGACCTTAATCAAATACACTAACATTGAATGCGATATTTTCTGGTGAATTTTGCTACATTGATGTAATCGGAGTGCAATGGCAGCAACAAACAACAACGACCAATGCAATGAAAAAAGAAAGAAAAAAAAGGAGAAAAACAGACAAAGCAAATTTTCATTGCAAACACTTTAGCAGGGTCACCAAATTAATTCCATAGAAAAGGCAAAAGAAAAATTAAAAGAAACACAAACAACAAAATGTCATTGAATATGATATGAATGAAAGGTGTGGCAATGATGTTTTTCATTTTGATAGATTGATTTCGTTATATTTTGTCAAATGATTTTTCAAACTGGTTAAAAGCCTTTTCGAATCAGCCATATTAACCGTCGTTGACGGCCACATGACTATCATGTAACCTTTGCACTTTGAGGATTTTCAGTAAAAATATAATAAAATGAGGAAAAATGACCCGAGTTAGAAAATTGAACCGGTGTAAAATTTACATACTGAAATATGATATCATCTTTTATCATCGCTATGATTGGCCATTAAAGCATTTCAGTGAAATGGCTGCAAATGAATGGCAGGATAATGGCAAGGTGAAAAGAATCGACGACTTTAAACGACTTTTCCAACTGAATGTTCCATATTATATGGTTCGAAGATCGAATGCATGTTCGTTGTTTGAACGAGCGCATGCATTTGACAGTTTCAGCTAAAGAGTAATGAGTTAACACATTTGAAGTCGGTTCTAGGTGTTCGTTCTACAGTTTTAAGATGAAACTTTAACATCTAACGCAATGCCAAATCGAAACAACAGAAAAACGAAACTTAAAACAAAAAAAGGAAAGAAAAAAAATGAAAGAAAAATGACCCCAAATTTCCAGATTGGATTCAAATAAAGCTTCGCTAAAGTGTTGAAAATGAAATCGTAAAAATAAATGAGTTCAAACGTAACTGGAATTTTGTTGCCATGTCGGAAAAGCTGCACCTCATCTACTCTTTGTACTCTTTAAATCTCATATATATATGCTGCTTGCTGCTTGCTGCTTGGTACTCTATATTGTACAATGTACAAAGTACGCATGCAATTTCCTTTGAACGAATGAGAAAGTGTGAACAAATGAGCAGAAACAAGAACAAAAAAAAAATTCGAAACAAACGAAAAGTGAAAAAAGATAAAAGAAACGAATGGCAAAGAAATATGAGATGCACCTTTCACAAAAGTAGTGCGCTCGGATGCTATACTTTGAGATGGTTTCTATCAAAATTGAAGCGTAACAAATACCAACAATATAAAAGTCTCACATTGCGCCAACATTCGTATGCATTGTCAATTGTCACCATATAAGTGAGAATGAACTGAATTCTGCGTTGTTGCTCTTTTTTGCATTTATTGCACTTTAGAATGGCATTTGATATTATGAATATGAAGCGAGAAAAGCTCAGTAATACTAATCTCATTCAATAATCATTCGACTAATCTTCGGTCAACTTTTCCATTTCACTTTTTGTAGATATTTTTTTTTTTGTAATAATAAAAATCAAGGCGACAAGGGAAATGGCCTTTTGTTTGTTCATGCACATTGTGTAATTAGTATAGCGTATAACGTATAACCAATGATGCCGTCAAGGTCATCTCCTAATATTATTATTATTATTATTATAATAAATGGCGATAAAATGTCGGAGATGGTGATAAACAATGGATTTTGCATAAAGCACATGCAAGGCCGATTGAAACAAAAAACTACATTAAATATCCTCTTTGCTTTACTATTCAACCGTAAATGATTTACTTTATCTGTTTGCCTTTGGCACTTTTCCAGCATGATTCCGCCTTTTGACAATGATTCAATGATTTTTGTCTTAAAAAATTTTCTTACTGCAATCGTCAATATCATCGATTGGCAGCACAAAATGAGCATTTCAATCGAAACGATTTATTTCCAGATTTATTCGAGTTTGGCAGTTGGCATTTGAAATTGATATTTCAATCAAATTGAATGCTGCACCAAAATCTCCAACTCCACCATCACCACTAAATATCTATATATAGAAGTGATTGCATTCACATTGCACATCCATTTATTTTTGATTCGAATGTCTTATGATTATTATTATTATTATTATTATTATCGATGATGATTTTAGATTTGAAAATTCTGATTTTTCATCAAATATTCCGATTTATATTGGTGGTGCTTCACAATTTACTATGAATGTGTTGTCCTGAATCGTCTTCGGATGGAATATCAGGCGAATACTGACACTAGATAGTAGATGGTAGATACAATCCGACTTTTACTGTCAGAATGGTGTGAAACTTCGATTAATTCGAAAATATTATAAAGAGAATTGAGTGTAAAATATTATATAATAACATTGCTTACAGCAGCATGAAAATGTCATTGCCTTTTTACTGTTCGATATCATCTCGTTCGATTATTCGAAAGTGTTGTTCGGATCTTTACTCCTTTACAATGCACATAGATTATCACAGTAATATAAAAAAAAAAAAATACACGAAGAATATTTTTCTTTCTTTCTTTCTTCTCTTCAAATTCGGTTATAATCATAATAAGTGAACTCAAGTGAATTTTACTCGCTGCTTACTTGTGGTTGCACCATCACCATTCACCACATCCATTCATTCAATCGTTCTGAATATACATGGTTCATAGCAATCATACAGCACACCAGGAAATGGCATTATCCGTTGTTTATGTGAACATTATTCGGAATTTATTTTCAATTTCGGTTCAATTTTTGGGTTCAAAAGCTGAAGGATTTTAGAATAGAATATCTTCGATGCTGCAATAAAATTCAGACATTCGTACGATTGACCAACGCTTCTGGCACCGGAATCGATTGTACATTCATGTATGCAAAGATAAAGGGATGTCTATTTTGCATTTCTTCTGAATTGCAAAATTTCGTAAAACTTAATGTAATTTTTGTTGATTTTGAGGTAATAAAGCGTATTATGAATAGGTACGTACGATGGTGTATACTGTACAGTGTACAGTATGACTTACAGAATAGGGTCATATGTGTGTGTGTGTGTGTAATACCCAGAGATTTCTCATCATAATTTATATTCATACATAGTTTTATTGTAAGGATGTTCGTTGGTTTTTCTTCATCGTTCCACCATTTCCTTTTTTTTCGGATAGGTGGTGAATGTGCGTCGATTTACTTTGCTGTTTTCTTCTTCTTCTACTCCATCTTCAATTTACACATTCAATTTAAGCCCTCACAATGAAACCCATGAAGATTGCAGCATTATTATTGATGATGTTCACATTGATTTAATGTATGCCTGTTATTGCCGAGTTGAAAATCATATAAAACTGACTATGCACCGCATCCTTAAAACACATACTCTTTTCATCTCTGAATCCGCAAAAAGCAAAATACTATATCAGACACAATTCCAAAGTCACAAGCTCAAGAAGTGAATTGTCTGAAGTCTGAACTAAAAATGTATGAGAAGTAAACGAGGATTCATAAGATATTCTCTTCTTGTTCTTTTCTCACTTCATTTTCTTGCATTGCGTGCGTGCATGTTTTTCCCTTCTTTTTTTTAAATTTTTTTTTTTAGTTTTTTTTTCATTTTCATTTTTTTTTTTATTCGAACAGCTTAAATTTATTTACATTTTTATTATGTTCGCATTGTTCTGAGCTGTGACTTTGATTCTTTTATTCCCCTTTATCTTTGATTCGTCTTCGGCTCGTGTATCATTCGCACATCGACCGTTCAGCCGGCTCAACGGTGTGAATATTTTCCACCTTCTATCATTTCGTCATTACACACATTGTGCGGATTTTTTTTTTGTTCTGTGGTAAAAGTGGGGGCTTTCACTAGACTATAGCTAGCCTGTGGTATGTGTGATAATGTTGGTGTGTTCTGTTCATTGAGTTTAATATACACATTCGAAATGGTAGATCTTATCTACAATGGTCTCGAGAACTACACACGTTTTGTGGATTCAATCTTTGGTGACATAAATGCGACATAATCACATTCAAATGCATTTTCATCATCAAATTTTGGTTAAAATATCAATTCACAAAGCTTGAACGCAATCAGAATTTTGCTTAAGCTTGTGCGAAAAGAATATCTTCAAGTGTATGTCGCCTGTTTATATTGTTATGAGTTCAATCTATGATTGTCTACCGATTTTTCATTGTTTTTTTTTTCGCGTGGCTTGACAATGCCAGCAACGTTGCAAAAACGTGTTCAATCGCAACTGATGTGCAGTGCGGTATATGGGGATTTACTCTTTATGTGAACGAATCGCATGCATTGCTACAAAGAATAATAAGAATCATTGATTCATGTTCGAAATGAAAATATTAATGCAAATTATTCTATGTTTTTTCCGTAAAAATAATGAGGGGAAAATTGAAGTGAGAGGAAACTCGAATCGGTATTCATCACATGATATATTCTTTGATCTATTACAGTTTTCTTCTGTTTTTCTGTCACTCGATTATTATCATCACGATTGCTTAGTGTGCTATTGTTAGCGAATCACAAAAGAAAAGAATGCCTTCACCTTTGATTCGATGGAGTTCGGAAATATTTTGTGGGCTCATATTCGCCAATGAGGAAAATTGAAATGAAAAGATGCATACGTATCCTGGATACCGCGTACAAGAGCAGCATACACCGAAAATACACCAGCACGAATATCAACTACATACGTATATGTATAGTTTTCCATGCAAAAATTGCATAAGTTATTTCTGGAAAATGGAAACAAATAAATGACACAGCACTACAGAACATTAATCAGAAATGCTTTCACTTCTCATGTGCTTTGATAGCCAAAAAGGCATATATATTGTACACTGTAGACTGTACGCTAAGAACCATGTGCCATGAGAAATGAATTTTCAAAATTTATGGCCTCTGCCACACCAGTAAGCTTATTTTGTATGTTAAAAATGATGCATACAAAAGATAAACACATCCATAAGATACGACTAGATAACTAGAACCCACTATCAGTTAACCCATACCAACAAAATATTTGAAGTAAATTTTGTGCTGTTTAGTAAAACCAAGGAAAAGCAGTTGAATAAAACCAATATTAAAGTCATCATTCTTGATTGCAACATACTATGGGCACTGAATTGCTTTGTATTTCAATAGCAATGCATCAAAATTTAGCTCATACTCTTGTTCACTAACACATCAACAACAAAATTGTGCTCGATTTCCATTATGGAAATGGCAAATGGCAAAGCATTTTATCGGTTCATCAATAGATCTAAAACTAAACCATCTACTACATACTTCTCGTTGCCATGACTTAATCTTCGTCTAATGTATCCATACGAAAGACAAAAGATTTTATGAAAACAATACGGTTGTGTGTGTATTCACTGTTCACAAATATGAAGTACAAAAAAATATTGTATAAGCCTCTCCAATTTCATGAAATATAATCGATTTATTGATCGATTGAGCATCAAAAACATGTTTTTTTTCCTTCCTGTTATTACGTTGACAAACTTCGAAACAACACAAAATGTCGAACATTGCATTTAATATTTTATCGAACAATGGCCAGAGATGTTGTCACATAGCAGAACCATGGCACAAACAATGCATGTATAATGTGTACACAATTGGAACTTTTTATCCATTGAGTTCAACCAATGAATGCGGTTAAACATTGAACCTCTGACAAATTGCAAGTTCTTGAGTTTTTGATCGCTTCAATGGTTGTTTAAATGTTTGTCTTCTGCCCGAATCTCATTATACTTATGCAGAACGAGCAAAAAGACCAAAAACACCAAAATGAGCAGACAATCAATTTTCTTTGATTTTACAATGAATATTGAATATCCAATGATATAAATGCGTTGAGCAAACACAAAGTAATGCCTGATGCCAAGCCACAGATAAAAAGCGCATTGAATCAATTGACTGATTTTTCAATCATTTTGAAAGCTGCGGATTTCAATATCCAATAACTTTGCAAAAACTTTTACTTCAATCGAGATTATCAAAAACATCTATTACAACAAGGAAACAGTTTAAATGCGTGTAGAATGGTTGATGGTTGTTGGTTGGAGATCGTTATATTATTTTTTTTGCATACAATTTTTATGTGCTCGGTTAATTTATTTAGACGTAGAGAGAAACAGTTGAAACATGAACGAAAGTTTATCAAAGGACTAATGCAAAAAAAGTACCAAATCCCAAAACTTTTCAACTGAAAAAGATAACAAGAACATTACAAAATACATATTGAAAAACATCAAGTCTTCAAACCCATTTCATTTTGTGCATTTAACCTCTGAGATAATCATACCTCAACTCGGTGTGGAGAGAGCGAGGGAAAGAAACGGCGAATGGCGGAAAGTTTTTCGCTACTTTTGAACAGAAGAGAAAAAAAATTAGAAATCAATGGAAATGGATTGTTTGACTTAAAGAGTCACCAACCATTTTATGAGATGAGCATTTCATTCGATGCTACGTTAAAAAAATTAATTATTGCCATCATAAAAAAATACAAACAAAAAAGTAAACAATTTGCATATTATTAAACTAATTTTACTCGTAGAAAATAGCAATAATAAAGAAACAAATCAATTTTCAGGCCCCAGAAATAAAAACATAAGAATTTTCAGAATAGCTGAACAGTGAACATAAAATTGATTTATTCGTTTCTCCTCTTGAGTGGGAACCTGCGGTAAATGGTAAACCTAGGGGGAGATTACTACTGCAATATTTCAAATTGTTCATCAGATTTCGAAAGATTTCAAAAGATTTCAAATGATTTGAAATGATTTCAAAGATTTCAAATAGGCAAATACAAGAATCCGTATGACAGCTCACATTTTTCACAACAAATATGACGTCCCACTTGACAGATCGAAAGTACGTACATACATATTCTCATATTTACGTATTTCGTATCGGTGAAATCATTTGAAATCTTTTGAAATCTTTTGAAATCATTTCAAATCAAATAGAAGATTTGAAATATTGAAGTAGTAGTTCTCCCCTTGTGGTAAACACATGCAATAGAAGGAATTGTTCTCTTCTTTATTCTTCATTCATTTCAATAATAATAAGCGAAAAATAAAATTTCGAAATTGTTGGGCATAATGTAAATTATTTGTGTGTCTTTCTGGTTACCTTTGTTTCGGCTCCGTGGGTTTTATTCCAAAACAAAATGTGAATGAATGCGATGCGCATCTCTTGTTTATGTAATTTAATTTCCAATGTTTATATGGAACTTTTTATGAAATTTGATGAATTCAATCGGAGACAAAAATGTATTAACATTCCGAAAGAATTGTCACAATCATGATCATGAATGAGATGGCTTCGATTCTAATAAATTAAATAAATATGCAATAAAATAAACATTCGATTTAATTATTATTTTACTGTCGAATTGGGTTTTTCTTCTTCGTTTGAATATTGTGAAATCGATTCACGGAAATGAATCATTTAACAGTCGGCCGATTTAAGTGAGAACAGAAAAAGATATCATTCATAAAATACTTCTTACCATGAAAGTTTTCGCTCTGATTTATCGATGTAATTGTTTTGACCAGCAAATAGTCATGTATGAAACGTGGCCTCTATCTCTTTTCTTCTGTCCCACCTTTCATATTTCTTTGTCCGTTCGGTTGGCTCGAAATGGAATGTGAAAAAGAGCGTTCAATCGAAAAATCAATTCAACGTGGGCGAACGCGTGTGTGGGTAAATGGAAATTTTTTTCAATCATCGACTGTGTAGACAGAGTACTACAAACAGACGGCATGAAATTGAAAAAAACATCGTCGTAATAATAGTATCGATTGAAGTTCCAGTGAATCAACATCAAGAGAGAATAACAAGCAAAATTCGATAGTACCAAATTCAGAAATATGCACCACATATCGTATCCACCTCGAAGTGTTATCAAATAATTTCTGTTGCCCATTCGATCCGAATTAACATAGGAAAATTGAGAAAATTATTTTTAAAAAGAATTAAATTTGAAAAAAAAAAGCCGGAAAATTCGCAAGTTATCCCTAAATCCAAAATTTCAGATCGAACGGACAATAATTGACAAAGTTATAACAATTTTTCATAATTAGAGAAAAAAACCCAATTGAAGCAAGGCACCCTGTGGTTCATAAGAAGAACAAATCCACAGGCAAATGAATATCGCACGAATGAAAATGGTTGAAATATAAAAAACTGATCAAAATCTATGGATGTGGCTGTGTGTAGTGTTTACAATGCAAATCGATTGCGTCACATATAACCCATTCAATTTAATTGATCAATCGAAAAACAAATCGAACAAATCGTGAAGTACCGAGAAAATGAAACAATGTCTAGCGTATGAAATATAAATAATGTAAATCCTCATCTATTATTTATTGTTGACGGACTTTGGTAAATGTGACTTTATATGACAGTGAGCTGCTGACATCTACGAAAAAATTTATTATTGAATAGGTCAGCCGGTATAGTCGAACTTGTATTGTTTTCTACTTTGCGTGAAAACAATTCAATTGTTCATAATTCACAAAATTAAATGGATGCACGTCACATTTAATGTCTGAAATCTTGGAATGAAATACATTTACAGTACTTAGCACTTTTTCGTGTGCGCTACACTCAACCATAACTCAATTATTGAATGGAAATTGTTGGTGAAAGGGGAACAAAATTGCTAGACAATGAATACAATTCTCGGAACCATAATTCTCGGTCAATGACTGAATCGACTGGTCAAAAGTAGATCACATCAAACACAATACAACATACATTCGGAAATGTATACCATTAATTTGTCATGTTTGTCAGCCATGTATGAAATCTATATATTCAGCCAATTATATACATAAATTTGTTGGATTCGCCCATCAATTACTCAGGTCGACAGTCGACAACGTATGTCTTGCATTGGATTTCATTTTAATTATGAAATGGTTTGAGCATAATGTTGACATATGATACTATTTAATTTGATGATGGGCTATCATAAAAGAAAGAAAAAAAGCATATTGCAAAGAAGAAAAACATAAGATGCCCTTCATTCGCTCGAAGTTCCAAGTTCGAGGTAATTAATTTGTTCAACGAAAATCATTATTTATGACACACAAGTAAATGATTCGAATTTATTGGCCTCCAGCGAGTACTTGTTAGAATTATTATTATTAACCGTGTAGAACTGTATACTGCTGTAGTTCAACAACTGTACTATATTCATTCGTTTTATTATGATGGGCCTTAACCACCCTTCGGAACGTGATGATATATCTAATATTGATTTCATGTGAGTTTTGGCCAATTGATATTCGATAATCCGAACAAAGTTCTTTTGCATTTGATTCAAATTAGTTCGAGATTCAAATCACACTGCATGATGTATGGTGATCGAATGCTAGTGGTTTTTTCTCTCTCTCTTTTTTTTCTGGAACAAAATTCGACATTCATGGATTTGATACGATAATGCATTGAATGCTATTGAATGTTGAATGTTGAATGTTGTTGTCATTGACTTGGACTAAAATACAATTTAAAGTGGATTGTCTGCTTGCTTATGCGGTGAAAGATAAAAAGTGAATGGATCACATTTATGCTCCAGTAAAAATTCAATCAACGTAACTAAATTTCCGATGGGATAAAGTAACATGCGTGTAACGGTGTTGAACATAAAGTGTATTCCAAAAGGGCAACCCCGCCAAAACCGAAAAACAAAAGGAAAAAAATAAGAAAGAAAGAAAAAGTGCTACGCATTGTAACCCTTGTGTAATAAATCTTGGATTTTTGGTTGGAGACAAACAAATACCACAAATACAGACGAATTTTTCTTCATTTGATTCGGGGAATGAACAGAAGAAGACATTTTCAATTGTTTTTTTTCTTTTTTTTTCTTCTTTCTAATACAAATGCACGTACATACACAACGCAAGCAGTCGAAATGGCATTTCGAATATTTGTCGTAATGAAAACGTCCCCTAGACAGGCCACTCTGGCGCTAATGCTATGCTTTTTGAATGAAAATCGTGGAAAAAAAAAATCAGAAGAAGAAAAAACGAAAACACAAGAAAATAAGAAAACCGACGACGCGAACGCCTGTAAATAGTATGTTATGGCAAAAACCAAATAAATAAAGTTCGAGCAAAGCAATAAGTCATCTTTACAAGCTTTAGTTGTCAACTTTATTCCATGAGTAGTCAACTCGACTCCCTTAGACTCTCGTTTTCTTTCGACTTGTCGTATCATTTCTGTTGTTCACATTATTTAACCGTTCTGTAAATGGTAAATGTATTTATGATCTGTTGGCATTTTGGCGGTATAGTATATTTTATTTGGTGCCATTTCGTTTATTTCCAAACTTCATGTCGTTCATATTATAAATCGTTTAAAGTTCTATTCTTCTATTGTTAATGTCGCTGCCAACGCACCGATTCATTTCAAAATACAACTGGATTGTCACGAAATACTTTATTTTATATGTTCTTGTTCATTTATTAATTTTTCCTTGTTGTGTTTGTCCGGTTGCTGACAACACATAAACTAGCATTGAAAACGTTTTCGAAGTGCATGGATTATTCGGTTCACAATCCACACTGTGCACGCTTCACTTAATAAAACGACTGTCAAATATTGAGTTTATCTTTTGTGTGTATGTGTGTGTGTGTGTGTATATATATTATTTTTATTGGTAATGTTTTCCCAACGGTAAGTAGATGGCAGATATTGGCGACTATGAAGGTGAAGTAAAACATAGGAATAGCAAATGCAATTGAAATTTCGTATTCAACATGAAATCCAACAATCGAAACATGAAGAATTTTATTAATCAAAACGTAGTTTGACCAAAACAAGGAAAGACTCGAAGCGATTAGCTGTGTTCTGTTGACGATCCGAAAATTTCTTAAAAGGTAAACAAACCATTGCAAATTGAACGAATTTAAGTAATCGATTTCGTTTGCATTTGAATAGCACAAAAATTATAATGAGCCAAAAGAGTCGGCATTTGATGAAACAGGCAATGATTGGATTTTAATTATAATCATGTTAGAATGATTGCGCCGTAATGAGTCTACGAACTATGAACAAACTCAATTGGCTGCAGCAATACAAACAAAATTCCAACAAAGAACAGCAAATGAATCAACTCGTTAATTTTCATTTGCTGTGAGAAAATGTCAATATTTGCATCGTTTGCAGCAAAGCTAACAATCAGAAGAATAACAAAAACCGTAAAATTTTCATGTTTATTTATGTTAAGTGTGGCCCTCTACATCATAATGCAGATTACAGCACAGTTTGGAAATTATAATCACGCTGCTGTATTATACATTATACAGTTTACAATTTATACAGCATTATGTCCGTACAATGAGCGATGAGCGATGAATGATGATTCGTTGCATTCACAATTATGGAGGCTATCGAATGGCTTTTGGCAAAAATGGCAATTATTGATGATTAACAATATTTTTTTCGCACTCTTTGCCTCTCCCCATCGGCTCTTTCAATCAATCAAATATTTCATAAGCGATTACTGATTATTGAATGTAATCGCAATTCATAAATCAGAACACACACACATTATGCTAATAATAATAATTATAATAATTATTATTTATTCATTATGCAATTCAAATGTCGAATATTGACGGAAGCAAAACATTTAATAAATGAAAATGAGAAGGAAAAAAAAAATCGACTGTGCACCGAGGACTGAAGTGCTGCCGCATTGAATACAATTACTTTCCAATAAATATATCAAACATCACGAATGGAATATTTTCACCAATCATCACCGTTCGGAATGAATTATGGATACAGTTTTATCATTCATATTAACTTCCAGATAGTGAAATGATTGCTGTCGAAACACCATAAAACATTATTGAAATTTCTATGAGTTCTATAAAATGTGAACATCAAATACATACTTCATTTTGCAATTGTTCAATATGCAAAGCAATGTGTGCATTTGCCATCGATGAGACATTCATGGTAACTCATTCCAATGAAGAACTTTATTAATATTTAATATTGATTAAAACGATTCTTATTCGAATCATTATAGCTTGTCGTGACTTTGTGTATGCGTGTAAGTGTGTGTTTGTGAACACCTCGTGCCTTTCGGAATGTAGACGTAGCACGTTTGAGTCATTTACATTTTTTGCTTATGTTTTTGTTGTTGCAGTTTTTATTTTTGTCAAGGGAAAAAATTTATGAAATGAATGAATCATTTGTTAAATGGATATTGAACACGCATCACATTTTCTGTTCACCTTCATTCATGTCCGAGTCGAAGGATCTGACGTGCTCATGATTTTTTTTTTCACTTCTTGAAATTCCGTTCCGAAAATCAACAAATCTATTCGCATTTGGTGAATGTTTTCCACTGAAAATCATAATTTAACCAACTCTTTTTGCAATTTACAACAATGTGTGAAAAAATTTATGCATAATGCACATTCCACCGACCATATGAAACCAGATGAAAAAATGCTCGAAATAGAATAGCACATCGATTAATGGCTACGGCTTCAGCGAAGGCTACAGTCAATAAAATAAAATGAAGAGCTTGTTTTCATTTAGTTTTAGTTGAGTATTGAATTGTTGTTTTGTGCTCACTCTCATTTTCATCACATTCACCATTGTTCATTTATGTGTGAAACCTTTAAAGTTCAAATTAAATGCGTTTCTCTCTCTCTCTCTCTCTCTCTCTCCCTCTCTCTCTCTCTCTTGAAGCTGAACACATGAATGTATGTTCCGACAAATACAGACGTACGATGAAGAACGGATTTATATGCTAATATGGGAATCAAACACGTTCAGCGTTTACCAAACTGAACTGAGGACTCAAATCGTACTGTGAATATAAATTGCGAAAGAATATTCCGATTCGTCAGTTGAATACATGATGGATGTTTGTTGTTAAATGTGTAAATTTAAGCGAAGCACATCATCCGGTGGGCACGCAAAAATAAACCAAACACGCAGAGAAATGGAAAATAAAATTTTAAAAGAAATTAATAAAAATGCACGAATCATCATCATTCAAATAAAAAGCTAAGCGCAATTTTTACGCGAAATTGATGTTGAGCTCAATTCTGTTGAGTGCACCGAATGAAGCTATTATTATTATTATTATTATTATGATAAACACATTTCATTCAGTCTCACACTCTCTCTCTCTCTCTCTCTCTCTCCCTCCTCTCTCTCTCTCTTGAAGCTGAACACATGAATGTATGTTCCGACAAATACAGACGTACGATGAAGAACGGATTTATATGCTAATATGGGAATCAAACACGTTCAGCGTTTACCAAACTGAACTGAGGACTCAAATCGTACTGTGAATATAAATTGCGAAAGAATATTCCGATTCGTCAGTTGAATACATGATGGATGTTTGTTGTTAAATGTGTAAATTTAAGCGAAGCACATCATCCGGTGGGCACGCAAAAATAAACCAAACACGCAGAGAAATGGAAAATAAAATTTTAAAAGAAATTAATAAAAATGCACGAATCATCATCATTCAAATAAAAAGCTAAGCGCAATTTTTACGCGAAATTGATGTTGAGCTCAATTCTGTTGAGTGCACCGAATGAAGCTATTATTATTATTATTATTATTATGATAAACACATTTCATTCAGTCTCACACTCGTTTTTCAATTAAAATCCCAAAACATTGAGTTCCGTTGCTCTTCTCTCATCACGATATTTATTATAATTTGTTGTCTCTGTCTCATTTTGTCCATTACAGAAGGGGGCAACGGTATTGATATAAATGGTAAGAAGGGGCTCCTGTAATCGCGTATGCGTTTTAATTTTCTGTTCGAATAGCATTTGGAGAATAGTCCACAATCAACTAAAAACAAGTCTATGCGTTGGTTGAACAATTGCGAATCAAAATTTATGCGTTTTAACAGTGGGTATCTTTGGACGATTCCAGTCTAATTTTGAATATGAAGTGCATTCTACTTGTATGCACTATGCATAGCTAAATGGTAAAATGATAAAATGGACGCTTTCGATTCTGACTTGTCGACATTATTTGAATATATGAAAAAAAAATAAAAATTTTTTTTGTATCCGGTTAATCTGGAGAATTCATCATGATCATATTAAAATAGTTGAAATGGCTTGAAAGCAAAATGCAAACAAACAAACAAAAAAATCCGAAATAACACCGAACACCAAACAATGTTTCAAAATGCTTTTGAAATGGTTTCTCACATTAGAAAAATGGAAATTGTTGGATCGTTATTTTTTGTCTTCTTTGTGCTTTGAAATGGGGAATTTGGCTAAACCTATCAATAATCATTGAGCGTATTTCAAATTCTGCATTCGAATTCATTTTCATACAGTATGAATTCGATGTTGTTATGGGCCTTTTTTCCTCATCATCGTTCTTTATATTCAATTTGCAGTTGATATTGAATATTGAATTGTTGTTGTATCCATGAACAGTTTTTCTGTTGTTTGGATTTTTATTGCCTTTGATCGATTGAATTTAATGAAATGAAGTACAAACAGTAAACAGGTATTATTCAGTGTTTTTCTTTTTTTTTGCCTCTTTAGATTTTATATTGTAGAATGCAGTTTATTTACTGTATTTCACGGAAGAAGAAATGTATTGTGTTGTACAATGTGTAAATGTGCCATACATAGTCTCGCCCGTAGATTAGTTGATGTGGAAATACTTGTTTCATATGTATCTGGTTTCGATGTTTCTTCGCCTGTTATTTTTCCGTAAAAGAAATATGTATTCTTATCCACCGAAAATGGTTTAAAAACAACAACGGCCAAACGAAGAATTCTTATTCATCTAAAGAAACATTTAATTGCAGAGATTAGCAGTTGAGAAATGGAAATGAAAAAAAAAACAAAGTTGTTTAGTCGCCCATGTGTATTGGATACTGGATATGTAGCATGTGTAAATACATCCGTCCTTGACGGGTCATCTGCTAGTGATTTTTCTCTATGTAAGCTATTTACCAAATGCATCATGCAGCAGCAGTGGCTGATTCAAATAACATTTTAAGAGGAATGCAATTTTAAATTTCAACATGAACATGTTAGGTATTCCATTTTGAATTAGAAAATCTACAAAAGTTCAGATTGTTATGCATTCAAACGCAATAGACCGTTAGGTACGTCGTATATTTGCATTCAATCGTCAACGATGACTAATGACCGTTACCACCTGTATAATTGTTCGTCCTAGTTTTTATAATCACTTACCAGCTCTCACACAGCCGTTTTGAATCTTTCATGCGCTGCTTATTAGATATTATTAAAAGCTGAGAAAATATCGTCGATTTCTAAATTTTTTTCCATTTGGTGAAACGGCTCTGGAATGGATGAATTTGGGCTATTTCATTGTATTACATGTGGAAAAATTCAACTTAGTGGCTGGAGCTGGCAAATTGATTGATCATTGAAAGCATGGATAAACTGAAGTCGAAAACACAGCAACAAATAAAAATCGACTTCATATGCATAATTGGTTTGAAACAATGTCACACACAGTAATAAACGAATGCAGTTGAAAATTCAGCGTACATTCATTTTATGTGATGATTGTTTATTCCTTCATTTACAATTGTAAATGCCGAAGCGCATTGCAATAATAAAATGATCCGGACAACAGACCAAGATATTATGGCTGGATAGTGCATTGTGTATTCTGTATTATTATTGGGTCTTTTGCATGCCCATTCAGTCGGAATGAACGAAGGCACAAAACAAACGGAAAAATAAAATTTTCGAACAGCCGGCTTAATAAATAATGATAATAAAAATAACCATTGAGGCATGGCAACCATTACCAGAAGATGTGAACATAACAAGATGAAAACAAAGAAAAAAAATTAACTAAAAAATTATTGTTTATTATCCGGATGAATAATGCCTGAGATCCGTCTATTTTTTTTTTTTTATATCTGGTGGCATTGATACACTATAAACAAAATGAAATACCAATTTTCAATACTGAAGAAACAAAACAGAACAGAAAAGAGAAAAAAGCAACAGAAAAACAAAGCCGAACCGGTGAACGGAGAAACATAAAAGAATATTGACACGAAATCCGATATCGGAATGCTGTTAAAAAAAAATGGCTTCCTTTTGGAATCAATCAACGTATTCAAATGAATTGAACTAAATGTATAAATGCAACGATTGCACTAAATGAGGAAACCCCAAAATACATTGTTTGATCTGCACTTAGATGCATGGCATTTTGTTCTATATTTACTTAAGTTCAACATTTTGCGGTGAAACAATTATCGTAATGCAGCCACAAAATCTATTCGCATTTACCAATGTTAAATGTTCAACGGATTCAAAATCCATTTTAATGCTTTCCAATTGCTATTTGAAACAGGAGAATTAAATGTACAAAGAAATCAGTCGGTTGTTGGTCGATGTGTTTGTTTATTTTTCCATGTCATCGCTAATTGAACACAATTCCATTCGGTTGGAATTGAGTTTAGTATTCAATTGACCAAAATGATACCGTAACTAACCGCCGTCACGTTCAAATCAAAGTGCATTGCGTGCTTGGGG
>GL501519.1:2023544-2049958 GCA_000149185.1 Mayetiola destructor
TTGTTGGCCGCTAAATAGCGGCTTTTGTGTCAATGTTTAATGTACAATGTAAACTCAACATATAAACCACATTTTATCAAAAAATGGTCACCATTCACACAAATCTCTCATTCGAAGACCCAAAAAAATGGGTATTTTGAAGCATTCAATATGCGAGAGATTGCTGAATATTTCCATTCGAATGTTTGAACATTTTGCATAATCGCATCGCATTCCGCACGTAATCACAAACAGTGTAGTACCGCATGATGAAAACAATGCTTTCTTTATTTTTGGTGTCCATGTTTGTTGACGAATATCATTCGCCAAGAAGAAATAAAATAGCGAAAAAAAATAAATAATTGGATTATTGGACATTTGAGCATTGAGCATTAAGCATAAAAGATTTATGAGTTATGCGATATGTTTTGAACATATTCTTTTTCCTTTTTTATGCTGCAATTCATTCAAATCGATTGAATATTCGCTTATTTAGAAAAACAATTTTTGCACACTACACGATTTTCTTTAAGAATATTAATATGTTGCTGTACCAATAGTGCAGCATACATGCGAATATAAAACGAGAAATAAAACGATAAATATGACGACGAATAGACGATGGTGATGGTGACAACAACGCCAATTTCGATTCCAAATGCCAAATATGAAACCACGCAAATAAAATTTCATGAGAAAAAAAAAATGAAAAGAAAAATTTGAAGTAAAGAAAACGCAAAATCATCATCAGCGCTCTCAGAGCACTGAGCGCACAGACCAAAACAATAATAAAATTGCTGGCAATCGTTTGGGTAGAAAATTCTATTTCCATTTTAAATTCGCCGCTCTCTGTTTTACTTTTCCGTTTAGTTAATTTTGGGTAAACATTGTAAAACAAAACCGGAAAATAAAACGGAGATTGGCAAATTTAAAACGAAGAACGTTGAGATTCGCAAAAAATAGCTTAGAATATTAAACAACATTTTATGGTTTTGCAAATTTTTTATGCTCGTTGCACAATTTTTTGAACTTTGAAGCGATAGATAAGCAAAACAAAAACAACATTCACAAGATCAGGAAAAACCAGACTCAATCACAATCTTTTAACAAAAAGAAGAGAAAAAAACGAAATGGTCTCGTCGCATTGGTCTCGCACAAATAGCAAATTTTATTGATTCTTCCTTCCAGAATAATAAATAATAATAATAATGATCGGTCAATGCCAGAAAATTATTCATATATAACGCAAAAACATTCTCAAACAACATTCTCTGAAATACATATCAGGATCACTATTTATGATATTGTTTAGTGAAATTTTTTTATTTCTGCTACACTTTCAATCAGGCAATGTAAATGCAAACGTATAATTCATATGCGATATGCAACAAACGAAAGTGAAAAGAGTTCATGTAACGCGGTTCTCTAATATTTTTTTTCAGTTTTTTTTTTTATGTATTTAAACATATAAGTGGCATTTGTATTCAGAGTCGGATTACTGCGATAATCAGTTACCCCTAACACCGTTTAGCTAATTTTGCTTAGCTCACTTGACAAGTACAACGGATGCATTGCCGTGCCATAGTTGCGTATTACGTATTTTCGAAATGAATTCTCAAATGTCAATTCTTTCATTTCAATACATATAATACTGTTTATACTACTGTTGTCGGTCATATTGTATGACTGTTAGCACATAAATGTCGAATAATAAACTATGTCACACAATGCTCTTTTGGTATCATTTCATTTCATTGTTTATAATATTAAAAACCGTAATTTCGTATGACAATGACACTGTATTTCGTATCGCAGCCATGTCTCTTTTCGTATTGACGTTTTCATTTTCGTTTGTGACAAGTTAACGCACAATCACAGAATCCTGTTTGTATTTTGTAATTTCATTCACCATAATATTTTGCATATTTTGTCAATGACACGCACCACCACCATTCACCATATGCACTCAAGATGGTGTCATTTGAGGTTGATGCATTTTTTCGCACATTTAACTTTTCAATGCACAAATTTTATTTCTTTTTCTTTATTCGTTCAGGCGACAATATTATTTGCATGTTTCATTGTCACGCAACAGAATCGCACGATTAATTTCAACGTTTTTGTTGTTGTTGTTGTTGTTGTTTTGTGGTTCATTTAGTTATTGCGTTCATCAGTAGACATTGTTAAAAGCATAACTGACATTCGAGCCATCGAACAGCAGCATCATTATAGGCAGCTTTAGGAGCACCGTAATAAATGAAGTTTATAGTGGAAAGGTGGCTTTGGCAAAAATCATAAAATGAACGAACACATAAAAAAAGAGCGCAACAAAAAAAAATAAAAATATAAAACAATATGAAATTCAATGCGATATCGAATAAATCGAATGATGTCGATCCAAAATGTATGTGACATTCGAATTTCGAAATCCGAATAATAATAATATTTGGAGCACTTTTACATCCAATATGTCGATTCAATAATAATAGTTCTATACTTGATACCTCTCCGTCAAACTTTTCGTTTCTCGGTCATAACAAATTTATGCTTTTTCTATTTTCAACATAAAAATTCTTTGACGTTCCATTACATTTTTATTGAGCTATCGGGTGACCTCATGATGGTTTATTACACCATAAACATTGAATGTTGGATAAAAATGAACTTTTGTGCGAAAGTCAATTTGTCAAATGATGTATTTGTGTGTGTGTGTGCGTGTGTGTTTTTGTGTGAGAGAGAGAGTATATCTGATACCCGTGTTTATACGGGAATATGCGGGCCTTTATAGACAGGATTGAATTCGATAATGGTTACAGTCCAATATCCCATCAATTACTATTCAATATCCCATAAGACATTCATTGATGGTTAAAACAATTAATTGTGTGTTAATCATAAATATCCAATTTTCGAAATGATTTTACTTGATTTTGTAATGGTTGCATGTGTTTGCATTAAAGTCGCACAAAATCCATGCGCCCAATCCTGGCCTCTATCTCCAGTCCTCAGTCATAGGCAGCAAAATATTATAGATGTATTCATTGTGGAAAAAAGGTCTAAATTTGGGGCCAGAATCATTCATAATATAATGATTCAAGGAATTTTATAATTGGACAATGGATTCCGTTCATTTGTCACAAAATCTCTTGAAATGTTTGCCAGTACAATTTTGCTCTTGAAGATTGTCTAACTGCCAGCTGAATTCCAGTGTCAGTTGGAGATCAACAGATAAACTTATTTCTTAAGTGAATGGAAAAATTTATTTTCAACAGCTAACCGTAAATTCGTAGGAAGAAAAAACATTTTTGCTCGACTTTCTTTGAATGCATCAAACCATCAGACATTAAAAGGCATTGATCCACAATTTAAATTAAACAAAATTTTGTTTTAAGAATTGTTCTTCGTTGCGGTCGTTCATCATCGCTCTTTTTGTGTATTTATCGTGTCTAAAGTGGCAAATGATATGATCGCATAGAGAAAAAAAATAATAAAAAAAAAAATAACAAGTAACAATGCCGAATGCCGACGATACAAAAAACACACATGGCTTACATGACTGAGTAATGCATTAGCACCCATATTTCTCTAGAAAAGAAATTAACAACATCCAAACGGTTCAAATGTTGGCCTGTTGATGATCATTAAATAGTTATGGCAAATAAAAAACATTAATATGTATACTGAACGGTCAATCTTGATGACTGTGTGGTGTGTTTGTGGTTTCGATGATGAGTTCTCATCTCATCGCTGTGTTTTTTTTTCTCTCATTCAAGATATCATGTGACACGCTTATGAGCAGACCACAATTCGATGAGAAAGAAGAAAAATATATGGCAAAGCAGAATTAGACAGGAAATAATCGGAATATTTTAAAATGCTGGCGCTCAATATAATAATTGTATTTATTCCGTTTGTTTGCGTATAAATTTGCTGCTAAAATGCATCTTGAGGAATGCTTACTAACAAAAAATAATCCAAACACCGCCAAATGGACTCTCAATTTTTTCAAAAAAACAAAACAAAAAAAAAATTATATTTATATTGAATCAATTGAATGCAATCGATTACGTGCAGTGGCTTCTGAGACACACTTACACATTCAACACATTTGAATAACAATGGGAATGTGCGCTCATCTGTGCTATTATATTCGTTCGAAACCGTGACTTGACGACTTTGCAGACACATCACGATCTGAAAATGTCTGGAGCGCAAATTTATTAAAATCATTTGGAATTTTTCCAATTCCATTTTGGATAGTTAACACAATTCATACAGCATACATTAGTTTAACTAATGAAAATAAATCATTTGAATTTTTCGAATTATAAATTTCATGTTGTCAATTATTATTTATTATTATATTTATCATTTGGAGCAGACTGTCATTGTTGGCATTTCTTTTTGTTGATGTGTATTTTTTACGAATTTACAAATTTATTCATTTATTAGTTGTAGTCGCAATAAAATTCAATTATTCAAATAATAATTTGAAGGAAATTGAATGGGACAGTTCAAAGCTAACTTTATGTTTATCTATTTAGTTTTAGTTTGTGAATGTGTTAAGTGTTGATTTGAAATTGTAAATTTTGTTTTCAGATCACGTAGACGATCAAATTTCGAATGTATAATATTGATTCAAAATCCATTGTAATGTATTAACAGGATGCGAGTGTTACTGAAAGAGATTGCAAGATAATATGAAAGTCGATCAACATTGGTTATTTGAACTTCAATATCGTTTCAATAAGAGATTTTTTCTCTTTTTTTTTTTTTGATGCCAAAACATACGACTGTTAATTGCCGATGCAATTAATGACATTCTTCATCATGCATACTGCATAGACCACACCCATAAATATTGTGTGGTCGGTCATCGTATTTAGAAGTTGTCATTATTATTTGATAACACGAGTACATGATCCGAATGAGAGCATGAAACGAATCCAGTGTAAATAAAGCTGCTGATTTCTGTTGGGTTTTTAATTGTGCACGAAATATGATTCTTGAGAGCGAAAAGTAAAAGAGCGTCGTCCAAGCTTCACTGTTTACTATCAAACACTGTTTTAAAGATACAATTCTTTACTTTGCCGTGAACATATTTTTTTTCTTTCAGAACAATAAACTGAACAAATAAGCCAAATTAAAATATTTATAATACTTAAGATAATGTTCCAGTTATAATTAGTTGTATCACATTGAAAGTATCATCTAATCGCTGGATTGAGGAAAATAGCTGAATTAGTGTCATGGTGGTTTGAACAATATCATCGGATCTGAATGGAATTGGAGAGAAGACGTAATTTCTTTTATGCTGTGAGATTTCGAATGAAAAATGTTGCACAAAAATGAGTAAATGTGATGGGTGATTTTTCGATTTTTCATGGCTCACTTTCAATTAATAGTTTCAATAGAACTTGAATTTGAATATGGAATGGTGAACGTGTTCTCATTTTAAATTCGTTTTCTTTATACGGTTCCATTCGTTTCGACCGGTAACTTTTGGCTCATTCAAAATTTTGTATTAAAAAATTATTTGCTTCGGATGGTTCCCAATCGGAACTGATTGTTTGGTGAACGTTGCCCAGCATTTGACATACCAACAAACTCTCACACTTCCAAACCACGAGCATTTAATCCATAATAATAATAATAATAATTAGCATTGCAATCGAGTGGAGATTATGCAAGATTTACAATTTCAATTAGCTATTTACTGCGAAAACGAATTGAAATATGCAAAAATTTCAACTATGCTTAATTTTTCGCTGTTGAATCAAATAATGATAAAAGTAGTTCGGCACGTGCTTTTTTCTCCCACT
This sequence comes from Mayetiola destructor, assembly GCA_000149185.1. Lineage (NCBI taxonomy): Eukaryota > Metazoa > Arthropoda > Insecta > Diptera > Cecidomyiidae > Mayetiola > Mayetiola destructor. Next base: position 2,029,346 of record GL501519.1, read on the forward strand.
CGTACACATTAATTGATCGCAGGTGAGTTCTGAGCTCTGAATAGAATTAAAGCATCCATGAACGAATTGCATTTTGGTTTTGATGCATGCGGCGGGATTCGGCGAAGTAAAAAAGAAAAACGTTGTTTTGGAAACTAATTTAAACAATTCACGTTTTATTGAATGGAAAACGTGATTTTGTACTGTTTTGTTTTTTATTTCACTAATTCTTGTTTTGCTTTTGTTGATGGAATGCAATCATCCGCTGCCGCAAACCGCATGTTGAAATCCATTTTACAATTCAATATTTGTCAATGGCAAGCACATCAATGTTTTGAACTGTAAACATGTTGCAATGTATTTTATTTTTTCCGATCTTATTTATTGTATGCCATTTTCAATTTAGGTTTTTATTTGAATTGAAACAATTATCATAATTAATAAAATGAGAATAAAAACATATGCTGTAAAAATGTACCATCACATTATGCCTGTTTTCCATTTGGCGTCCAATGCGTGGTAAATGATGAAGGATAATGTATTGTATTCTATTTCAACACATGTTCGCAAATCACTTAATATTATCCATCGAATTTTTATGAAAAACTAAATGAAAATCCAAACACACCACAACAGAATAAAATATTCGAATATTCGTGTTCCAAATGAAACAAACCAAAAACGAAAGATGGATTTTTTTTCTACATTTCATTATTCCAATGGAAACAACAGACAATGATATGAAAAAAAATTTAGTCCCTAAATAAAAACGAAATATGAAAGCATATAAATAAAACGGTGAAATAAATTCATTGTTTTCTCCATCTCTTTCCCTGCCTCGCTCTCTCTCTCTCTCTCTCTCTCTCTATGCCTGTTTTCCATTTGGCGTCCAATGCGTGGTAAATGATGAAGGATAATGTATTGTATTCTATTTCAACACATGTTCGCAAATCACTTAATATTATCCATCGAATTTTTATGAAAAACTAAATGAAAATCCAAACACACCACAACAGAATAAAATATTCGAATATTCGTGTTCCAAATGAAACAAACCAAAAACGAAAGATGGATTTTTTTTCTACATTTCATTATTCCAATGGAAACAACAGACAATGATATGAAAAAAAATTTAGTCCCTAAATAAAAACGAAATATGAAAGCATATAAATAAAACGGTGAAATAAATTCATTGTTTTCTCCATCTCTTTCCCTGCCTCGCTCTCTCTCTCTCTCTCTCTCTCTCTATCTTGCCTTTTTGCTTTGTCTGTTGGCGAAGAATGCTTTAACATTGTGAATTGTTTCGATTCCGAATAATTTCAATCAAATATATTGTGCGATACGCATTCTTCTCATGTTGAATGTGTAGTCAATGGACTCACTCACCACTTGTTCGCCATATATCCCGTTATTGTAATAATTATTATAATAATAATCGTTGTTCTTTGATTAATTCGAATTCATTTTATTGTCTCGGCGGCTGTAGTGCACTCTCACATCGGTTCATGTTGCGATAATGCCATCTGATGTCATCATTTATTTGTTCTGCGCACAGAATCATGTAATTTGACATGAAAAATCAGTTGAATTTATAAAGTAAAATGGAAATGAATGCACGAGTCGGCGACAACTCCTGATTTATTGACACATGCAAATGAGTTCAATTTATGCACTTTTCTGCACATTCACATGTATACTGTACACTACACACGCACATTTACACAGATAATAGATATAAATCAGTACTCTTGTGGTCTTTCATCTTCTGAATTCTGAATATAGAGTTAATGTCAAACAACTGCTGTACTGAATGATGTCAAAAAAAAATGCATTTTCAACAGCTTTATAGCAAAATGAAAATTGTGGCGTGGAAATGGCCAACAAAGTTGACGACAGTATTTACGTAGTTTTCATAACTTCAAGCAGATAGAACGAGGAAAAGCACGAACACACAAAAAAAAATTCAATTCTTTTAGCCGATTCACATTGTGATATAATTTACGGTGAATTTAATGCAATAGAGAAAGAAAAAAAAACTGATGCAAAACCATCAATTTAAAGTTTAACGTGTAAAATGTAAAAGCTGTTTGAAAAACTTTTTTTTAACATCGCTGGCAAAGAATTCAAGCACCAGATTCCGCGGAGAGAGAAAGAATAAATGTAAAAGTTGACATCAAGAACCAGGAAATCAACGCGAAAGCCCCAAGAATGTTATAACTATTCATTTAGACTTTTTATTGCTTGAAATTACGCGCAGAATGCATTTTAAATTCGTTCATGTTGATCGCGCATATTATCGTAAGCAATTTTTGTACGGAACACCAAGTTTCATCATACAAAGCCCTTCGAGTCCCATCACGTGAGAATCATTTTTTTTTTGTTTTCCGGTCAAAATCCCCCAAAAAGGCAACGATGTGACGTTTGTTATGTTTCATAATTCAAAAACTTCAGAACAGACTGAATTCTAGTTCGAAATAAAACTCTCGGCACTGTGAGCAAACTGGAAAATAAATAGCAAAAAAAAAATAGAGAAAAAAAGAATCCGAACATAGTCATCATAAATACACGAATATTTTGCATAATTACATACAATGGCTATTCAATTCAAATAATATTTTTAATTTCAAGTGCGAAACCATTATGTATTTTTGGAGCACTTTTAAAATATATTGTTCCAACTTTTGTGAACAACAGGATGATTCGGCTACAAAAAGACGAGAAAAAAAAATTTGACGAATTCCAATCACGGATGCACGAGTTGTAGAACCAACGAAACGAAATGAAAGAAAGACGAAACCAAAGAAGAGAGAATATTAATCAATCGTTTGGACAACTTTTGGACTTTTGTGTTATTAAAAAAATCAACAGAAACCATCGTTCAACAAAGAGTGCCCGAAATGTTTGAAATTACAATGTCATTGCCGTATTTATCGTGTTTGTTTGTTGTCACCGCACACGATTCGCCATAACTTTTTTGTGTCGTTCACCGTGTTCGTATTTCGGTTAAGCTTTCGAGTGACTTGAAAAATGAAAAGCAAATAATCAGATTGCTAAACCATTATCGTAATCATCATACACTTGTAATAACAATGTAATATCGTTCATGTTCAATGTTCACAGTGTTCGGTTAATTCATTAATGTAATGGCTGTTTACCTGTGCTACTTACAAATTCCAAATAGCAATTAATTTTCCGGTTTTTTCATTGTTGATCCAATAAAATTCAAATTCATAATTCGCATTTGAAACAAAAAAGAAGCGGATCCATATTTATTACTATGTATAACCAACCATTGACGTCATCTAATAACATCAACACATCCACAAGTTCTCGAACATATAGAATGTTTTTTAGAGAGCCAAACAAAAAAAAATTTTGATGATCAACAAATTATGTTTGTATATCACTCATCACTCTTCAAGTCCGGCCACCATTATTATTATTATGGATAACAAGCATAAATTAAAAATAATAATCATTTTGGCTTTTATGGCGGATCCAAATGAGAGAATAAAATCCACTTAAAAGTGTTTTTGACGCTAGACCAATTGTTCTGCCCATTCCGTTCAATCAATATCATACATAAGCTGGTTTTATTTGTTTTCTTTTCTCCTTCCGTGGTTCAGCCGACGGATCATGAACTGTATGCGTTTGTGTGCTTTTTTTGCTCATGCGTTACCAAAAAGTAATTGAAAGAAAATTGCCAAATTAAAGTTTCTCCGTTTATCAAATACCGAATATCAATAATAATAGTAATACAAAGAATCATACTCTGGTAGTGTCAAAATAACGAATATGTGCTGCGTCCACAGAGACACGGTTCGCATTGGAATTATTTTTTTACAGGCTATAATGATGACGCTGAAATTGACCGCCAGCACATATTCAAATATTTTCACAATGTAAAACGAATTCCTTCCCAGTGCGATATGTACAAAATTAAATCAATATGATTGCTGGAAATTCGTTGAGAATGGCCAAAATGATGATGGGGGGAGAGGAATGGAAGTTTTCCTTCTGGCCTTTGGTTGGATAAATATTGACTTTGGCTATTGTTAGCTATTAGCTGTATTGAAGCAAATCAGAAGTTCCGTTATACCACAATAAGCTTAACAATCAACCAGATAATATCAAAATTCCAATAATATAATAAATTCAAATCGATCACTAGATACGGTGACAACAGAAGTACAAAAGCTTTGCCACATTTTTCAAACAGTTGCTAATAAAAAAAAACTTATTCAGAATGAATTTATTGAATGAGTGTGAATTATATCAATGAAATTCAAACCAAACTGAATTTGATGAGAACAATTGATGGTATGAATAATAATAAAATATTAAAGCACAAATCGATGACAATCAATCGTGTTTCGTTGTTTGTAATATGCAATTGTATTGCGTTGCACCGTAACAGTCATTCAAGAATCATCTAGCTATTTAAAATCATGAATATTGATGGCAAAATTGCGGCGTTTTGTACGTTTTTCATAAAAAATACCTAAAAATATCGACAGACAAAACAACAATAGCGTGTGTTTGTGTGGCATTAATATTTATGCGCAAAATCATTATTTAATCATCATTTGTTGCTTGTTCAAGTTTCAATGTAGCGAATAATAGCAAACATTCCAATGATTTCCGTCACAGAACAACATTTTTGCTTCTCAGTTGCTATTTTTGCCCGTTTTTTTTTTTTGCCATCTTTTTTTTCTTCTCTGTATTCCTATTATTGCATTTCACAATCAGTCAATACCGCTTTTGATCATTGTACTATTCTGTGCTCGGTGCTCTGTGTGTCGAGCATAAAGCATGTATCGTAAACTTTTAGCGTTGTAAAATTGTACACAGTTGCAAATTGCAATCGCAATTGAATATCGTTATTGTTTATCGTTCGTAATGAATTTAATATTTATTTCATTTTATACCATAAATAGTTTTTGCTTCCATCAAAAAAATTCGAGGAATATTTGGAACGAAAAAAAAAACCAATTCCACTAACGAATTTTTGATTTTCTATGAAATGTCAAGTAAATAGCAATAACTGTAATTAACTCAGACACATGCCGATTGAATGTTTTTTATAATCGCAAAGGAGCCGAATGTACAATGAGCAAAAAAATAGGATTGAGTAAATCACGTTTAAATTCAAACAGAAATTGATTTTTCATATTGTTGGAAAAAATGGTTTCATGTGCAGTGTGCAGCGTATGTGTGTGTACATTGTACATGTGTTTATGGTTGACGATCAAAAGAAAATCACTGCAGCTAGCTCCACATTTGGATAATATAAGGGGGGCAACAACAATAGATTTCACAGACCCGTTGCATATCCAATATCTAACAGTATTAGGTTCGATACTATGGAAGCGTTATGCCGACATAATGAATCAATTTCGATATGTCACAACGATAAACTTCTGAATCTACCCAAGTACGATAGCTGAGTATGCATGGTATTCGGAATAGGTCTCTAAACCTCACACGCACGCACACACACACACACACACACACGGATACACATGTTATTTTCATACAGTCTCAATTTGCTGATAAACCGGCGACTTTTTGCCAACCAAAGCACCGACTCCTAACGTCTATTATTATAAAATGCAATGGAGGTTTTTTTTCCTTCTTCCGTTTATTCATTTTTTTGCTGTATGTATTTGGTTGGGTTCAGTTGCAGTTGAAATTTTTTGTGCACATTTATTTCTATCTTTGTGTTTTCATTTCATTTCAGTTCAGTTCAACATGCCACTTATTCGTGATTTTCTCTAAAGATTTTGTTCCGTTTTTATCTTTTCGCTCATCTTTGTCTGTCACATCAGCGGACCAAGCATACAAATGAACAACAAATGCAAATGTACAATGTTCAGACATTGATTCTGAGAGTTTTTATTGAAACAAAGTCTAAAACGACATAAAAGCGCTGCATTTAAAAATATTTAATATAGCAACATGAAATAAATAAATAGCCAAACAAACAAAGTAGCGACAATAAAAGGAAAAAAAAACAAGTATATACAGAATTCGAATCGTTCCAAATTCACTGATACGCACCACAATCGTATCAAACTCGATCAATTCAATAAATCGATTGTGGTGAATTTGCCATTGTGTTCTAACGAATAGGGCCAATTGTCAAACAATCGCGCCATCTGGATTTTTTTTTTTGAATTCTGTATACTAAGATGTCTTACAATCTGTTGATGCGTCTATCCATTTCATTCAGCTGAGAAAATAACAATAGTACATCGATTCCATAAGGAATCCAGGTGGCGTATCGCCTTATAAGCGACCGAGACAAAATTGCATTGACGCAAAAGAAAATTTCCAATGGGGGAACCATGGGTGAAAAAAATTCTAGAACGAATATGGATAGTTTGCACCTGTGGTGCATTAAAAGGATCTAAAATGAAAATTTGTTCTTTTAATGTGCTGCGAGCACACAGAGACCGAGTCGATGCCAAACACAAATAAACAAATGGAGAGATAATGTGTGCATGGTACATGGGCAAATGTAAACCGGCATTTTATAAACGGCGCGCATATTTATTTGAATGCGTTTCATTATAACGAACTATGTACGCAATTCAACCAAACAAATATACCAAACACCAAACATATCACTGACAGAACGTAGAACGAAGTCAGCCGGAAAGAAAAGGGCAAAAAAAGAATTTATTTGAGTTTTTATTTTGGCTTTGTTTTCGGGCTCACTTTGCAGTATAGATTATAGCGAACGCTCTACTTTCGCTAGTTCGATGCACACAATGAAAAGGAAAAAAAAACAATGTTGAAGAATTTCAAATAAAAATATAGAGCAGGCGGTAAGAGGCTTTGCGAATTTCACGGCTATTTTTATGCTATTAAAATCCGATTTGTTCAACTGTACAAATGGAAAAAATCAAAATCTGGAAAGCAATTGTTCGCACAAATCGATCTGAAAAGTAGATTCGTCGTATTATTGAACAACTGATTTTGACTTTGATTGTATTTAGATGTGATAAAAGATAAAGAGAAAAATATGACGGTTACATGAATTAAGCCATTCTGACAGACGAATCGAAATAATAATTATTTTCCGGCATCAAAAAAATATCCAGTTGAATGGCAAAACGGCATTATTTTCGATGAAAAATATTGAATAATGTCCTGAAGCCGCACAATGACATTTTTGATGGCGTTAATCCCCATTGTACTGGATATCATCTGAATTGAATCATGACTATAATTTTATTCTCCGATCCAATGTTCAGAGGACTACTGACCGGAGAAACGGACAGAATGGGGAAAAATCTGAAGCATTTTCATAATGGGATTGAAGCCTGAAGGGCAAGCAACAAAATCATTCATGCCTCATGTCTTAAAAGTTAAAGCGAAAATGCCAATTCTCTTTTGATTAATTTCAGACAAGTGTTTGCTCTTATTTTATCTTTTTTAAATTTTTTTTTTGCCTGTCAGTTTCGATCGAAAAACTGAAACGGAAACAGATATTATTATATAAAAACGAAAACAACAAAAACTTACTTAATCTTCCAAAGCTGTGCGACAGTCGCTTTTTCAGCTTCTGAAGTGCGCCTCCCTTTTTCTCACGCATTGTGACACCTGCAAAAGGATAAAAAGAAAAAAATCTCAATTTAAGTTACATACTTAATTGCCTACTAATTAAATGGAGTTTATTTTAATCTTAATTTGTTGCTATCCCATTGTATATGGATGACTTTCAAATAGTGACATCGTCAACTATTTTTTCATTCCGTTCATTTGCTTTCATCAACTGATTATATATTTCATGGAAAACCGATTATTTTTTTCTTTCGGAGAACTCTCTATTTAATTTTCAATTTAACGTTTTCTCTCTTTTCCTCTCTCGTTTTTCTTTTTGTTCAGTCCGAACTTGAAGTGGCGTTTTAACAAAACCAAAGAAAAAAAGATTTTAATTGGAATCGAAAGGAAGAGAGAAAGAGAGAAAAAAAACGAACAAAAACGAATGGCTGGTGGTAAAAGAACACGAAAGAATGAAGCGATAAAAAAAATCAACGAAACAAAAATTGCTGTTAGACGTTTGTTAGATAAGCTAATGAGTTTCTTTGTGTTTCTTGCAATTGAATACGATGCATTTCCATTGATAGCTAGAGCCCATAGTTGGTTGATAGTTGATAGTTGATACATTGTAATTTAGCCACATTATTATTCGTGTTAGAGTATCATGAGTATCAATTATCTATGTATTTGCATTAACAACAAAAATGTATAGACGTGTAGGAAATTATTGATACGGTAGACAGTTGTTGGTATCAGTTACTACGCAATCTTAAACGCCATCTATCTGCAGATAGTTACACAAATGAAATATTGAGGAAAAAATATTCGAAGAAATGTTTTTTTCCAAAAAATTTATTGTTGTTCATTTCATACGGAAATGAAAAAAGGCTGTACGGAAAAAGTTTTTTGTCGCATGCGACTACCTTGTTTTTTCTTTTTGAAAAATCAATAGTATCATTTATTTCCTACACGAGTACACTTGAATTTTGACAAAAAATCGGCAGGAGTCGTAACTTGCCGATGATGCATCGGCGAGAAATACAAAAAATAACTTGTTGTTCGTTTTGTGGTTGGTGCCACCGTTGTAAACCGAATTTTTCGCCGTTTTGACTGAACTTTGCGCCGCTGTTGCTTTGATGACTAGATAGCGATGTAATGATGAATGACGATGAGGTCTGAACACAAAATACGGTCATAGCATGTTTTCATTTGCATACTTTTGTTTTGTTGATTACGATTGAATTACTGCTTAACAAGATGCAAAATAAAATCCAATGGCTACTGTGCATGTTTGTAATGTGTTTGAGATTAGTTTGCTACTTTTTCCAATGAGTCAATTGAAGAAGTTTTCGAATAGAAGAGACGCAGGCAAAAAGAGAAAAACAAATCATAAAGGTTGTTTAGCAAAATTTTGAATGAGATAAATAACGCATACACATCGAAGGATAAAACAGCCATTCGTTTTTGCTCATTAGATTTCAAAGTGAAATTCGCTTCATCGCAATTCTAATTAACTTTTTTTTTTTAAACAGAAATAAACTTCTTTCCTCGTTAGTTTTTTCCCAATCAACGGAAATGACTGATTCATTATATAAATGTCATGGCCGTTATGGAGACCAAGTAGTAACTGTTAACTGTTTTTATTTTTATTTTGATGAATTCTAATTGTAATGATGGGGCAAAAAAGCAATTGGTCAAACGTAAAACTCGTAACATAAAATATAGACAATCGTGTTGGATTTACTGGAAATCCAAAAATAAACTCTTAACTCTTGAAGCAGATCGATTTCAATTCAAAATAATTTGGCGACCATTTATTATGTGTATATGTCTCAGTGCTCAGTGGTGTCTATAAATAGAACAAAATTGATTTTAAAAATTCAAACCATTGAAACAAATGACTTCATCCAAATTGAAAGCGAACGTGATTGCGCTCATCTGAGCTCAAACTAGGACCGTACAAATATGTGCTATAACTGGCATTGTATCGGTCTCAAAACCGTTAACGTAACTAATCCAAGCAATTACATCACTAATTCATTTCACCCAATGATATGATGACAAATTTCGAGCGAACAGTAAATTCCAATGAATAATTACAGAAAATCCTGTTGAATGTCATGTAAAATTCATCGGAAAGCAAATAAAAAACATTAATTTCTTTGTTACATAGATTACTGTAATTATTATTATTATTATTAACGTCCAAAGCAATCGCAGTCTAACGAAATTTTTCTCTTCTGTAAATTGTCATGAAAAGAACCAGACGAACCAGAGTGTATAGATCTCAAAACTAAAATACACAAACACAAACATAACATAAAAATGAAAGAAAAACAAAAAAATAATATTGTAGGTTTATTTTAGTCATATCCGTTTATAATATGACATATGGCAGACTACCCGTCCCATTCATTAAAACGAAAGACACAGAAAATTATGACAAACAGCGGAAAAACATTCTTTATTTCCAGTTGACGGTAATCTGTTGTCCATTTCTAATTCCATTTTTTTTTTCCAACACATCAGAAACCGTGCATGAACCTTGGCCCGTTGACATAGCAAATAACAAATAATGTGTATTGATTTATACAATGCTACGAACCGAACGTTTGAATTTTGAATCAATATCAAATGTTAAATATTTAGTTGCACTTTCAAAAATATGTACATTTATTTCATTTCGATTATTATCGTTTTCTGGTTCATTTCTGGATGACGTCAACGAGATGGAATAATAATAACTACGACAATTATCGTGTTATTAATTGACTTGTACATTTTTGCCGGTCACCAGATTGGTTTTTGCTTATTCCTCAAATCAGTCAATGCTTTATAATTGATTAGGGAAAAAATTGTGATTTCGTTCCGTCTGTCCGGGCATCGATACCGGTACTAGAATCAAATTTGAATGTCAAATCTATTTGTCCATTTGATATGATGGTTTTTATTATATTAATGATTGAACGATTTGAATTGGCAAGCAATTTTCCTCTCAAATCATTCGATTACATGTTTCAAATGAAAATAAGAGTATGGAAAAGTAGCTCATGCATTACGAACATTAATGTCTAAAGTCTAAACTTTGAGCTCTGAGCGCACATCGAATTAACTATCTGATCAAATATATGGAATAAGCTATTTGATTCAAATTCCGGAATTTTGAAATTGAAAGAAAATGGTAAAACTGAAAAATGGATGAATGACGTGCTTTCATTTAATCTCTTGATGTTTTATCATATTTGATTATCTTCTTTTTTTTTCTTTCGGCAAAATGTTTTTAAGACATCGAACGAACAAAGTAAACCGAACCCGAATATCTATGATAATACATCCACATAGGCGATAGGTATATGGTAGTATGTATCTCATATCTTCTAGCAGTGTATATCATGCATACACAATATACCCACATATATGGATTCTGCCACCGATTCCGACAAAATTTTAGTTTACAATCATATCTATCCAACCGTTTTATATTTACGTTAATTCAATATTAACTTGAAAGTATTTTTTTTTCTTTCACCATCTAGCCAGCATATTCGATCTAAACGAAGTAAATAGATTGTTATGTTTTTTTTTTATCATCTGTGATACGCGTTCAAAACAACATATAACTAATAATAATTATATTTATGTATTGCTTTGGTCTCGATCCAGCAATTACAATGACCTATTAATAGCGCGGTGTACTAGCCCGACTACAGAACACAGAAAATGTATTCAATTTTTTCTCCTTCTTTTTCTTCTGCTACTTTTTTTTTTCTTCAATTATATTTGTGGATTTACGTAATGCAAGATTTGATAGAATTACGGCTGATTACGACTATGGGCTTGTTATTTGTGTACAATGTATATTTGGGCTGATTATGGAAGTGATGAAGTGAAATTTCATGTTCTTTTGAATTTATCAGAGACCGTGCCGCCTCCACTTCATATGCATATACATAAATGATTATTATAGTTTGAGCCATCACCATTCAACTATGACATATTGAAAATATATTTTGAAAAGAAAGCCACTTCCGCGCATTGGCATCTGAACGAAGCGTTGGTTGATGATCGTCACTTGTATATACATATATTTACGCAATTGATATATAAATTCGATTTGGTTTCTTTTTTTCTTTCTTCGATTATATGCTATCACCAAGTCACCAATCTATGCGGTGCCTTATCAAATTAATATTATGAATACTGTATACGTCTATACAGCACACAGCATATGAAAAGCCGGAGTTGTTTTTGGATTGCATATTATATTAAAATTAATAATAATATATTTATATCAGATTGAAAGCGATATTGTATAAAATATAAACTGAATAATTCAATTATTATTAGATTCTCCATTGCTTTCGGTTTTTCTCATTCTTCATTTTTCATTTTTCATTTTCCATTTCACAACACACAATATTAAAATTTGAATATGAAAATGTCACGACATGGACCAAACGAAAAAAAAAAAATCTCTGCTGCAATTTGAATCTATGCGGCAACGCTTTTACATTCACTGATTAAAAACAAAAGCTGAATACGAACATAACAACCATGAAATGCATTCATAAATGCATAAAATATGAAAATTATAATAATCATAATACAGATACAGCAACAAAACGATCGATACAATGGTGATCCATCAAAACTGGTGGGGGGGGGAAAGGAGGGAATGGGGCAAAAGACGCCTTCAATTCTTTGTGCACCAAAGAATTGATACTAAAAATAATTTATTGAGAGGAATTTCGACTCTGTTTGAAAGTTGAAAATGGAAATTGGCATGTATTACACAATGCCCGTTCCTCGTCTCTGTCGCTCATTTGTATTAATCAACGGATAATGGCTAGCTGCCAACAACCAATGTGACCAATTCGAATGTCAGAATTTACATGTTTAATTGATAAGCACATTGGATATTCAAATCGATTCGATGAATTAAATCAATCGCGTTTATTAATACTGAAAATTGTAATGCACTCGAAAATACACACAAACTTACACAATAGGCCGCCGCGACACATTTCACTGAAACGAATCCATATCCATTTAAATAAATTATTAAAAGGTGATTGAATATATATTGAATAACAGTGAGCTGGACTTCTCGATATAATCGATATCAGAATTATTTTACCGTCATATTGCAAATTGATGTCAGGCCATACCTGATTAACTGCCATTCATTCATTCATTCATTTAATATTGTATATTGTCAATTATGCGGAACACTCAATCAAAATTTGATCTGAAAGTGAGGTTCTATGAAGTTTTCGATGATAAAATAAAATAATAAATTAATAAATATTAATTTGATTCATCGAGATTGATTCACTGTGATTCGGTGCTCATTTTCAAAAGAAAACTCCATCAAGCTGTAAAATGCAGAATGAAAAATAAGTAATAAATTGAAACGTACACTTTGTTGTCACCTTGGTTGTTTCAAGCGAAATAATCCTGGTGTTCGGTTCAAACAGTTGCGAAAAAATGGTTGCGGCTTTTGATGAACACTGTTCACACAATAATATGGGATCGTTTGGAAACGATCGATCGGATTTGGTTAAATGTTCTTTTTAATGTTTTTGATTTCTCGTTGTGTATTTTTTGTAGATTTTATTTTTTGTTTTTCAATTGTTCAGAAAATAATAATTATGCTAACTGCTTTTTAGATGCACCCACTGAATGCCAAAAAGAAAGAAATTTACAAATATAATATATTTCATAATTGTAATTGTCATCTGGTGAATTTTGTTAATATTTGCATATGTTCATCGATAAGAAATCAATAAAAAGGAAATATGTCGTTCCCTTAGTGCACAATGCACATGCAATCGATCACAACACAGTGAATCTTGTATTTTTGACTTTGGCTATGTTCTTTTTGTGAATTGTAGAGGCAAATGCGCGCTTCACAATCGCATCACACACATTTTTTTTTTAATTTTAAGTTATGGTTCAACTCACTATATGCATCGAAAACACATATGCATAAAGTCAATTTATAACCGTATGCCATTAGGCTGTTCACACCATTCAGACTGGCGTATGGACGCTAAAACCAAAATCAACAATAACGACAATAACTGATATAACATAAATTGGGTGACTCAACAGCGGTAGAGCATCACACAACAACTACATATGTATTTACTTCTTCTTCATTATCTTCTTCTTCTTCATGATTATCATTTTTCTCACTACTTGCCATATTGCCATATTCATGATTCGAACGATATTCTTTTGTTTCTTCTTCTCATTGCGATTCAAGTAGCTGTTGTGACCTTTTCGCTCTTTCCAACTTCAAACATCGAGTCGAGTGTATCAGGTTTGTTTTGCATTTGCCTTCTATGAGAAGTTTGAGAGCAATTTGTTGTTATAAAGAAGTCATATGTGTTTGCATTGGCTCTGTATGCATAGATCTAAGCATAAAACAAACGCTAGCATTTTTTTTTCATAATTTTTCCCGTTCATTTGGCCTGTTTCGATGCTCACTTATGAACAGGCGATTTAAATTAATTTTTCTTATGATTTTTTTTTAATTTTAATATTGCGTTTGACTCGGGTCCAGTCAGACTCTTTATTTTTGTATACATGTGTGTGTGTGTGTGTGAGTATGTCGTTTGCAAAGGAAATACAAATTACATGAATGGTGTTACTGTACCAAATAAAATCCAAAGGCAAAATGCAAAACATCGATTTTTATCTTCTTTTTTTTCGTATTTAATACATATTTTGTTGCTTTTATGCATTTTTCATTGTATTCGTTGTATTGGTCGTGCTGCTGATGATTCAGATTCATTGGTCAGTATGGTTTCCGATGTTTGTTATGTACAGTTATTGTTTTGGATTTTGTTGCAATTTCAGCTTGTTAACTACTTTCAGAATAAAGTCAAAACATGGAGCATGGTCGGTTGAGGATGGAAAAAAATGCAAGAAGTTTCAAAAACCCTCTATTAATTATGCGATCGACTAAGAAGCAGGCTTATGGTATTATTTTTCGTTCAAAAGAAAGTGTAATATTCACGCGATTAGGTGTTAATGCAACGCGCAGCCTGTCATTCGCAATTGAAACTAATGAAAAATTCAAATATGAATGTCCAAAGTGCATAACAATAATTAATGGGATGCCAAAATGAAATGCAACGACACCTTCATATTTGTTATTATTTCTCATTTTCTTTGTTTTTTTTTTTCATTATTTTGCCATTCACATTTTTAAACAAGAATGATTTATGCGCATGAATGATGGATTGCTAAGATAATTTGCCAGAGTGTTGAGCGTTTTCATTTATATTATTTTTATTTATTATTATTATTTGCAGAAAATCCTAATACAAATAATGAACATTCATTTATTCACATTCAAAAGAAGCAAAAGAAACTACCGGCCAAATGCATTCTGATACAAATTGTACCGAAAGATAATGTTTGGATTGAAATTCCGCAGCTGCACTCACCGCACCGACTTAATCATTCACCAAATAGAATTAAAATGAAATGCTTTGTACGTTTGGCTTTTTGTTATCTCTTTTGCGTATTATTTTGTATTTATTTCGCTATTTCATGCGAAATTCAACTCAATTCGGCTATGTGGTGATATGAAAAAAAATGCCACACAAACAGACAACTCGCGACTGTGCGCGAACAATGCACTAATGCCAAATGTGTCGTGCGCTTACGTTTGCTTTTATTTACCACAATTCGCTCGAATGACTTAAAACAGAATAAAATAATTATAAAAATCGAAGACAGAAAATGAAAAAAATGAAAGAAAAAAAAAGAGAAAAAAAGAGTCGGTATTTTTTGTTTCGTTTATTCATCTTGTTCTCCTTTATTTCTTCATTTGGGCTTTTTTATTCTTTAGTGCGATCGTGCACTTATTACTAGATTAGATAGAAGTCATTTCGTATATAATTGATTTTACGCATTTATTTTACGCATTTTATTTTATTTCACGCATTTCATGTATGTTCACGCGAATGTGTTTTTCGCGTACAAATGCAGCCCATAAATGTAAGAGAATTCATGCAGCTGAAAATGCGAAGCAAATTAAACAAAGCACATGATGCGGCGCGTTGAATATGTTCATCGGGCCAATTTTCCGAATATCCAAATATTTTTTTAGTCTTCGTTTCACATGGAATGGGGCATTCGAAACATATTTAATATGCAATGCGAATGTTTATCCAATATCGTGTTTTATTTTCTTCATTCTCCTTCTTCTTGTTGTGCATTTATTTTACTGGAATTGAAAGAATGATTCGCTGATTGTATCCATTAAAAAAAATCTCAAAACAGAAGCGATACGTCAAGTCTATTCCTTCATTTAGGATTTAAATCGGAATATCGGTGTGGCGACGAAAAATTTAATTTCAAATTAAACTGAAATAGATTAGCTTATTCTCGACAAACAAGAATCTATCGTTTTTAATATCGAAGGTACATGGAAAACGTTTCACTCATTTGACATTCTAAGATTTTCAATTAATTAGGTTTTATTTAGCGTCGGTTTCGACGATCGATGTTTATTCGACGTGCTCGATTCTTTTTTATTTTACTTTTTTCCTTTTTCTCTAATTTTTCATTTTAAAAATGGAACATTTCCATCAATCGATTTGCATTTTGCAAACGTAAAATGTGGAACTGTTTCGCTGATAACAACAACATGAAAATTGTTTATTCGTCAGCGCTAATTAAACATCAGCAGATACATACATCAAACGATGAGAAAATAAGAGGAATGAGAGAAATGAATGAAAAGAAAAAGAAAATCCACGAAAAATTGATTATTTGTTTGTTCGGATTTTGCTCACACTCCATTTTATTAATGATAAGTTTGCGTCTTATGCCGTTGGCATCTACCGTTTTCTCTTGCTCAAATCTCACTGTCTTTCTCGATTTGCCATCAATGATTTTGAAAAAATTAAGTAAGAAATTTTTCATTTGCAAGAAATCCAAACACTAAAAAAATAGCTTAAGAGATCTGTAATGAAATACGATTGGAGCTTGAAGGCTTTGAATCAAGTGTTCCAATATAATGAATTTATTCAACCAAATGAACGATTTGAACGATTTGTACGATTTTTCAAAAATAATCTTGGTCACTGCAACAACAAAAAATTACTGTAACGAAATATGATTATTATTATTAATCAAACAGCAAACGACAACATTAACTGCTATTCCACGATAAATAGATATCTTCACTTTTGTTATTTAGTATATAATTACACACTTGAACAAGATATTAGACGATTTTATGTCTGATTCATTGGCTTTCATAAAATGAGAGTCGCACCATGGAATTGAAACTGATATTTTGGTGTCGCTTGCCATCAAATAATTACCCAAATTATACAGGAACTCAAACAAAGAGATAAAGAGGAAAAAAAATCCATTTTGTGATTTTCCATTCTTTTGTTATTATTGCAATAGGCGAAAGGAATACCGGCTTTGTTTATTGTATACACTTTATACAGCCAACCAAATGCCTAATACATTTTTAATGCAATAGAGTAAATTTTTTTCTTTTCTTTTCAATGTTAAAATTGATTTGTGTTTTCGCCTGTTTATTTGGCCAATCAACAATAAAAAATGTTAATAATCGTGAACGCATTTTTATTCATCGATTTCATGACGAAAATAACAAAATTACAACAAACAACGAAAACAATCAAAACAGAAAAATTCGTTAAAATTGTGTTTGGCTTGACGCTGATGGCGTTGTTCGGGTTTTGAGTTGATTATTTGCCTTCGTTTCACTTTTGAACGGTTCCAGTTTTGGGTTTAAAATCGAAAATTCATGGATAAATAGATATGGGCAGTTGTTTTGCTATATGCCTTAAATATATGCAATAATTGTGCAACGAATAAAACGTTCTCAATTCTCATATTGCATTTAATTTATTGATAGCATAGCATTTTCTTCAATTTTTCAATTTCCCTAAACGAATGGCTGAATGATTCAATGGTCAAACCATTTGGTAACCAGCAACAATCATCATCAAATTCAAACACAATTTTAACAACAATTCGAATGTTTAACAAAAATGAAAGTACGAAGAAACACAAACACAGCGGTCGTTTGGTGTCCGCTTAATGTTTATTCCTGACGTATGAAAAGAACGAGAGATAGATAGAGAGAGAGAGAGAATGAATAAGAAAGAATTTTACTTTTTAATTCATGTATCTGTTGCATGCGATTTATCGTTCTGTCAACTGTAAACGCTATTGCTGTGATGAATGTTGAGTTATGGAAATTTTTATTTACTATAGATTACTGGCGCAATATTAGTGTTTGGTTTTCTGTTTTTCTGTTCGTTCATAAAATGCACACAAATGCTATTAATACTATTTTGGCTTGTTTCACTAGCTTTTCCGATATTTTTAATATCGAATTATTGAGAATTAATATTATTCAAATAACTCTTGTTTCACTTGGTTTATTTTCGATACTAGATTCGCTTGTAATTGCTGTTTACTATTTTCACTGTTCGATGCGCTTGAGATGATTTGAATCACGATAACATACAATGAAATCGAAAATTCGATAAAATTTTGATATTGAAAGCAGATATAGTTTGAGTTCAAGTTTAATCTTCTTTTCGATGTGTTATGTCACGTGAATACAAACTGATGATCAAAAATGTCACGATATTTTATGAACATAAATCAGTTTGTTTTTATTTGTTGAATGAATCCACTGAAATTTTGTTGCGGAAAATAATTTGTTTGATTCATTTGATAGGATCACAAAAACCACCGAATTGTTAAACAATAACTAGAATCGTATTTTATTCCTTTCGAAACTACTTTACTTTTGATGTTTATATAAAATTGAACCGAAATATGAACTTTAACGGGTTTCAAATAAATCGTTTCTCGTGTGCAGATTTCTATCCATCAGCGTAGAACTCTGCGACTAGACTGACCTAACAAGCTATATCTACTAAAGTTGTTGCGTTGGCTTTTCTCTTAAATCTGCTGTTTGTTCCACAGCACATAAATTGAATCCAGTACAGTGTCAAATGTTGTATATACAAAAAGGAAGGAATACAACAGTAAAAAAACTAGCAGCAGAAACAGCACCAACAGCAGCAATAGAAACAGAAACAACAAAACAGCAACAACGTCAGTCGTAACAACAACAAAAACAAACCCACTACGTATGGTGTATGTAAAATTGTGCATGGAGTTACCATAGTTATGTATAAATGTATATGTATGTATTGCGCCGATGTTAAAAGAATGATTCATTCGAGTAAAGAATAGTAATACTGACAACCGACATTGGCATTGCGTCTGTATTGAATATGATTTTATGTACGGTTTGCGCGTTATATATAGTAGACGTACGTTCGATTTTGGGCACAAGTGAGTGAGTGTATGTGTATGTGTATTTGGTCGTTGTGATTGTATTGAATGCAAAGAGATTGAATAATATTTTTGTTATCGTTTTATATCTTTGTTACCCGTTGCTCTATCCATATGTATGCCTATTTTTAGGCCGTGTATGAGTGTGTTATCTTGTTGTCTTTATCAAACACATGCCACACATAATACAATTTCTATGAATTTTGTGCAAAGCTGAACTGATAAATGGTGCATTTGTAAAATTGTAGCATTCAATGGATACTGAATACTGGATACATCTGGAAGTTGGAAATATAGCATCTAAACGTAGGTAAATTGAAGTGTTGAATAAAACTCTATACATATGCATCATCATACGTATAAAGCCATGAGTCATTCCACTGAACGAATACACACGGCAAATATTGAATGGAATTATCTCATTCATTTGATTCACCTGATCGCCTTTGTTTACAATGATCTAATGAATAATATTTCCTGAATTGTTGTTTGATAATCCCGTGTTCTTGATGACATTTTCATTTCGATCATAAAACCGAAACGAAAATCCAACAAAAAAAAACAACAAACAAACAATAGTTTGACAAACTTCAAATTGGATATTGATATTTGTGTTACATTAGACGGTTCAAAATCATTTTCAATGACAATATAATGGAAATTCGAATGATTATGATCGCTGGAATAATGTACAAATGCAATATACACATGTACGTCATGCTCTCAACACATATTGCAAAATGCTGGTTGTATTTTACATTTGTATAAGTTTAGTGATAGCAAAACAAAAACCTCTTTCTGTATCATGGAAAAACGAGTCAAGCAACTGATTCTATATCGTGATGTAGGAGAATGATTCTATATAACAACAAACACATGCGCAGAATGTAAAATTTTATTTTAAAAGAAAAAAAAAACGCGAATATTATTTTGAATTGATGGCGTGAATGCACACTCAAAAAGGGGATACGATTTCGATATATCGAAGACTCATTCACAGGGTGACACATAAACACATACCATACACAGCCACTGGCACACAATACACAAAAAAAAAAAATGAATTCGTTTTAAAATTTTGCAACGAAAAAAAAGAACACATGTGCTGTAAACAAAACAAATCAACAACAACAACAACAATATCTGCAGTTCAGCATTGTATACTTTTCAAATATGTATTCGCCTCACCGATCACGATTTCAATAAATTTTTTTCTTTTTCATGGTTTACTCTCTTTCTCTCTCTTCACGTTCCATATATTTGATGAAAAGTGGTAGTTTGTCAATTTGGTGGGTCTCTGTCGAAACGAAAGATGCACAAATATTTGGCAGCAAAAATATTTTCGATTAACGATGGCATTTTTTTTCCTGTTTTGTTTGCTCTTAACTGGTGCATCAAAAGCAACCAAGTGATAAAAGTAACATTGGAAACTGTGTGAGCTCAATGTATTACAAACGTATTGAAACAGTAGCATCAATATACAGATGGACTTATAATTTCAATGTTATTCGTTGTTCGTCATCGTCGACCCGTTCGTTTGATTCTTTCATACGGTTTAATAAGTCGTTATTTTGGGGCATTCATTTATTCCAATTATACGTTTTGCTGTTTTTATTCTCTCTCCTTTTTTTTTCTTGTTTTGCTTCGCGTGAAACTTCTAAATTTCAACTCGATAGCATTTTTATGCACCACAAGGTGCATTACTATATTTGG
>GL501519.1:2050428-2083644 GCA_000149185.1 Mayetiola destructor
GAATTCTACTTTGTTTTATTTTATTTTATTTTTACTGCATTGTGACTTCGAATGCAGTTGGTGCTATTCATGGTAAGTGAGATAAGCTAGGTCGTGTGAATAAGATTGACAAAAAAAAATTTACGAGAAAAAAAGGTTGTTAAAAAAGTCATCGTTTTCATGCATAGAATTTATTTGTAGTCTCATACTCTGGCCTTTTTATTAATATATATTTTTTTCTCTCATTGATATTTCAAGCATTATGAAAATTGTACGGTTCAGCATATTTACCAGCTTCACATGTGAGAGTCATTGTGATTACACGAATCCTTTGGCCGAAATTCGTAGCAGCTGCAAAAGTCAATACCATTCTCATTGGACTGATCGTTGTATTATTTGCAAGCACAATATGAACGCTATCTTCAATTTCTCGGGGCAAAATGGTAATTCGCTTAACTAACGGAATTCACTCATTAAGCGGAAGAAGCTCTTCAATTTTATTGTATTTCTTTTCATTCTTTTTTTCTCAAGATTTCAGCCTAAGCAAAAAAAAACTTCTGAGAGCACTTATGCATTGGAAATCGTCATTAAAAATTAACTCAACAAAATTTGAAGAAAAAAACTGATTCTTTTCAAACTGGCGATGAAACTGGAGGAAAGGCATAGCAAAGCTATAGTGCCATAAAACCAGCCATAAAACTAGCCAAAAACTCCCCTTCTTTATTTCAAAATCATTTCATTCGTAGAAATGGTACATCGTTAACAAGTACAAGGAACATTAAAAAAAAAAAAGAAAAATAGTTGGACATTAATCGAA
This sequence comes from Mayetiola destructor, assembly GCA_000149185.1. NCBI lineage: Eukaryota > Metazoa > Arthropoda > Insecta > Diptera > Cecidomyiidae > Mayetiola > Mayetiola destructor. Next base: position 2,051,225 of record GL501519.1, read on the forward strand.
TCACATTTTAAAACTATCAGGATGTAGATGCAAAGTAAATATTGCGCGACGGCGTTTTCAGCATATCAATGTTACTTGAACGACAAACATCGTTATAATAAAAGACATATATATATGTAAAGTAAACTATCTATTGAATTGCTAACGATGACATCAAACAGAACACATAACAATATTCCTTTCGATTAGATGTTTGAAAGCAAATTCAGAATCTTCAAACATGTATCGATAAAATCAACAGCAAAAAAAACACTTATGCAGATGTGACCGAGGCACAAGTGCGTAACCGCAGCACACAAATAACCTAAATATGGGCTCTTTTCTCTTCGATTCTTTTGCGCTTATTCTTTTTTTTTTTTTTTTTTGGTTTCATCTGTCATTCTGAATGCTAATGCAAACAATTGCTGCAGTCATAGTGACATTGCCTTACACATCAATCGCGCATCTTAAGTGCTCGACGAATCAATTAATTCAATTGTTGGTCGTATTCATGGCATTTTACTGGCTAATACAATTGAAATGCATGAAAATGAATGTCTGGAAAGGGTTATTCGATGAAATGGTACAGTTCACGTTATTTGATATTATATATACACAAATTTGTAAACACTGCGAATGTATACAGTATACAATGATTTGTTTGCATATTAAATGATTGAGTAGACTGAATGCCGAATGATTCCGGTTCAATTCTGGAACGTTTAAAGTTGCGAAACAAGATGGCCATTGTTAGATTGATTTCAAACGACTACACCAATTTTAAAGTATTGTTTTATTGGATTTCGAGTCGAGTAAATAAAATTTGTGGGACCACGAGTCACTTGTGTTTCTAATAAACTAAACTGATTTTTTTATTAATTAACATGTAAGTTAATCGAACAAGCACATCCATTCCTCTGACTCAATTGCCTTGGTTTTGATTTGTTTCCATTTTCCTATCTGTTTTTCCCTAATTCCCACTTTCCATTCATTTTTCGATTGTTGATCATTAGATGACATCAATAGTGAACGCGACATCCATTAGTGTGCTCATTGTTTTGGAACGTTTATCTAAATCTTTCGAGACATTAGAATTCTCATTTCTAATGTGACGAAGCGAAAGAGAAGAAGATAAAAGGCGATAAACAATGATTGAGCTCATGTCAGCCAGACAAGCAACAAATGACAGTTGGGGTCTTGACAAGTGTCAAACAATGCAGGTGTCAAATTGAATTAGCCTGAATGAATAACAATGTGTTGTTGAACAACTTTGTTTGCAGCGCACAACGAACATTATGATCCGAATCTTGGGCATGTTGATAATGCAATTGACCCAAGTCTTGTCGTAGAGGGATTTCAAATTAATTTCCAGTTTATGATTTCAATCGGTGATAAATCAAATAATCATTCTTCCATTTCTCTGAGTGACATTTGAGGCGATTGTTTTTCTAATACTTAATACTGAATGTAGGAGGTGGTTCGAAGGTGAGTTTTTTTTATATATGTATTTCGGTCGATGGTAATTTGCGATCCGGCCAAAATATGGAAAAATGAAAAATCCAATTTGTGAACTTATGGTGAATATCGTGCATTGAATTTATTTCAATTTGTTTTTGATTAATTTTTTTTTTCTTTTATTCGCCGTTCAGATCTTTCCATTTCCTTCCGATATTGAATTTTACTTTGGCCAATGTTACAGCATTTTGCACAGATAGCATACCATTTCTGATAAACTCATACCAGCGTACTGCATGGCACTGAACACCGAAGACAATCTTCAACTTTGGTTATTGTTCTTTTTTTCGGTTTCTTTTTCATTATTTTTGTGTTGGCAATTTCATATGAATTTAGTTGACGTTCGTTCTTCTATGAAACCGATTACTTCTGTGGCAACTGTGAAATGGAAAAACTTTTAACTTTTTTGCAATCGTTTCACTTGGATTGCTTGAACGGAATGTCTCTTTATCTCTCTGATTTTTAAAGTCCATATTTTCTAATATTGTGAATAAATATTTATTTATTTTAGACTGTCTATGGTCAAATGATTTCTTTGTCGGCAAAACAACAGACCAACCGACAATCAAATAGTAATATAGTCAAAAGTCACATCAAATGTAGCATTTTACAATATGCAATTCTTCTTTTTCGTTTGCCTTTTATTTTTACTAAACAGGATAGCAAGTTTGAATGATTCCGGGTTCGTTTTTTACCACGATGATTTTGCAGCAGAAAAGCAGTTGAGAAGTAGAATATATGAAAACGGTAATGACATAAACCACAGTTTATGTGGTTTTGTTTCCATTTATTGTTTTTTTTTTTTTTTTTTGTTATATCTTTTCTTCCGTTTGAATCCATTTTATTTATTTTCATTTTGTGTTTACACTCATGTTATATGTAGCAGGTTCAATGTTGTGGCTTTACGTTTTTATTTAAAAATTCACAATCCGGACTCAATCATAAATATGTTTTGGACCAATTATGTGGATCGCTGTTTGCGAAGAAACTTCCATAAAACAAATTTCAAAATAAGCCGCATTAACTTTTTCTCTTTTTTCTACGGCCAGTTGGTGTGCAATTTTATTATATTTTTTTTTTCGTCTCTTGTAACATTTCTGCTCTCTCACCGCCCGATGAAAACTTCTATGGATCGAGCATTCAACATTTTAAATATATTATTTGTCATTCGGACGTTCGAATGCCCAGTAGCCAGTAGTTAAAACCATTAGTCAGTGTTCAATTTTATATTTATGGTTTATGGTCATTTGAGATAATTATTATAAAACAATATTTATTTCAGAATGGAATAAGTTCAGTTTTATGCGAATACTGACCACCTGTTTTTTCTTTCTCTTCATTTTACTTTGAATATAAATATTAAGTGAAAATGTCTTAACCCATAAAATTTTTAACGAAGACCGGTATATCATGTTTTCAACGCATAGGAGTCTTTTCATTCCGAGGATTGAAAACAAAGATAAAAGAAAAAGCATTCTACGAAATGAATTCACATGTAATCGTCACTAATTTGCTGAATCATTTGGAAATCAAATTTTTTTAAGACGAAACAATGATTCACAATATTCGTTTTATTTAGCGCCCTTCCACGAAAGGCCAAAATAAAAAATGAAAATGTGATTCAAATTCATTTTTCACACACCTGCTCGAATCTTGAATTGAATGACGAGCAATGTGTTCGCGTATGCCCTGTTTTATTCGACCAACAGCTGACTTTATGTAGAGAGCCAATCAAGATGAATTCTTGTATCAAATATATTTTTTAGTGTGGAAAAAAGTGAGTCGAGAAATGTGGTGCTATTTTTCGGGATTAGTTTTTAATTTCAACATTTTACCTTTTCGAATGTTCCCATGTATTAAAGCATTTGGTGGAATAATGTTGTAACAATTTGTTATTATTTTGTCTGGTAATATTGTTGATAAATCTAGGACCACCACAAATGTGTGTTTTCTTATTTATTTCGATTAGATATGTCCGTTTGGAATTTGCCTGTAATCTGCTATTGAGTAAGCTTGCTTAAATGGCTTTACGTTTCAATGGAATTTTTTCCCCCTTTTTTTATTTCATTTGTTGGAAAATGATTCGCTTCTCTTAGTAACAGGAAATTATCGAAACAGACGACGAATGGATACAATCTTTTTTTTCATTCCATCTCATTGAAATCGAAGGCTTTCGTTTTCGATTTAGTGTTCAAGCGTTGTGATTTTTTTTTTTTTTTTCATTCAAAACCATCAATTTCACCTCTCAAACACCAATAAAATGGAAATCAATAGACCGAACAATCGAAAAGGGAGCAGGGAGAAGTAAACAAATTCGAGACGGTTTTATTTCACACAATAATGTGTGACCGATTTTATGATGAATTCAAATAATTTTGTATTGTTGTAATACTTTTGAATGCAATACACAAATTTATTGATATTATTGTATTTAGGTGGCTATTATCATCCAATCAGCAAACATTTTCTTTGGCGTGAAAATTCGATAGATTGACGAAATTTGTTTTTGTGCCAAGAATATTGAGCGTTGCTTATGATTCCCGCCATGAACACCGGACACACAAAAAATATTGGAAGAAGTTTACTTGAGAGCAACGAATACGTGAATAGGTCACATTGATCGCACAAACAATCCATCGATGGAAGTGCAACAATAATGACAACAAGCAACATATTGATCAAAGTGTCAAGATGTTCGTAAAACACATTGAACCGAATGAGTGTTTATGATTTATCGAAATCATCATTCATTGAAATATGTGGTGATCGAAACCACATGGTGCATGGTGACAAACCATCTAATAACAAAAGACCATGACTGCGATTATGTGGCTTGAATACTTAAAAAGTTGAAAAGAATATGTATACATCTGTAATCCTGATATATTTTTCTTGTGGTCCTTCTCATCAGCCCATTGGAGTTTGATTTTCACGTTCTATTTTTTGTTCCATTTAAAAAAAAAAAAATAATATATATATATGTTTTCGTCATCAATTGGATCAATCCAAAATATATTAGCTGCTTCTATGCATAAACACTAAACACAATATACACAATAAAAATTGGCAAATGTTACAAACAGCACAAGGATAAACATTTGTCATATCATCGAACATGGAACGTTTTGCTATTTGCTGTATTGTGTATGATTTAAATGCGGATCAGTGTGTTGAATTCGAATAAGAAAACGTAAACGAAAACAAAATTTCAAATTCGCTTGTTAAATGTTAAATTGTTCGATTATTCCGTTCATCGAATTAATAACATTAGATTCGAGCATGACGTTTTAGTTTTTCAAGTTCACTGTTCTACTGTTCACTGGCAAAAAATGAAAATTTCATACTCAAACTCGAATGGCAAGTACACTTGCGGCTGGTTCATAATTCTGCATATTCATTTCGATGTGGCCCGCACACAATGTTGACAAAGCTGTTCCCGAATTAAGGTTAAACCAATCGACAGGACAAATACTGAGAGAAGAAAACGCAAATTCAAACGGCTCAAGAAGAGATACAATTTCAATGTCCAACTTAAACAAAACATAAATATGTATATGAAAAAGAAAAAGAAAAATGAGTCGAGAAGAATAATAGCAAACGTGTCTATTTCAAGGAAGACGACATCAGTCAATTCACGTTTGAATAATAATACAATTTGGCATCGGATACATTGTGAATCGATTTGCTTAGTCATCGAAATTCGCTATAGTTTATTGTTTTTATCTGTTTTGTTCTCTCTTTTTTTCACTTCTCGGCTCGTTTAGAGTCATATCCCGGATGATGTGCCAAAATCAAATGTGCCTTAAGAATATGTTGAACAAAACAGAAATGGATGGTATAATATGCCTGTGTATACGAAACGTTATGTCATCAAGCAAGACAAAGACAGAAATAAAGATAAAAGAAAAAAAAATCTTAAAGATAAAATGAGAATCAAATGTCGAAGATATTATTGAATGGTTCGTTAATTTTCATAGAATTGCCATTTTACTGGGTCGCAGACTTTCGGCCACAATAAACAATGAACACACGAAAACTGTGCATACACATACATATGACATTGCACAATGTACAACTGCGGTGATGACTGAAAACGGGAGACAGTGAATAAAAAAAATCTTGATTAAACCGTATAACATTATCAATTAAAGGCACAATTTTATTTTTCGCTTTTCGAATTTTTGCTCATTGTGCGCTTATTGCAGGAAATGTGGAGGCTATTCAATGAACCGACAAAACCGGCTACATGGTTACGAGTTACAACTAATCGTTAAATAAAAGATGTGATAAATCGCTTTTGATACACATTCGTATAGTTGAATTTAGTCGCGACTCTTGACAATGATGTGCATTGTCTATGATTGCCTACAATAGAGAATCAAAAATCGAGCTTATCTTCATCGCATTCAATATGTTCGTTAGTTTTCTTTTTCTTGGTTCACAGCAAATTCTCCATAGCAATTTTACATATTTGCAACAGTGGCTGGTGGCAGCTATGATAGATATCCATATGTGATAATAATAATTGAGGGCAATGCTCATGCTGATTTTGACTTTGAAATGGAAAATTTTTGTTGTTTGGAAAAAATTTTTGTATTTATGTCTTATGTTATTCCTCTGCAAATCAAAACCATACAACCATAACGACATGTTTGCCTTTTTCGAATTCCGAAATGATTTTTTTTTTTAATTGCAGTGTTAATTACACAAAAGCTCGCTTGATAAGCGACGAGTACACAACATGCACCCTTCAAACTCTGAACATGCTTGAACAGAACTATGAACTCAAAACGATAAAAATGAGAATAACTTTTCATGGTGTTCGACTGTCAGTTTTGGGTGAAACTTTTTTGTTTTTTTTCTTTTGATTCGTATCAAAATTTGTAATAATGAACTCAGCGTTCATGGTAAACATTGATTGTTGGCTGGCATTTGGCATTTCAAGAGTTTGGCTGCGTGCATGAGACTTTTCTCTCCCTTTTTTTCTGGTTTTTTTGAAGAATTGAAATTGGGATGGATCATTTAATCAACGATTGATAATAATATAATTAAAACAATTTAGGCTTCTACGTATTAGCTACTGCCCACTCAACCAACCAAACCTAAATGTAAATGAACTGAAAATTAAAAACGATGAAAAGTAAAGAATTTTTTATTTCTGTCTTCGTTTACTGTTCGTTTGTTCGTGCGACAAAAGAGATTGCATGCAAAACCGCCCTTTGCATTTATTCATTCCCTTAAAAAAAAAAAATCCAAATGGAAAATATGTAATTTTCGTCATCGTCATTCTAATTGCCCTTGACATTAACTCCCCTATCACCATTGCAAACTTAATGGATCTAATATTTTAATGAAAATATTAATGAACCAAGTTTTAAGGCTTCAACTTAATTATACAATGAATCATAAGGCATAAAGTGTTAACGATGAAGGTTGGTTCGTGGTGAACGAATGGTAGCTGATAGCTAAGGAGCCAAATATCTGCAACAAAATTTAACACCAAATTTGTATTATAGAATGAAATCGCATTCATTTCCATCACAATAAATTCTTTAAATATATTGTAACATTGAACAAATAATAATTTATACAAAATTTCAATTTGGAAAATTTTGTCCACTCCTCGCTTTCGGTATATTTGGTCATTTTGTATTGCAAAATGTATATTGTGAATGAGCAAAACACTCCTCGTCACCATCGACATTATATCGACATGGAACACGCCACATATATGTCTTCATTTGAATTTTTAACGGTTTTGTGTGGCCCATATCAGAAAATTGTCCACCACATCAGACAATGGAATGAACGATGGCTAACATTTAATCGAATCATTAAATTTAATCTATGGCAATAATATGAAGAGGGAATCCTTTGCCAAAAACACAAGCACCTAATTATTGTTGGCTGTGAAATGTGTCGTATGCACGCAATTGCATTTTCGATAATAATAAAAATAACAATAATAATAATATTGGTCGACTTTGTGACGGGCATCACATTGACAACTATATTTTGACAAAAACATCAAAGACCGCATCACATTCTCTCATTTCTTTCCCATCATGTCATTTCATTTTAGAGCCATTCAATTAAAATTGATGTTATTGTCGATTGTTGATCTAGTGATTGAGCTAGTTTCATTTTAATATTGAGCCTAATTGCAAATTCCAAAATGACAATGAAACATGTTAGTTACGACTTTTGTTCGGTGACGACTGACGACTAATTGCATTAATTATTATTTATGATAATTTTGATTTTATATTGATTAAAAATGCAAGGGTGAGACCTTGATGCAATACTTTCCAATGTGTGCAATATGCATTGTAATATCCCGTATCTTGTTATCAAATCATCGAAACATTTATAATGATTACAAACTGCAAGCACTTTAATTGATGATCCCCAATGGTCCCGATTATTATCGAATATAAATCGAACAGTGAAATTATTAACATTTACCACTTGATAAATGTACAATATAAATGAATAAATAAATGATCACGTCAGATAAATACGATGAACACATCAAAACCGGAAAATCTACAAAACACTTTTTTGTTATGCATGTTGAATGTTCAATCAATTTATGCGATCATAATCGCAAACAGGCACTTAATTAATTCTGAAATTTCGATCTAGTTTAAATTATTCGATTCGTTTTACAAAAAGGTCAGCCAATACATTGTCAACCATTAAGCCATTTTTCATTAACGAACAAACTGTGACAATATTAGCCAATAAACGACCTGATGACGAGAGTTTATGTTTCGTTTTGTCTTGGAATGTCGAATGATTTTGTTATTTATTTGGGTATTTGGACATATTCATCAAAATAACCGTAACGGAATCACATTAAACAAGCGAAAAAGTTGTATTGTTAGCATAATGCCATCTTTATGAGCGTTGACAAAAAAAATAAAGAGTTTTTTTTTTGGTTTTCAATTGGCGCTTCAGAAAGCATTTCATTTTGTGTGTTCATTACAGCAAAAAAAAAAACTCTAATTATTATTATTGTTATTATTGTATTCGCAAAACAATCTGAAAATCCGAAAATTTTGTTTGAATTGCTTTATCCATCCTCCATTTCAATGTAGAATGAACCGTCGTGAAAGTGCCGAAAAGCCGAGTCAAGCGTACGGTGTAGGGTTGGGCGTATATTTGAATATTTAAAAGTTGTTTGGCAGACATTTTATTAAAACGTTCCACATGGAATTCCGATGCTTAAACAATAAACTCTCATTGCAATACATAAATGAGAAGAGGTAGAGCGAGCGCATTAAAAAGTTTGCTGAACACAAAAAAAGGGTCAAACCGAGGACCGAACAAAATTCGATAGCATAAATTGAAATGGCTCGCCAAGTATAGTCAGGGTCAATGGGATTTTTTTGACTGAGAATGAAAATGTTGTGAAAAAGAATTTCACAAATTAAACTTATTACGATATTTATTTTCATTTCCCAAATAGTTTGTTTATTCATTTTTCGATTATGTTCGTAAGCAGTTCGCAATCACATCGAACATTCTGAATATGCATTGTACCATGGTTTTCTGGTGTAAATGGTGAAATGGTGACACTTCATTATAAATTTATGAAACAAACAAAATGTCATCTTTAATCTATCTTATCAATCTTGATGAAATAAAATGGTAAACATCCCCAAAAAGAACGTCGAAAAGTATTTTGAATAATTGCATTTGATGGTAATAATTAGAATGATGATTTGTCAGTATTATTTCATTATTTTCCTCCACGTCAAATATTTCGGAATATTTTGGTTGGGGTTGCTTAAGAATGTTTGAATTACTTAATATCATTTTCAACACTCCAATTTACATTCACATACACAAATGCACCATCATAATAGCAGGAGAACAATATTCCCTCGTTGAGAATTTTCGGTTGATGGTAATCGAGAAGCTTGTTTTCATATACCGTGCCAGCCAGGCATAACAGTTCTCAATTTCAAATTGTTCGATTTAGAATAGGTTTCATAAGTCATTCAATTCATTTTCGAACACACACACAAAAAAACAATTCTCTTCGAATGCGTGATAAAGCTAAGCTACGACTAAACCGTTGATTACCAAAATACATATTTATACAAAATCACGAATAAATTAACATTCCAAATGCATACCATATGATTATTTTGAAGACAATGAACTGATACAGTAAACCATCTTACGATATTAATGTTATCCCTTTATTTTAACTCGTAATTAAAAAATGAAATAATTAAGTGATTCTCGTAACCGGTTCAGACCCTTTTGTTTCTGATAAATAATAATGATCATCATCAGCATCATCATGTTACAGATAAAAAGTGAAATTCAAAACAAAATCATTTTAATTGTTATGAAAAAATGCTGACATTTTTATTTTTAAATCCACGATCCAGACTTTAAAATAGATTCTAACGAAAATTTCAAAAGAAAAATGCCTGAAAACCGACCTCAATTTGTATATCATCTTTTGGATTGCATCGCAGTTTTGCTGTTCAAAGTTTGATAAATAATAGCACATATTATTATAAATACATGCATGTTATGTGCTATGTGTGTTCATTGTTCATTTATCATATCTAAAAGCACATTCGCTTTAATATTTAAATGATGTGCGTAATATTCAACCTTCCAAAAACCAACTTCCGACCAACGGGTCTCTCTATATCGCTCTCTAGAAAATTTAGAATTTCGCACCTTGAATTCGATTTTGTTTTTGTATTATTAGAGATATGTAGCTAGCAAACAGTTAATAAAATACTGTATGAGAGATTAGTTCCTAGAAAATATCCAACATTTATTCCTCAGCTATCATTTCAATAAAATATACTGAAAGCGACAGATAGAAATTGAAGTAACCAACCAACGGCAACCCAGCTTATACCCTTTACTTTAAAAATGAATACAAACTACAAACTAACAAAACAACCAAAATCAGAAAACATTTTGTATTATTTTATCATCACCAGCATTCACTTGGTAGAAGTTAGTAATAGCAGCTAATTCAAATGCCGGTTCAACGTTTTCACTGTTTATATTCGGTGTATTAGATCTGGTTACAATATGTTTTATTATTAGAACTACAACCCATTTGGCGCATAATTTTTGGTTTATTTTCGATATGGTGCGTGTGTGTGTGTGTGTGTGTGTGTGTTTGTGTTTGTGTGAGAAAGCATTTGTAAATTGAAAAAGAAAACCCTAATTTAATAACAACGAATAAATAAAAGTTAAAGATGTGGATTGTTATACGCGCGTCTGTTTGCGACCGAAAATAATTATTAAAAATGCTAAAATATGGTTTTGAATTTGTTTTTGAATTCGGTTTGATGTCACCGACAAAAAATATAAACATACAAATAGAATTTGCAACCGATTCTTCTTACAAAACCTGAATTCATTTGCGGAAGTAGATTAGCCATGAATTGGTGTCGGTTGTTTAGAAATGCTTCCATTATTGTATCGTTGTCATTTTCGTTTTCTTTCGTTTTCTTTGCAGTTTGCATGAATATTGGGCGTTTTAGCCAGAAACCAGAATTAGATCATCATTTCGAAATAGAAATTCACTTTGTTTTCTGAACATTCATTTATATGCTGAACATAATATAGTTAAAATGTCACAAAACGTCTATTTTGATGTTATATTTTCTGGAAAAATGAGCAAAGAAACATGTGTATCAATAATGTGGACTCAAAAACTTGTTTCGAAGAGAAAAACATATATGTTCAATGTTCCTATTGGGCTCACACTGAATCCACCATCATCGACTGGGATTTTGTGGAATAAGAGCACCTCAAATATATCGATGTATCAACATCAATTTGATGTGACGTGAAATTTTCTCTTCCGTCGCAAATAAAATAAAAAAGGGAGAAACAAGTTTCGAACATCATGGATCTAATACAATACAAGCAAAACACTGTACACTGTACACGTAATCAAGTTGCCCAGATAAATAATGAAGATACACATATACGGTAGAGTATGAAAGTTAGAGTATAAATGATGCAAAAGTATTGCTAGGATAATAATAATGAAAAGATGATATGGTTTTAGTCAGGATTTTCCTTTGTAATGGGCAACCACTTTGGTAGATTTGATTTCGCTAGCGGTTGGTATTGAATTTGATATCAATCAATCAAGGCCACATTCTGTTATGCGGTCGAATTGTGATAGTGAATAAATATATATTATTGAATTTGTTCATACACAACGCACCACGATACTGATTACACATCAATTGGAATGAAATGAAAATCGATTGGAGTTTGAGTAAAGTTCATTCATGATAGAACTAACAGACCCTTCGGTTGTTATTTAAGCATTTTATGAGACTGAATGCATCATAATATTGCTCAACATCTCACAAAATTGGAATAAATCAATGCTCAATTTGTGAATCGATGAAGAACAAACTGGCTTAGCAGCCCAGAAGCAATATCTATCATAAAATATATCTATAGATGATGAAATATGAACATTCGATATTGAAATGATTGGCCGATTCAACGTTGCAGCGTGTGCCTTATGTCTTATGTTAAAGCCAAGCACATGTATCTCATACACTAATTTGCTGAAATTTGAGCTAAAACATAAACGAATAAATATTTACCAAGTAACCGATGAATTTACGATTCGATCGCAATCGAATATTATCTATGACAAATGGCTTAGGCCATTACAAGCACTTGTTCAAAATGTATTGTAAATTATGTTATGCATTCAATTTCAATATGTATATGTAACCGCACATGTGCTTCTGTGTGTACAATATGCGTTCTCTGCTTTTTGCATTGCATGGCTCTTTTGAAACGTGTTGACAATAATAATAATAATAGAAAACTGAGCCCATGGTATACGCATTTAAAATTGCGTTGAAAGGGGGCGGCTATTTGTTGAATTTACAAATGGGCTATGGGCCCAAAATAAAATACATATTCCTATTATCCAAAAGTATTCCGCTGGGTTTAGAACCAAATGAATGATTGATGACGGAAAACATTCAACACAAATGCACACAAATATGTACAATGTACTTATTCGATGCACTATTAGGAAAAATGGTGATGTTTTGATTGTGAATGGTGACGAAGAATGTCAATAATTCATCATTTATTCAGCATAAAATGGATGTATAAAAAACGATAATCATGTAGACTTTTCACACATTGCATCCGAAACATATTTGCACTTTGACTATATTTGAACTAATTCAAAATAAAATGGTCTCACAGAAACTCGATTTTAATTGCTTTTCGAATGGTGATATTTGATGTAAATGTGGCAGCATCACTGTTCTCATCCATCGTAATCATATCGTGTATGAGGGAATCCGGCCCGGATACGTAAACAATTAATAGCTTCAACCTCTTGAACACTGATTACGGCAACAACAACAGCGCATTTAAAAGTGAAATGGAGACATTGACATGCATGCCATCATTAGTGTGTTATATGTGTATACAATGTCAGTTTCGAATGGCAGCCAAAAATATAAAAATGATAAATACGCATGAAAAAGGAGATTTTTGTAAATTAATTTTCCAATGTTTTGATGCATGACGGAATCGAAGAATGTGATCAATGCAAAGTACCAATAACTACTCAATAGAAATTCCTATTCACGATTATTGATCGTATAATATTGGCAATGGTTTAGCGTTCAGTGTCTTTATTTCAAAATTGACGGATCTTTAGCATTTGGATTATGAAATATTTTTCCCATTTCTGATATACTATTGATTTGAGTGTGGTTTGAGATTAATTTTAGTCCAAAATGACGTACAGCCAACATTCGACAGCCGACACTATGACTTATGGAATCAATTATGTTGGCGTAAATTTCAAGTCAATTGTAGTTTTTGAAACACTTTCCATAAAAAAAATTCAATTTTCATTTTGAAAAACTTGTTAGCCAATCGGTTAGTTTGGCTGAAGTTCCTCAACTGTTAAAAACATGTAGCAAAAAAAACAAACATTTAATGCATCCACCAAACATGAACATGAATATTTAGAAATTGATTTTGAAAATGAGGTGAAAAACATCATTTATCGTAAATATTATAAAATATACTTTCAACACATTCGGCTGCTTATATAAATGGCATTTTATTTCGATGGAGATTCTAGGAAAGGTCCATTGTAGCTCCTGAATTTTGAAAATCATTTCTATATTCTCGCCTTTTTGAACAAGCACGTCAAACGTTCATTGAACGTTGAACAAAACACATGCATGTTTAATGCTCTATGCATAATGCTTTCATGACAATCCAAACATATAAATAATCGCTAAATAAATAGCCACAATCTGGTCTGTTTTGCATAATTCACGAAATATTTGAACAACGACGGTTAAAGGTTTTAAATGGTGCTATAGTGCACGTGTTGCACTAAGGCGTTGCTTTTTCATGTTAACTACTATTGTTGATTTCTATCCGAAATGGATCGTTGGGCAAATGATTTTCCCGTGAGATATATAGACACTGGCCATACGCACACAAAGCACTATGTTTGCCAAAAAAAAATATATATCTACACAACCAAAATCAATAAATACGCATAACAAAACATTGGCAAGTATCTGTGGATAGAACGGTTGAAATTTGGTGTTGAGCACGAACTGTAAAAGACTACTGACCGAAATGCACCCACCGAACATATATGATATTCAGGGAAGAGCAAGAAACACCATACGAAAAACTACGACAAAATTTCATTATAAACTGAATGGTGGCAGGAGGTGTGTGATGTGTTCGTATGGTGTTCATGGATTAAAAATAGATTCCCGAACATATTTTGGGCAAATTCAAATTGTCTGCATTGTGTTCAACATGCAATTGTTGTAGTGGCCATGTCTGTAATTGGATCGTTAATAATCTACTTCAATTGAAAATGTCCATATAAAATTGGTAATTGTAAATTTTAAAATGAAAATGGAACATTCAGTTTGAATTTAATTTGAAATGTTTTAAGAAGAGAAAAATGAATACAAAGATTCTTATGTTCAGAAGTTAAATGTTTTAAAATAATATTTCGATTTCGTGTATTCAGTTTTTCTTCTTTTTTTTTCTTCTTCATTTATCTTTCGTTACTTTTGAGATGATAGGACAACTGTAAACTACAGCACTATGTTACGTAGCAATTTGCAATAAATAATCGAATTTATTCCTTAAAAACTTGTGATACGCTGTGTGTCCGTAGTCCGTAGTCCATATATCTATATCCATACATCTATAATCTATACATATATGGAATATCGAGTTATTAGGATTTATTAAAAATCAATGTTATACTGCTTCTGAATAGCTAACAATCATACGAGCAATTCACATTTTCGACGAATTTTTTTGTAGAAAATCTCAAAAATCGCAATAAAACAGCATAAATTCCGATATTTCACTGGCAAAATAGCAATAAATACATTAGAAATAGATGAAGTCGTGCAAATTTCACAATTTTCCATCATACAAAAACCGTTTCGATGCAATGTGCGGAAAAATCAATTACTTTTCGACTGTAAAGCATATGGATTCGTTTCGTTTCTCTATTGAAAATTTTCAAAAGAAATCGACTAAAATCGTATATGTATAAAGTATGTATAAAAGATGGAGGATAGAGGATGAAAGATATGTGTCTCTAACACAAAGTTCATGTCTCGAATTTGATTGAATTGGTATCAAATCAGAGAAGATGAAAATTAAAACTTGAGCTTATAACAAAAGTTTATTAGTTTGAACAAAGTGATCACCTCTTAGATTTCATACAAAAAACGGCTGGGAGATTATTCATCAACATGCGTTCGATGCGAATTTATGAACACAGAGCGATACAGTTGCGTGCGCAATCATTACTTTACCTACACGTTTGAAAACGGTCAGTTAAGTAATGTGTTGCTACTACATTGATATTGCTTTGCATGTCATATTTTGATGCAGTTTGTGTAAAAGCTAAAAGCTGAGAATTGCTGAGCACTCTGTTCATGGGCTCTCCGTCTATTACATTTAATTCGTTGCTTCTATTTAAGGAAAATAATAAAAAGACCGAAAAAATATGAGGAAAAAACGCGTCGATAAATTAGACAATTTGTACGCGCACCGTTTAATCAAATCAATGTATTCCAATCGACAATAGAATGATGCTTTGTTTGCATGGCCAAAACAATTGTAATAACTTTTAACTAGGAAACGCACAAAAAAGAGAATAACGATGAACACAAAGTGCTAAATAAAATAAATGATGGCGCTCCGCCTTTGGATTGTATAGTTTTTGATAATAATGAAAACTTTTCGTTGTACACAATGCAGAAAATGGCAATTCACGTATCAAAGCTTCAACTAAAAATTAGCTTTACCTGAAACAGGCATTACGCTTTACATGCTCGATGCTCACACACACAAACACTAACTGTACATTGTTCATCGCTCGGTTCACTTTTCTCCAATCTGTTTCAACAAATCATTTAGTGATCTATTTCACTTGTTATGTTCTGTATCTCATTTGTGGAGATCCAAAAATGGTATTTTTTGGTTTGCAGAGTTTGCCATTATAAACACTATCCAAATAAAATCGAATGAGATTTAAGTAATACCGTGCATAGATGTAAAGTAAGAACATGTGCAAGTTTTACCGCAACAAAGCACTTAGAAAGTGACCCTTTCGAATGTTTGAACATTGCTTTTTCTGATTCTAATGCCTGCAAACTACAAATACATTCATCATTTGCCATTTATAAATTCTTTTCCGTTCCATGCGTTTTTGTGGTTAATTTTTTCCCAGCATTTGTGTGTGTGTGTGTGTGTCTGTGCATGTTATCTTTGATATTCCAAAAGCGGTACAGAATTTGAGGTTGAAAATATGGTCCCAAATTTGAAACCAACAATTCGTTTGAATGATGAATCAAAAACGAGAAGAGAAAATCATTTTAACGCGGTTGATGTTTTTTTTTTTGGTCCATCGTAATCAGTTGATTGTAATGCAGCCAAAAACCGCTCATACCAAACAAATAGCGCTTTGAAAAATTCGCATAAATGAAATGGTCAAAAATGGTTCGTCCGAAAAAAGAAGATGATAAATAGTGAATAGTGTTTTTGAGCGTTGTATTCAACTCTGAGCACGTAAAATTTACAATATTCTATCATTTGAACTGAATTTCTTGTATGCCACATAGAAAAAAAAAATATATTGGCCTGTTACTCAACGATATACTATATACTATGTACCAAACTTTGTTTGAGCACTCAATTCAATTCATCATGTTCGTTAGCAACGAACAGGATATTTTGCTATATCGTTTCGTATGCAGTGCCGTTGGTCTATTGAAATAGTTCTGGGAATGCTTTATGCTTTGCAAATCTCCATCAAATGTTCGAATAGTCTGTTCAAGAATATTTTCATGATCAAAGAAGTTATTCTTTTGTCCGTTCCAACAAAATCGGTCTCTTTTTCGTTGCCGTTACTCCAAATGGCTAAAAAATAATTTACTGCAAATTGCTATCCAAAGAAAAACCATTAATTCATCATTAGAAATCGAGAAAAAGAAAGAAAAAAAACGCTGTCATTTGAATCCAAATAAAGTTTATTTGTGTAAATCTGCCATAAATCAAAGATATGCTAGTTCGATTGTCCATTTTTTTTCATTCTCTCACGCAACCTATTTCAGAGCTACCGAACGCGGTGAGCTGAACAAGCTTCTTCATTTCATTTGAGATCACTATCATTTTGTTTGATTACAGAATGTCGACCATAAAAATGGTCTCCTACCAAATGTTCACCATTTTAAACTCTGCTCAAAATGTAGCTATAGCAATCTGAGAAAGTGTACTATGTTATAACATAACGGATTATCCTAAAAAGTGGTTCAAACTTTATATATTTTGTTCTATAAAGCAAACATTGCTATTTTTTCGCATTACTTCATGTGATTTAAGTTTTTGGAGAAAAAGATTGCTGAAGTGAAACCATAAACTAAAAGTCGAAAAACGAGATTCATGCGACGACGAGCAAAAGTGCAAAACAATAACAAAAGTTAAACCGACCGAGAAGAGTGAGAATTATACGAAAAAAAAATAAATAAAAAAACCGCATCTCGAATAGTATAACTCAATGGTACAAAAGGCATTAACTGTGAGTGAGGAAGGAAAACAAAACAATAAACACCGAGAGCGAGCGGAAAAATGTGGATGAACTACTTATATTAAAGATAAGAAAACACAGAGAAGGGAAACAAAAACCTAAAAAATTTGTGTTCATTTTAAGAGCAATTCACCTGGCGGTGAGTTTCTTTGTGAAATAATAATAATAATGACGGGTCGAGCCTTAAAGGATACTTGCAAATAGAAAAACAAAATGTAAAATGATGAAATGTTGTCAGAGTCCGGCAGTAATCCTGACATGCGTTAAATATCACTGTAATTTGTATCGGATTAATGTATCGCATATTTATCGGTATCGAGTCGATACTATCGACGATATTTTAGGTGATACTTTCAGGAAATATGAAGCGAAAAAAATTATTTTTCGGTCAAATAAAAAGCTCAGTGCCGTCGAAAATGTTTTTCCGATTATGAATCTAAGAAAAATATCGCAAATAAGCGTTAAAAATAAAAATTAATCACACTCTGAATATTTTAAACTGATCCGTGTGACTGGCGTGACTAGCTGAGTCATTTTTTCATGTTAATCCAAAGGACAGCTTCAAAAACAAAAAACCAACTCAATCAAAATATGTTGTACAAATCCCAAAAATATATTGAAATTTAAAATCAACACAACAAAATATTATTTCAATCAAAAAAAAAAAAAAAGAATTTATTTAACCACCCAGAAGTGTAAAAAAGGTGATTTAATGCAACAAGGTGTCACTTTAGATTTTCATTTCATATTTTGTTTTGTTTCATTTATAAAACGAAAAATAAAAATATATACAACAAAAAGGCGCACTGAATGTTGAATGGATTTTTATTTATATGGCACACCATGGCCAAGTATATGACATTTTATTCTTTCTCAAGCTAAACGACAGCAAACCAAAGAAAAGACATTTATAATAATAAAAGTTTTTTGCATCGAGATCAGACAAGGCAGCGACTGAAAAAGCAACAAAAACCCAACATATTTCATTGCGTTAAAGATAAAAGTGAAATTCTTTCACATAAGATGCGGTTCTGTCTCATGTGTGTGTGTGTATGTGTGTGACGGCTGAAACAAGACAATATACGTGTGAAATAAAAAAATGTAAACTAAGACGAATGTACAACGTCTAAGTAAGTGAAAAAGAAAAAATAAACTACAAAATGTATAAATATTTTAAAGATGAGTAATGATATGTGGCCGCAAACACCATACAAATGAACACACACATATTTATACTATTTTATCACTGGTAGGCGGCATCTAATACCTAATACCTAATGCACTTTCTGTTCGGCAAATGTTTGATTGCTGCTGCCTTTTTTATATATCTTTTGGATTTGTTGTACTCATTTTTTTACCATTTTTCGAAAATTTAAATGTAAACTGTGAACATGGAATTATTGAATCAGACAGAATGCGCTTTAGACTTTGGAACAACAAAAATACTCAAATATGTATTCAAACGGAATAAATTGATGTGATGGTCATGTTTCGTAAATCGAAAAAGAAAAATTTCGTTCGCAAACATATTTATTTTTTGCGTCAAAAATCTTTTCATACTGCGTTGGTCATGATCAGCGGACACATTTTATACCATTCCAGGATTATTTTTTTCTTTTAAGCACATCGTTTCTCACTTTAAACGTGTGTTTTTTGTTTGTTTGACGAATTCAAGTCACGCATATCGCCTTTTCACACATACACGTCCAAAGTATTTTACAGATTTTTCCGAGTTTTTTGGTTTTGCCTCATTTTCTTCGTCATTTTTCATAAGCGCTATAGCATTTATGTGTATCTATTTTTATATGTTTTTTTTTTTGCCACTCACCAGAGAGATTTGGTTCTGGCAAAGACACACACTTTCTCATTCATGATCTATTGCTCCAGTGAATGTCCAACTAAATATTTACGGAGGGAAAAAAAGGCACAAGACAAAAAAGCATTAACAATGCCAAGCTGAATAAACGTTGAAGAGTGAAGAACATTACATAGTTTAATGATATTTCACATAAAGTCTTATCATTTCGACGAATGATTATTCGTTTGTTCACGAGTTGATGAACAAAACGCTCGTTCGTTCCATCTTCACTTCGTTGATATCTTCTTTTTTTTTATCAGTCCGTCCGTTCGCGCCAATCGACCGACCGTTATGACATACCATTCAGAAATCAATGAAACTAAATGATAAACCATTTGACAATATTGAGCGATGACAACCACCAAAGACGGAAATTCGTTTTAGGTTTATTGCTTTTTGCCAAACTGTAAACGTTCGTTGAATTGATCATTTTTTGATAGCTCTTCTGTGCTGAATTGGCCATAGATAAGAACCGACACAGAAAAAAAAACCGATTATTTACGCAATGATATCAGACTATTTGCAGAATCACTGACTCACCAACCTCCAACCAATAAAAAAAAAAAGAAAGAAAAATGCGAATTATGGCCATCACAAGCTCATAAATATATATAATTCATTGAATGTTATTTATTTCTCATCACTTGGGCACAGACACACAAAAAATGTGCATTCGATTGTGTCTGTTGTACATTCAGATGGTAAATATCAGCATTTGAACGTTCTTTTTACCTCTCTTTCTAATCGCTTTTTTCCCAGTCTTAGACTCTGTGAACTGCGAACTCCGACCAAAAACTTGACATTTATAAAATTCTTTTCCAACATTCTATCAATTTGATAAAATATTTTGTTTTTCCATTATATTCCTCATCCACAGATGAATTATAATTTATTCATGTTTTTTGTGCAATACCAATTCACAGCCAATACTTTGGATAGCGATTTTCACCCAAATAGATTTTCCCATTTGTCGAAAATAACTTTCAAATAAGAAACTGCGTAAAGTATAATTCGGATATGAAAAATATTAGCGATTCGGTTCCATTTGGGATTGGATTATTATTACAGAATTTTAAAAATGCGACGCGCTTCGCGGTAATCAGTAATAATAATCAACACGAAAGTGTTTTGAATTATGTATTATTATTATTGCATGTATTATGAATCGATAGGAGAATGAAACCGCATTCCATGGAAATTTTAAATGGAGCTCTACGTCTCGAGTTGAGTTTTTTGTTTTAATTTTTATTGTTCATTCTTCATATATGGATGTTGTATGAAAGCGATTGCAAGCAATTGAACAGATGCAATGATTCACATGGCAATTGAATATATGAAATTGACTTGATTCCTTTGCAAGTCAGTGAAAATTCAATGGAAAATTCCAACAAATCCTCTTTCCAATTCAATTTAACGATGAATATTTTCTGGTACATTCGAATAAATCGAATAAATTCCAATGAATAGTCCAAATTAAGGCAAACACAAAAACAAAATACATCTTATTGCGACCACACAAAGATTTATCTAGCTAATATTTAACTTTAATTAAAGCCAAACTTTCTTGTTGATACATTCGATATCCGTGTGAATCGTGTTCTATAAATGCTGAATGCACCGTTAATTTTCTTCATCCAGTTCGTTTTCTTGCATATATCGATAAAGGAGTTCGTCGTGTATGGCTTTTCCGGAAATTTTCTTTCTTTCCGTTGCTTCTTCACTTTGTTTGTCGATACATTGTTTAGACTCCGATTGATTTATAGGAAAAATGTGCGAATCAACAAACTTAGTCCCAAATCGAGCATTCGCCCATTCAGTTCAGATTATATTATTTATTGAACGAACGCACACACAATATTTCTATTGCACATAACATGATTTGTCAGCATTTGGTTGCTTGTTTAATGTGTAGTTTAAATCGTGATTCGCAATTCGATTCGATGAAACATGTTAATTTTTCAAAAATCAATTTCGTTTTTCCATTGTTCGTTTCATATATGAGTTTCGTTAACGGAGTATTCGATGTTTATGATTTATGCAAACAACATTCAATTGAAGAAATTTGTCTGAACAAATCAAAAACATATTACAATTCAATTTACAGTTTGTTTGGCAATCGATATACAGTAAAACCTCCAGTGTTGGGACGAAATTTTCGTATAGAATTGTACCAGTTGGATCTTTTGGTGGTCAAATTTCAAATAAAAAAACTCATCTTCTCGTCACTTATGTGACGTGTCCGTGTAGTATAATCCACGTGCAATGTCACATTCTAATGCCAATGATATGTTTGATTAAACCTCCGTATTTTTATGTGTGTGTGTGTTCATTGTTCATCTCGAGGCCCGTCTGCTAACACTCAACCCTTTGGAAAATGTATACATTTTATCGGTGGAGTGTAAACAATGTTTTTAGTAAACACTGAACGTGCTCATTGAATGGAATTTCTTTTCTTGTCATACGTTACACTTTTTCACACCAGGAACTCAAAATACATTGATTCAATGGAATATATGATTTTACTAGTTCACCATTAAGGCAACAATCAGATGCACATATTCACGTTGTTCTCAAATCAGAAGTATTCGAATTGCGTTGAATTTTTGCGATAGTCAAGTTTTTCAGTGAAAACACCTGACGTCCTTTATTCCCAAACGCAAAAATTCAATAGCGAATTTCACAATTTTCATAAAACATTTAAAAATTCACGGTGATTTTCAACAAATACACAATCAACAACATAATCATTGTGCATCCATTTTCATATAGAAATTTCTAAAAAGAAAAATACGTCAAAATAAAATGGAATCAGTTCGATGCTCTCGTTTGCATTCGCAGAATATGTTTAATATGCTTATCTGGAGTCTGTTGAAGAAAATGCTGGCTCAAATATGTTTCGCTTAACATGAATTCAATCTCGAAATCGAAAAAAAAATAAGCAGAATTCGATAGTACCAAATTCAAAAATACGCACCACAGATCGTATCAAACTCGAAAGTGAAGAATAATCAATATGGATTTAAAATGATGTTATTATCATGTTTTATCAATCCATACGAAAAAGTAAAGACCAAGCTAACTCAAAACTTTGGGCTTGTTTGAATATAAAGGGTAATTTTGGTTGTCTGCTAATTAGTTCACAAATGATAGATGGTCCTTTTAGAGAGTGATCATTTTTAAAAGACTTCAATATAATAAAATAATATACGAATAATTTATTTATTTTTTTCTTTCGTGTACGGGTATCAAATGTTGGCGACTTTCGTCATCTATCAGTTATCAGTAGTCTTCGAAATAGATACCGCTTAGCTACTGTGCCATTAATGAACGTCAACACGATTGTCAGGTGGTGGTGCAACACACCATTTTGATGTGATAACACCTAAGCTAATCATTAATAAAATCAATGTTGAAAGGGCTAGAATAACGCCAGTTGTTAGATCATGAATTGGTGTGCCAGGAAATGGATTCAAAGCAAACAAAACCAATAAACCGCAACAATTTAGCAATGAAAACACTGTCACTAGAATATAGCCTGTAAATGTGAAAAAAAATAAATAAATGATAATTAATAATAATTAAACATCAGAAATCAGAAAATGATTAATCGGCGATGACTCACCCGAAATATAATTTCGATTGGGCAACCATTCACATTGCCGTGATCTAAATCCCAAAAGTCCAAGAGTAGACGCTGCAAAACCGGATATCATACCCAAATCCAAAAAATACGATCGTCTCATCTGCAAGTAACAACAATCAATGATAATGAATAAAATTTCTGAAATTCGGAAACCAAAAATAAAAAAAGAGAAAAAAGGAAATAGTAAACTTACATCGGTGACCATATATAAACAAAGACCCGAATTCATAATACCAGTCAATAAAAGCATCAAAGAAACTATTGCAATGGTGGCGGTTGCATTTTCTACTTTGACCAAACTTTCGTGTGGCCATGTTTTATCGATTTCACTGCTCAGTGTGGTTTCATTGTAAATTGATTGTTGGAGTCTGGGCGAAATGATAGCTGTTGTCCGTTGTTCGAATGTTTGATTTTGTGGTTGCACATTTGTGACGTCATACTGTAACTTTTGTGGCATAAATTCAGAACATTTTTTTGATGTGTAAAGTATTTGTGATTTATATCGATTTGGTGATCGTTGAATAATTGTTTGATAGCTGGCATGCCGTTGAAGTGTTTCTTGTTTTCGTGGTGTCGACAAAAGTTCATGTAATTTCTTAGTAGCAATTGGATTTTTGGTTGGCGTTTCAGGCATTTGCCTGTTTGATTTTGTGTCTGTTATCGATTGTACGGCTGCCCAGTCTGAATTACTAAATTGATGTATTTTTGGTATCACTTGTTTGCTTGCCGATCCATAAATCTTAAATTTATGTGGATTGTTTGCAAATGCATTTGCCCTTGGTGGTGTCGCAAATTCCATTGGTACCGCATCCGTTCCAGCAGTTTGATAGTTTTGATTGCGTACACTTGTGTTCGATTCAAATTCCCCACTTAAGCATGTCTCTTCTTCATCGGTTGGAATGACTGCATATCGATGCGCGCGACCATTATGCATTTGAATAATTTCGTGGTTTGAATCGACCATATCTTCATCATCATCGGTTGGGACAATCGCATATCTTTGCATACTTTTCTGATCGACTAAAATCATTGATTTATTAATAAAATCAGAAGAAAAAGACAGCAAATTTTGTTTGCTTTCGTTATTATCAACTTGTTGATTATATGCTGGCAAACTGGTGAAACTTTCTTCATTGTACTGTTCGGCTGTATTGTTTAAAATGGTATCTAAATTACATTGACTTTTTGACAATCTCATTGAATGGCTGCTTATCAATTCAGCTTCTTCTGATGGAACAATTGCATAACGATTTTTACTTGATTTTGGTAAATCATCCAACGGAACCAATGCATATCCTTCATTCATCTGATTATAATTATTTGAACATTTTGATGGTTCATTTGCAATTGGCGATATTGATTTAATATTAAAATGAATGGGTTTCGGACTTGGTTTAGGTGGCAATTCACGTTTTTGTATTTTTTGTTGCTGTTGCCATTTTTGCTCTCGTTGATTTAAAAGCTGTTGTTGTTGTTGTTGTCGATGATGTTTATTTTGTTGATTGTATTGTAATTCAAATTGTGCCGATTGTGTGGATTGACTTGCGCGTATATTTTTTGGAACTGAACGCATCGATGCACTTCGCTGCATTTTGACTAGGTTGCTTTGATGGTTCGTTGTAGTGGATTGCTCATTTGTTGGCGGATAAATTTCACTTTGTTCACAAAAAGCAGGATTCGTGTAATAAGACATTTTGAAATTTCACACTTTATTTCACTTTCGATGGCTGAAGAATCGGAAAACTTTTCAAAATTTTTATTCGTACTCAAAATCGATGTAAACATTTACAATTCCAATGATTAAATGAATGCAAAAAAAAAAGTATTTTAACCAAAAACGTTGTTTTTGACAGACAAAAATCCGTTAAAATGTTAAAGTGTGTTGTCGCTCCGAACATTGAACTAAATATTCTGAGAGACAAATGATAGTCTTAGGAAAACACAACATATTATTTTGTTTGCCAAAATTAAGAACAATTTCAAAGAAAAAAAAACAAATACAAACAAATTTAATGATTTAACGAAATTTTTCTCAAAAGATTTGAATGCACACCTTTACTGTAGGGCACACGAAATGCATCTGGCGCTTTAAAAATGACGCATGCCAAATGCCAACTGAAAGACGACCGTTAAATTTCCACTCATTTCTATTATGTATGAACTGAAATATTCTCACTTAATGTAAGTCGTACATACATTCAATATCCGTCCGTTTGAATGAGCAGTGTATTTTTTCTACATTTTATATTGTCATTCATTCTGTTTCGATCCGTTGCTATGTCTAATATATGAACATTAAAAACGAATATGATTGTATGCGTAAGTGCATGAGGGGCTCAATAATTCAATGTATGTATTCCTCTCTTCCTTCCCGATTCTCAATCGTATTTGTTGTTTCATTTGTCAGTTGGATCGTGAGCACAGAAGTGCGCAGAATAAATATATTTAAATTGTAAATTGTACACCCTGCACGCACACATACTTACTTACTGCATATTACATGCTACGGAAAACATATGTTCCTATGAGCTCGAGTTCCCCATCATTTTTATAACCATTAGATTTCTTTGTTTTTCAAATTACGTTCGTGTCAGAGTAACTCGAATGCAAAAGAAAATCAGATTCGTTTGCCAGACAGAGTTGTAATCCTTTTTGTGGACATTTATCCAATTTACGTGTATTGCGTTTTGCCTCTTGGGGTACAGTCTATTTTGGCTTAAGAATCAGATAAATTTATTTGCGTTACACTGTTTCGTATATTTCACTATATCCATCTATTTTGGATTACAGAATTGATCACAAATTCATCAATTGATGAAACATTGAGTCTAAGACAACAACAATTAAACATTCATTGGTGAAAGTTCCAAATATGCACACTGTCATTCTTTTGAATGGAACCACAGCCACATTCATGTGTGATTTCAAAGTCAAAATTGCTGCAGTTGGAACGTGCTACACTTTTGCAGCTGTCTTTCTTCTTCATTCACCACCACACATATGCTTGAACGCCAGGATAGACATTAGACACCAGAATTAAAACTGAAAGATAGTTGAAAGTCAGCTTCTTTTTCATTCGAAGCATGCATACAACGAATAAAAACAACAATACATTTTTTCGATTAATCAAGCACAAATGTCAATAGAAAAAAGGCAAAATTCGATTGTATCGCATTCGAAAAAATATGCACCATAGGTGGTACCAATTCAGGAAGTTAGTTAAAAAGTGAGAAAAAGAAGAAGAAAAAGCACCAAACGTAGTAATGCACCCTGTGGTGCACAAAAACGTTTCCATTTGGATAATTTGGCTGTACTTTCGGTGAATCTTGAAAAAGATTTTATTTGCTTCTTTTCTTCAACGAGTTTATCCACTTTTCGAATTGCATTATCCGTATTTTATAAACTAAATAACAACATTGCATTCGAAATATGCATTTGAAATTCGCATTCAACGTTTTACCTGAAATTTAAAATATGTCCGAAGTACCGGAGTGCGGAATACGAAAGAAATTGCAATGTAATGTTTGGCTCCGTCGCATAGAAATGCATACAATAAACTTATACAACTGATTTAAGATGTCATGGATTGAGGTCGAGCGCCAAATTCGAAGAGCACACCACATTTTATTCGATCCACATTCATTTTTCTTTAGATTTTCTAGTTTTTGTTTATTTGTTAATTTTGCAAAGTTTTTTGTTGCCATTTCATTTTACTAGTTCTTCACTTACTGTTTCGTTAACAACAATTTCGTAAGTATCACATTATCATCGTTTTTTTTATCTCTCAGATAAACGAGAGATCCTTCGCTCCGATTTGAGAAAACAGATTTCGAGCTACGTACACAATCAAATGTATTTATGTGAACCAAAGACTCCGTTTACATTATTTTCATCGAAATCGGCAAACAATGACGATATGGCAGTGTGCAGTGTTTCAACGAAAATATCTGAACTCGTAACGACAAAGTGTAATGATGGAAATATGAGCGGGTGGGGTTGAGTGGATGAAGCAAAATAAAAAAAAATATGAAAAATAATCCGAAACTGGTTGATATAATTCGATACAAAAAAAAACGAATTGATGAAAACGATGAAAGAATATCTTCAAATAAAACAAAAAACTGTTTACCTGAATATTCAACCTGAAGCCTGATGAAAAGAGAAAACAAAATCGAAGGGAAAATATAAAATTTTTATTTCTCGTTTCGTTCTTTATTTTTTCATTATGATTTTGCGTTATTCTTGGTTGGATGGCGACAACGGTCCAATGCACATATCAATACCATTCAAAATCATTTACTTTATGTGTACAGAAGATCCGCTTTCTTATAAATTACTTTAAATCATTATCCATCGTTAAATGTCATCACCCCGCACATTGCACACTGCACACACAAATCTATCGAACGAAAATAAAAATTGAAACGAACGTCCATTGGTATAGCAGCATAGTAGCAGGCTAATGGCTTATGTACGTACGTACGTACGTATAATGTATAATGTATATACTTAGATTTTATTATTTTCATTTTGAATTCGGATTCAACATTCTTATGAATTTTCAGTGAAAATATCAAAATCCAATGCACGCGTTCGTATTTCAATGAATATCGGGCACAGGAACATTGAATGGGAAACGAAATGGTTGGCAATATAACATACGATTCGGTTTTGTTTTACAAAGTCGAAAAATAATAAGATGAAGAGAAAAAAAAAGAAGAAAAAAACGTACTTCGCTAGCTTGTTACACCATTCAAACATAATAGTTTATGTGTTATGAATGATTTCGCTCGATTTTATTATTCCTTTTCCCCTTCTGTTCGGTTTTCAGTGTTCATCACCAGTTTACAGTTGATCCGATTCAATATATTTAGAAAAATAAATTGTAAGTCTTATAAAGTGGATGATGAAAAGCGAGACAATCGATCGAATGAATGCCAATGGAGAGAAAAAGATAAAAAAATACGAAGAGATTTGCGAAGAGCCGACAAGTTGACAGTGCGAATATGAGAATATTATGATGAACTGGGTGAAATGGCTGCTTATGATGCATTCCCTCCCATGTTCGAATATTGCAATCTTTTTTATTCGTCTTTTCCCTCTTCTTTGTTTGTTGAAAATTCCAAATGGATTCCATACATACAATGAAGGGTGCAGAAGATTAACAAAGGTGGGTGCAAATACTGACAAATAATATAAATAATAGATGGAATAGAATCAAGAGAATACTGCTAAGAAACTTGAAAGTAACGCTTGATTGTAAAAATTGTTAATTTTTCAGCATTTGCTGTACGACAGCTATCAGCTAGCTCCTGTGGAAATTTGAACAAAATCGTAGATTTGTTTTTCGAAAAATTTGATTTGATTAAGATTCTCCATATAATTTTTTCCCATACAAAACCAGGCTTCTCGGGGTGCTAGCCTCAAAATAAAAGACATGTGCCGAGGTATGAGCAAAATGAATACTGTGTCAAAATTTCAGAGCCTTAGCTACCATAAAAGATGAGTTATACTTGGAACTTCCAAGCAAACAAACAAACATTTCACGATTCTAAAGCTTGATGTGATATATCAAGTAAAAACGACAAAAAAATTGCTTATACTCAATCAGGATGTGAGTATAAAAACGTTCAGATTATCGTTAACTGTGGATGTCATCACCAATCGTTGCCTCAGCTCGATACAACTTTTCGGTTGGTCTAGTTTCCGTTTGCTTCATTTCTTTTTTTGCTCTGTTTTCATTCATTCATTTACGTACACATGGTGCAATTGTTACCACCGATATGTGAATTTTGATTATTTCTGTTTTCCTTTTTCACGCTACGGTATATCGTTCCTGTGTGTTGCCAAATGTTTTGCTTATTCAAGCACATAAATGGGATCGCTGTTAACGTCATTGTGTTTCATTTAATCGCCCATTCATCTGACCATCACCTATCGTTGCTAGTGAGCAAATTTACGCGTATCCTGATTGTTTGACACTTTAAAATCGTATCTTGTATGTCATGATCGAGCGATAGACTTTGTTTCACCTTTTACTATAAAATGATGAACGATACAATCGATGAATAAATTTATGAAGCAATGAGTCTAAAGCGTTTGCTTTATATTGAATTCGTTCACATGATGGACGAGCATGAGCGAGCCCGAATAATGAGATCAAATATTTTGTGTTAATAAAAAAAGCGATTGATCCATATTCAAAGGATTTCAATAAAATGAAAAGGATTATGGGAACATTGAACACTGGTATTTCGCAACATTGTTCATACTATGAACATGAGACATCAGACGTGATGATTGTGACAACGAGATTTTAAAACGAGAAAACTAAATTACATAAAATTGAACTTGCGCTGGCATCGTCGAAGTTAAAAAACAATTTTTTATCTTATTTGCTGGTTATTTGTTCATTTCAAAGATTTGAATATTGCCAAATATTTAAATATTTATTATGCGGAATGACATTTTGTATAAAATCTGTTGATAAAGTGAAATTGTTAATCTTTACTATGACAGGTATGTCGACAGTTGGAAGGGAGCACCGATATTACCGGTTTTCATACATTTTATATGTCAGATGCAAAGTCTTTTCACAAACAACAACGCGAACGAACAATTTTTAAAAAAATCAATTTTCAAAATGAAGAATGAAAGCAACGACTTTTGATTGAAAGAATAAAACGGGACAAAAATCAAATGAAATAAAGTCAAAGCAATCATGATGACGAAAATTGAAATGGCAATTTCAACGTTTTTATGTCACATTATTTTTGGTATATTCTGGGATGGAAAAATATATTATGTGACGATATGCCATCCTAAAACAATTTTAATTTCAATTTCGGATGTTTATTACTTTATTTCGAAATCATTTCATATCACTTTTGTGTTCGGTATAATATAATATTTGTGCTTTGTGCGTGCGTATGACTAAACTGTTGATAGCTCGGTTTGCATAACAGGCCATTGTTAGAATATTAGATAAAATCGGTGGCATCAAGCATAATTTGAACATTTCTTTTTTCTTTTTTTTTCTCTCCGCTCATTCAATTTGAATAAATCAGTGAATGAAACAGCGCCTTTTATATGCAAACATCGAAAAATCCATTTTCTTTTATTCGTTTCTTTGAAGTAATCTTTTTCTTTCTTTTTTTCATTCTGGCTTTATCATTGATTTTTCCACTTGAGCTTTCCCGTGGTTTCATCGCTCAAAATGGGCTTCGTATGAAAATTTAATTTTTAATTAAAATCAGTGCTCATATGAATGGTTGAAAAGGGCCCCAATAAAACATTAATCGTTGTTTTTGCATATTATTTTTCTTTCTTCTCCTGAAATCGAAAGATGCAAATGCTATGCTCCAAACTCGAATCGTATTCAGAAGGAATCGCATTCAGTCGATTGCCATTTTTTCTTTTAAATTGTTATTTCGATGCATATTTGTGAATGAATAAACGTAAATAATCCCAATGCAAATACGTATATATTCATTTTGGCGCCAATAGCCAACAGCAAACGAACAAGCTCTTCCACCGAAAAATTGACGATATCAAATTGAATATTTTATATTGCAATGTGAAACGTTGCTTCGTTCACATCTGAAACGCATATGCAAACTGAATGATTCATTATGAAAAAATTTGGTT
Source organism: Mayetiola destructor (assembly GCA_000149185.1). Classification (NCBI taxonomy): domain Eukaryota; kingdom Metazoa; phylum Arthropoda; class Insecta; order Diptera; family Cecidomyiidae; genus Mayetiola; species Mayetiola destructor. The sequence continues at coordinate 2,082,005 of GL501519.1, forward strand.
TTTGTTTTTTTTTGCATAGCCAAAAAACATCCAAAACAGACGAACAAATATTGGCCAATTCAATAAAAATGCATATAAAACATGCAAATTGAATTGGAAAAGTCCATGAAAACGAACACTTGATGAAAACAATAACATCAAACATAAAATACAGCATATACGTATATTACAACAAAGATAACGATAGCTTGCATGGTAAGGGCCGTGAATAAATTATTATTTTTTGTAAATTTCCTTTTTTTTCGTTTTCGCCTTACAAACAATTGATGTATATGAGAGTGAAGTCTGATTATGGAACACATTCGGTCTCACAAAAATGACCAATGAAGGAAAAATTGAAAAACAGCATTTCACATCATTCTAAATAACGGACTGTGAGTTTCAAATATTTAAATTTGTGCCATGCACAAAACATGATTTTATCTCGTACAGGAATTATACACAGATAAATTTCAAATTCAAACCGAATTTATATGTAACAGTCAGCATTCCAGCAATAGCGACATCAACAATCAGCAGCTAACAAAAAAAAAAAAAATCAAATCAACGAATACGGAACGTCAATAACTGACACAAGACCACAAATTTTGCATATTTATATGCAAAAACTGGACGCCAGAATATGTTGATGAACAACACAACTTTTGGTGTGATTTCTGTTTGTTGAATTTTCAAATTTCGGATCGCGTCAATTTTATGTGTGTCGAACTCCAGATGATAACCGAATGAAAAAGTACCAACAGAATTTAAAACGTCGGGACTGAGAGGAAGTTTTGAAAAATTGCAAAATGCCAATCTTCGCTTGTTTTGTGTTAAAATGTGCTTTTTGTACAATTTTGTTCGAACGAAATACGAAATCAACCATTTTTAACCATTGAACATAGGCCAATCGAAATTATACAACAGATTACTGTCGTATTTCTTAAGTTCTCAATTAGAGCCATATTTAGTATTTTGATCAACAGATGAACAGAGAAAAAGAACAGTGAAACATTGATCCTTTGAAGATGACTGGAAATCTGTCGAAAATTAAAAGAATATAAATTATTTCAATTTGCTGAAATCAACGAGCACCGACGACCGTACAAGTACACTCTCATATATTCTGATTCATCTAATTTTGGTATTTTCCATTTCGGTTGTAGAAGTGGCGAAAATAACGGTTAGAGCTGTATACTCCATAAATTTTATTTATTCGTTTTTCTTGCATTTATTATAGCTTGCTTTGATTTTTTTTTTGTTTTTGCTCCTTTTACTTAAACGAGAAACATGAAATCTACAGCATATCTACTTAACTCACATACTAACATACGAAAAACGTGAAGGAATTGAAAAGACAAGAAAAGTTTATGAGAAATAAGTATTTTCACCACTGGAAAATACTAAAATGCAAAAAATTATGATGATGGGGTTGAAAAGTACTAAACAAAAACGCAAATGGTTCATATATTTCAATGAAAAAGAGCGAAAATAAATAGAGCGTTTTATATTTGGGTCAATTTTCCGTACGGAAAATTACTTCAAACATTTTAATGCATTCCACTCGAACAGCATTTGGCAATTCTCATCATTTTAATGCTTTTACTCGTTGAATGAACTGTGGAACTCTGTTCTTTGGCTCTTTTTCTCTCTCTCTCTCT
>GL501519.1:2097162-2156072 GCA_000149185.1 Mayetiola destructor
GAGAGAGAGAGAGAAAGAAGAAAAGACCAGCAAAATCAAAAATGAACCTGGTGATTTCACAGTGTATACAATATTGTGAGCATCTGAACGTTTATCATATTATGTGGATATGCGTGAATATGAATATGTGTTCGGTGTATACGACATTGACGAATCTATTTTATCATTCAACTTATTTTTTCGATTCAATGAATCGCTTTAAATATTTTTATTTTTCGTTATGTTGTTTGATAAAGTCGTTCAATGCTATCTCGCTCAATCCCATTGCCTATTCAACTCTCTTAAATCTGTTTATTTCTTTTCGTGCTCAATGAAATATGTGATTTTCGATCTATAGAATTCTAATTTCTTCGTTCCGAACCGTGTTCAATCATCAGAAAATGTTAAAATTGAAAACCCAGCCGAAAGTAGTCCAGTATCGATTTGTATCGATTTATAATAATTATTTTATTCAATGTTATTATTTTAAAATAACAAAAGATGCACCATTCGTTGTGTGAATGTTAGCCTTCTGTAGCCAATCAGACGGAGTTTGCCTATCATACATATTACGAGTTCACAAAAGTTCAAGATGAATCGTGTACACTTCATGTAACCGCCTGTATGTTATTATCTCTCGGTGCACAGTTCGCTTAGCAAAATTATTCTTGCATTTTTAAGACATTTACACATTGAACAAATAAGAGGGACTAATACATTCATATAAACTTTAATCACAACTTAAAACGACGAAAAGAATTAATAGCAGTGACTGCCTGACGGTTCAGCAAAGCCGTCAAGCTAAGTCGCTTGAGCTGTTGAGAAAATTTGTGTATGCATCGAGTCGCTGTATACGTAGTTTATGTGCCGCATCACCTTATAGACGCAAATGAGCGGCTCAGCAGCCGTTTGGCTAAACCGTCAGGCAGTCACTAATTAAAACTGAATGACGCACAATCAAATTAAAAATGCAATCACATTATCAGTGCAGATCTACATAAATATCTAATGGGAAATGTGGTAACGGGAAATTTGTTTCAAGAGAGAATTAATATGTTATCGAATGGATTTTTTTTCGTTTTTGTTTTAAAATCTTAATCGTAATGTCCATAAGTTATTTATGTATTTTGGTGTAATCGTATGGCAGGTTCGAGGACAATACCTATGCAAAATAAAATTCAAATTTTTGATTGCATGGATGCTTGACATTCCGTATTTGTATTATAATAATTTATCTTGTTTTTTTTTGCATATTTCGTATGATATACAATAGTTGTCTTTCTTTAGGAACATCTAACTAAACGAGCATTACGAAATACGACCACAAAATAAATTGTTTTGCAAAATAAATGAAAATAAAAAAATATTGCTATATTCGAATCATCGATTAAATAAGAAAAAGAAAATCAAAAACTATTGTCAATATGAAAAATGAAATGCGAAAATGAAGGAACATCTTTGTTGTAATCATTGTTATGCTGCATCGTTATTCTTTCTCGTCTTTGGTCATACAAAAATCGCTGGGAAGTAATTTGACGAAAAATTAAAAGTTTTTTGTTACCAAAAATACAGCACACCGTTTAGTTTGGGCTCGCATAATTTATTTTTGTATTTATTTATATATACACAAATTGTGGTCTCGGGTCTTCTGAATCATGACATTCCGAATGGTTTTCTTTTTTCGATTTTAATATCTTTTTTTGAGAATTTTTTTTTTGTTATCTTGCCCGCCTAGAGATACACATACATTCATATAAACTTCATTCACAACTTTAAACGACAAAAAAAAAAATATAAAGCGTGACTGAGCTCCAGATGCTCGGTTACAACTGCACCATCTTCAGCGTTAGCAACAGGTAAGCGCAGGACTCACAGTTATTCCAAAACTCAAATCGAATTCAAAGTAAGAAATTCTTTGTGTCTTTTTTTCTCTCACTTCAAATCACAAAATGCGAAAAAAGTCACAAATAACACAAATCATTATTTATAACATAAGGCAAATGATGGATATGATGACGAATTATCGAAAATTTGTACATATTTATACACTCATTCATCAAACACAAACACAAACACACTCACGCACATGCAAACCTAAACAAATTTACATTGAAAAAAAAAACAACAACAAATGTGGTTTCTTGGTGATTCAATGCAGCAACCAAAATCGAAATAAATGAAAAACCTAAATCGTTTTAGTTGGATCAGTGTATGCACATGAATTTCGAATGTCAACCATGTGTCGAGTGTCGATGTCGATATAGATTTCACAATAATTAATTCCCTTCCATAAAATATTTAGCATATTTCCGTTTAGTGCACGGATGTGTATTTGTAACAAATAAATTCGTTCCAAATATACCATTATTTGTGGACAATGTTTCCGAATGTCATTTGAAAGCATTTTCCAACACATAAATGGGCCTAAATATGGAAATTATTCGAGTACTCACCATCTCGAACATTTTTCGTTGTTGCAGAATTATTATCACCAGCTGTTGGTTGTATTTTATCCACCGAATAGTACATGATTGTGGCAATGAAGCAATATCACAAAAACAAACCAAACTAAAATAAAAATAAAACGAATGCACACTCTCACCGAACTAATGTAATCATACCGTCAACATCAACCGAACGAAACAATTCGTTTATATATAAGTATATATTCTTTTTTGAAAAAAAAAAAAAAAAAACTTTTCTATTTCTGAGTGACGGCTTAAGATTCCGTTTATAAATCGGTATTTAGACGATCTCCTGCATTGTCAAACACATTGTTGTTATTCGGTTATAGATGTTTCTGTTCATTGGTTTTAATTGGTGTTCAGTGTTCAATTATGCTGTTGATTTTCAACAATGATTCAATTCTCAATTATGATTTCTTTTTTTCTTTTGGAATTCACACATTAACTTAACAGTTTCGTTTTCTTTATCTTAACAATTTTTTTTATTTCTCTCTTTCTCTGTCGCTCACTTAGCACCTATTTCTTTTATTCGTCAAATTATTAAGTGGTGTATTTTTCGTTGGCCAAATTAGTTTCCTTATTGCCTACACATTCAATTTTGATAATTCATTCTAATTTCGTTCATGCAATTGAATTTTGTTCGATTTGATATTTCTCACTTGTGTATGCACGTATGATCTTAGTTACAATTTGACGAATTCATTATTATATGACAAAAACAAAACAAAAATTCAAAGGATAAGCGAAACAGAATTTACATCATGAAACTTATACACTATACGACTGGTGTTCGAAGGGGTCGCAAAAATTCTTATTAAAATATAAGTGTATTCGGTCACTCGCTCTTTCTGTCTCACTAAAAGATATTATATTTATATTTTACTTTGATTTGTCGATCTGCTTGTTATGTTTCTTTGGTGCTTTTGTGCAATGAAGTTAGCATGTTGCTGATTGCATGACTGATGATTCGCCTCTGTCAAATGTAGTTCAGGTGGCGCTCCAATGTTTTCGTACACCAACAACAAATAATCGAATGATCATCGTGAAGTTGGTTTAACATTTTATATACACAAAGAAATAGGGAAATATTCGCTCAATTTTCAATACATGTTTATGCCTTTTTAAATTTAATTTTTCAATTTAATTTAATGAAAATAGTTATACGTTAAACGTTTACAGTATTCTGTTAATGTTTTTCTTAGCAAATATAGGATTGGATTTCTTTATTTTGTTTTTATCAATATTCGGTTCGATGATGCAGTTCAATGATGTTTTGATTGGTTAAGCAAAGCGTTATAGTCATACGGAATTTCAAATCTTCTAAACGAGTTTTCGTTGTCAACCTATAATGACGCACAATGTACACAACAAAAAGTTTCAATGCAATGTGACCATATTTCATTCCTATTCGCGTTGAAAAAAGGAAAAAAATAAATAGAAAAAGCAGATTTGCATTATCTGAGAGTAAATTTACCGATACAATTTCTTGGTCCAGCGCTAAACGGTATATAACTATATGGATGTCTTGGTACTGCATTTTCGGGAAAAAAATTTTCTGGATTGAATTTTGTGGCATCATATTTCCAATTACTCTGAATGCGATGCATATTCCAAAGATCCAAAACGTATTCGGTGCCTTTTGGAATGATTGCATCGTCAAGACGCTGATCCTTCTTCAAGATTCGTGTTAAAACTGGCACAACGGGAAAAAAACGCAGTGACTCTTTGACGAATGCATCAACGTATGGCATATTTTTTAAATCTTCAGCATTCACGTCCATATTTTGATCGGGAAGAACGCTCCGTATTTCCTCAAATACTTTCTCTTGTATATCGGGATGAATTGCCAGTAATGCACAGATGTTTGTTACAGCCGTTGCTGTTGTTTCGAACCCCTAAATACATAATTCATGCTGTTTAAGTTCATTCAATGTATAAAAAAAAAAATTTTTTTGCATATATTTTTGCAGGCTCATGACTAACCGCCAAAAGAACAGTTTTTAGTTCATCTAAAACATTTGCATGTGTGAAAACTTTATCTTCCAGCGACAATTTCATAATACGATCAATGAATATAGTTTTTTCTGATGATAGATTGCTTTCGATATTATTATTACTATTATTGTTATCGCACGAATCGTCGGAGCCCAAATTGGTCCAATTTTTTGTGAACTCTTGTTTTTTCGAAGTGTAAAGCTGTGAAAAGAAATGAAAAATGCATTGAAAAGAGAAATATTGATATGAAAAATGTAGAGAGCAAAACCTGTTCCAAAAGGGCATTCAAATGGCTAACAGCATTATGGAAAACTTTGAAGTATTTCGATAGCCAGAAAAGTGCAGATGGTTGGATCCATGGTTGAAAAAATCGTTGAGCTGTGATTGCTAAGATATCGTGTGCCGTACGCAAAAACTTTGAATCATTATCTTTTTGTGTTTGAATATCCAAACCGAGTGTCGTTTCTTTCAAAATGAATATCGAATACAAAAAAATGATCAGTATTAGCACCAGCTCAATAAAAAATTTATCTTAAATTACCACAAATCATATCCATAGCACAGGATTGAAGATTTTCTTGAAGGTTGAATGGGACCCCAACATATTTGCTCAAATTTTCGACCAAAACTTTCATATTCTTGTTGAATAAGGGATAAAATGAAGTGATAACATTGTATTTGAATGAAGGATTCAAATTTTTCCGATGAAAGCGCCATTCGTCCGCTGTTTTGAATTTTGAATAAAAACGATTTGAGCTCATCTGTTGAAATGTTAAATTGGTGCTGTGATACAAAACTTACATTTTAATGTAATCAAACCAAATCCAACACTTTCCGTAATAAAGTCATATGATTCACCTTTGTCCAAACTTTCCGGACTATTTAAAATAATTTCGAAATGTCTTGGATCATCAACATATACAAACAACCTATTGCCCAGCCAAAATTTACCAGGCCCTCCAAAATCTCTATGAAAATCATTTATCACTTTCAGTATATCTGAAAATTTATCAATTACATGAAAATATTCGCACTTGAAAAGAATAAATCAACTCACTATTTGCATCTAGAAATTTATATGCACTTCCAATAATAGGATAGCCATTTAATCCTTTTAATTTATTTGCCAAGCGTAATAAATTCCGTCGCTTCCATAGATAATATGCAAAAAATGTAATCGAAAGAAAAACTAAAATGATCATTTTGAATTAGATCCGACAACGACGACGGCGAACCGAATTCGATGTTCAATTGTCAACGGTAGATACCGTTACTACGTTGTTCTGGAAAAATAACAACGTATATGAGGTACTGTTTTATTATCATCGATGAATTATTTAAGATCCATTTCATTTTATTTTCATTTTGAATCACAAATTGATTGTGTCGTAGGTCAATGTCAGGGAGTTGAGAGCAAAATTATCGCAAACATGTTTTTTTCCTTTGTTCAGCCTCACTTTTTTAGAAGTCGTTTCCCGAATGCAAAATTTGAGGAATCAAATTAATAATTAAAAGAGAATAATCATTCTAATGCCAGCAAAGTTCGGCAAATCGGTAATCATGATCACAAATAACTATTATGAATAATTATTCAGGAAAAGTAATCATGAATAATACCGTCTTGAATAATTGTCATAGTCAAAAAATTGTGATAATTATTCAAGTTTTTGAATAACGTCGGACCCTGAATACCAGATAATTGAAGATCGATGACAGACAATGTTTGGAATTCGATCTTCGATCGGCGCATCGAACATTGAATGAATGAGCAATTGAGCTCAAGAATAGCGAATTGATGGAATTAGGAATGGGAATTTACAAAACAATAATAATACGCGTACGTCTGTACAGCAAAAAATTTGCATTATTTTTTTTTTTTATGCAACGATTAAAACTTGACCTGATTTGATAAGATGCATCGTGATAAGCCGTACGACTCAACCCTCTAACGGAATACAACATCAAGAAGACACAATGCTCGAGCACAACTTCATACAAAAAAAAAAAAATACATCCCGAAAAAATGAAAAAAAATTAATCTGAAGACAGTCTTACCCGTGCCATTCATATCATAAACAAGCTTTAGCCAATCGTAACAAAAGTGTATCAGAATTTTCGAACTAATTTCGCCATCTATTCAAAAAACCCATCCTCTCTACTGAACAGCTGATGCGTAGTCGATCCAAAGTACCGATTTTCATAATCTCTTTCTCTCTCTCTCTCGCTCACAAGATGCTGAGAACAGCACCAACTTCATGATTGTTTGGCTTTCAACTGTCATATAATCGCATAGTCGGCGATTAATTTTATTAATTTCAATGCAGTCGAGCTATTGTTGGAAACATATCTCGCTGCCGATTTCAACAAAATATTATTTGAAATTGTAATCAACATTCTTCATAAACGGCAATAGAAATGAGGATTTTCTGAACTGGATGTTGGTTGAAGTGTTTCAATAGAATTATTCCATTGAGAATTCGAGTGCCGGTGAACTTATTATGCTCAATTGGATGTGAATAGCATACAACATGAGCTCAATCATGGAAACAGCCACTATCGAACCGTTGCGGCCGTTCAAATTATAAGTATCCAATTCGAATTAATAATATTTAAAAATCCAATGATTTCAAGTGTTTTATAAAATAATGATTGAAATTATTTTCTATGTGTACAGTTCACCAAATTGTCAGTTTGACAGCAATTAATTTTGAGCAGAAAAGTATCATCGTAAGTTGATAGTACATTATTTTTTTTTGGAAGAAAAAGTAAACATTCGAATCGGTTTGTTTGTTTTCGTTTTGCAGGGATTCGTTGAGATGACAATAATACCATCGAAAAATAAACTAAAAGTGATTCATTTGAATGCAAAACAATGTCGAGTGTATAGAGTCGTATTTAATGATACGTTAGAAGTTCCATATGAGTATTTTGATCCATTTTTAGATATATGTCAAGAAAATATCGAAACGTAAGTAAACTTATGACTTATGGCTAATAACTGGTACAACTGGACCATGAATGTGAACTAATTAATCATTCAATTAAATCAATTAGGCGAAAGCTGGAGGATTTTTCAAAATATCATTTGGAGGCATCTGAGAGCGTTGACCCTGATCGTATGTCCGGTGAATTAGTGATAATGGTTCCACCAGAAGCTAGCGAAATGATTGCCGAAGGTGTACCTTTACGCATTGGCTTAGAATTTTCTTTGGAAGATCCAAGTGGTGGCATTCATTTTGTAATTGTTGATAACGATGATCCAACTACACCTGGCGCATCGCATATGTACACATATTGCCATGAAAATTCCAGCCGCTTATGGTTTCCCTGTATTGATAGCTATGCTGAACCTTGTACATGGAAATTGGAGTTTACTGTCGACGAAAATCTTACAGCAATTTCATGTGGTGATTTAATGGAAGTAGTTTCAACACCAGATCAACGTAGAAAAACATTTCATTACACTGTAACGGCTCCGGTATGTGCTCCAAATATTGCATTGGCTGTTGGACCATTCGAAACATATGTCGATCCATATATGCATGAAGTAACACACTATTGCCTGCCGCAATTGATGCCATTATTGAAAAATTCTGTTCGTTATATGCATGAAGCGTTTGAATTTTATGAAGAAACATTATCAACGCGATATCCTTTTACATGCTATAAGCAAGTATTTGTTGATGAAATGGGCTCAAATGTTCGCGCCTATTCAACAATGAGCATTTTTTCAACACATTTGCTTCATTCGATTGCAATCGTTGATCAAACTTACGAGACCCGTAACACATTATCGATCGCAATTGCTGAACAATTTTTCAGTTGTTTCATTACGATGCATCATTGGTCGGATACTTGGTTGGCAAAGGGCATTGCTGAATATTTATGTGGTTTATATTCGAAAAAATGTTTTGGCAACAATGATTATCGGGCTTGGATTCAAGATGAATTGGCCGAAGTTGTTAAATATGAAGAGCAATATGGTGGTATTATTTTGGATTGTAGTCAACCACCGGCACCATTACCAGTTTCTACGAATGCACCAACAAGCATAACAAAGCAACCGGATGAACATTATTTTCCGATTAAAAGCCTTCACACAATGTCACCAAAATATATTGAAGCGATGCGAAAAAAGGCACATATTGTGATTCGAATGTTGGAGCATCGAATCGGTCAAGAGCTCTTATTACAAGTGCTTAATAAACAAATGGCATTGGCCACAAATGCTGCAAGTCAACCGATTACAAGTGGACTATGGCATCATTTACTCATTTCGACGAATATTTTTATTAAGGCAATATTCACGGTCACCGGTAAAGATATGTCCGTTTTTATGGATCAATGGGTTCGGACCGGTGGACATGCAAAATTTGTATTGAATTCCGTTTTCAATCGCAAACGTAATACAATTGAGCTAGAAATTCGTCAAGATTCAGTGAATAAGAAAGGTGTTCGCAAATATGTTGGACCATTGCTTGTACAACTGCAAGAGTTGGACGGAACATTCAAGCATACGTTACAAATTGAAAATTTGGTTGTAAAGGCTGACATTACGTGTCATTCGAAAAGTAGACGAAACAAGAAGAAAAAAATTCCTTTATGTACGGGAGAAGAGGTAGACATGGATCTGTCACCAATGGAGTATGTGAAACATTAAAAATATTTTACAGTTTTGTTCTCATCTATTTGTTTACCCATTTTTCCTTCCACTTCAGTGACTCACCTGTTTTATGGATTCGCTTGGATCCCGAAATGATTATTTTACGTTCTGTTGAAATTCTACAGCCAGATTTTCAATGGCAGTTCCAATTGAGACACGAAAGAGATGTGACGGCTCAATTTGATGCCATAGCAGCTCTCCGAAAATTTGCAACTCCAGCAACAAGATTGGCGCTCACTGATACAATTGAAAATAACAATTGTTTTTATAAAGTCAGATGCAAAGCTGCTCATTGTTTAAAAGAGGTGCGTTGAAAGAGCTAACAAGATCTTTTGATTACCTTGAAAAAAAATTCCACTTAAATTTATTTTTCATCTCTAAAAATAGGTGGCTAATGCAATGGTAACAAGCTGGACTGGACCGCCAGCTATGCAACAAATATTTCGGAAATTTTTCGGTTCATTCAGCGCTCAACATATAATCAAACAGAATAATTTTGCGAATTTTCAATTGTATTTTTTACAAAAAACCATTCCCGTTGCGATGGCTGGCTTACGAACAGCTCATGGAATTTGTCCACCCGATGTGATGCGATTTTTGCTTGATCTTTTCAAGTATAATGACAATACGCGAAATCATTATTCGGACAATTATTATAGAGCAGCTCTAATTGATGCACTGGGCGAGTCAATAACTCCAGTTGTGTCTGTATTAGAAAAAGGTTCCACCATTACAGCCGATAATCTTTCCACCGACGCAAAGTAAATATTTAATTTTTTTCATTCGATTTTTTTTTTGGCTAATAGTGAATTTCCCATTAAAAATTTATTTTGATTTCAGGCTCGTATTGGAAGAAGTGACTCGTCTATTGAATCTTGAAAAGCACTTACCATCATATAAATACTGCGTAACCGTTTCATGTTTGAAAGTTATTCGAAAATTACAAAAATGTGGCCATTTACCATCGACTCCAAAATTATATCGTTCTTATGCAACATACGGTCAATATATTGATGTTCGTATAGCTGCAATGGAATGTTTAGTTGATTTTGTTAAAGTTGATGGTGAATATGAAGACTTGAAACACTTGTTAGATTTATTATGTAATGATCCAGATTTAATGGCGAGGCATCGTTTAGCTAGGCTTATGATTGACAATCCACCATTTACGGCAACTTCTCGTAATGTGAAATTGGAACGAAAAGATCTCGTTGAACAAATTTGGATTAATATGAAGTAAATAACAACAGATTTTCAAATGAAATCGACCACCTGAATAAACATTTGAAATTAATTTTTGTCAATTTCAGTTCTTTATCGTCAAATAATTCGCAAGTAAGATGTAATTTTGTGGATCTTTACTATGCTTTATATGGTTCGAAAGTCCCGCATTGTTTAGCTAGACCTGTATCAACAATGTCAATGGGCCTACCAAAAATACCAAAGCTTTCAGACGCAAAACGAGCCAGTTCACCGTTTGATAATCATACGAATGGAATTGTCGAAAAACGTGGATCAGTAGAAAGAGAGGAGACTTTTAAGCGACAATTCGAATCGATAAATGATCATATCGAAATTAAAAATGAACCATTTGATGTTAGAGATGATGTAAAAGTAATGCACACACGTTATTCATTATGTTATTGTAAACATTCAAACCGTTTTCTACTTCTTATCTTTTTATTGAATTAGTCGGAACCGAAACCAGCATCCGAGGTAGATATGGACGCCCGACCTCCCGAATCAAAACGTGTCAAAACTGAATTCTGTTCCGATAATTCTGTATCATTACCTGGTATATTGCCAGGCAGCTCTGGACCAGTAGGTTTCGAACCAGGAATGTTTAAAAATGAAGACGAAAATAGTAGTCATAGCAGGGACAAATCAAAGGAAAAAGACAAAGATAAAACTATTGATGGCACGTCTAAGGTTTGTATTAGCGTTTTTTTCAAAAGTTGGATCTCCCATTTTATGACATTTTTTTTAACAATATGATATTTTTTTTAAATGTTTTTGTTTGTAGAAAAAGAAGAAAAAGGATAAGAAAAAACATAAACATAAGCATAAGCACAGACACAGTAAAGAAAAGGCGCCAGAATTTAGGGAACGGGAACGTGAAAAAAGTAAAGAAAAGAAAGATCCATCTATTTCGAGGTTATTGGTCAAAGAAGAGACTCCTGAAACGCTTAGCTCTGCCGAAACTTCGAGCAATAGCAATCAAATGTTCCAAGACCTCAATTCAACTATGTAATTTATAATAAAATAATTTGAAATAAATTTTCAATGGTCCAGACAAAAACAATTCAACTAACGATCACGCTTTTCTTTCTTTTAATTTATCTTTAATTTCATTTGAACAAATTGCCCTGGTAAACACAGATGGCGCACAGATAGCCACTGAAATAAAATTGTCATAAAGCAAATCTGACAACACCAGAAACTGAATCTGTAGTAATACAGAGGTAAACATTGTATGTTGTGCGTGCATTTTTGTGTATGTGGGATTTTATGCGTCCCAAATACAATGAAGAACTCTTTCCAGTCAACACCCACACTAAAACCAATAGCATTCAATGCTTTTGTTAGGTGAATCAATGTATTAGTGTATTGGGACTGTATGTAATGAAATAAAACAGCTTTTTTTCATGTCAAACGGCGTTCGTATTAGTCATCGACAAACAATTTGTGTTCTTGTGCATTTAAACAATAAAATTATTTTCGCTTCGAGTTTAATTCAAAGTCTAGAAAGTGATTAAAAGAATTCATTCGAAATGAGTGCAGTCGGTGATTTTGGCACTTTATCTTTAAAATGGGATCCAAAAAATTTAGAAATTCGTACAATGTCGGTGGAAAAAACATTGGAACCACTTGTGCTACAAGTTACAACATTAGTCAACACAAAAGGCCCAAGCAAAAAAAAGAAAGGTTTGTCTTCGACCCATTTTATATGATTCTACTTTTTCAAATGAAATGAAAAGAAAACAATGAAATAACAAAAAGTCCATCAAATTACCAATCTCAATCGAAAATTCGACCATTTTTTTTCACTCTTTTGATTCGAAAATTGCAAAAAAGAAACAACTTTTAAATTCTGGGAAATGAATAATAACTATTGATACTGATCATGCATTCAGCATTCAATTTTTTCTTTGAGATTTTCTCAGAAGTGGAGTTCGTTTCGAATTGCATCATTCATTTAATAGCAAGATAGGTCATTGTTTGCGAAGCGAGATTATTGTAGAACGGAACTAATGTGCAAATGGAAATCTCTTTTAAAATATCAAATACACAGGTAAATCTAAAAGAGCCAGCGTTCTAGTTTTGGCTGTCGAAAAGGCAACAGAAAATTTCATTGAACGCGGTGAACAAATTGCCAATGAAAATCCAGATATCAAGCAAGAAATGTTGATTGCCGTTGATGAAGTTCGAAAAACTGGAGACATTATGCGAACCGCAGCTCGTGAATTTTCCGAAGATCCATGTAGTTCATTGCGCCGTGGAAATATGGTACGTGCCGCACGTAATTTACTATCAGCGGTGACCCGTTTATTAGTTCTGGCTGACATGGTTGACGTACATTTGCTTCTGAAATCATTACATGTCGTTCAAGATGATTTGAATAAACTACGAAACGCATCCAGTCAGGATGAATTATTAAATAACATGCGAGTGAGTAATGTTGTGTAGTTTAAAAAGTTTCAGCAAATGAAAAACAATAAATCGTTTGTTTTATTTACAGCAATTTGATCGAAATGCCAATGAATTGATAAAACAGGCTGCAAAACGTCAACAAGAATTAAAAGATCCTCAGCTACGTGATGATTTGGCTGCCGCGCGTGCAGTTCTAAAAAAGCACTCAACAATGCTGTTAACAGCATCAACAGTATATATTCGGCATCCAGAATTGGATTTGGCCAAAGTAAATCGTGATTATGTATTAAAGCAAGTGTGTGAAGCTGTAAATACAATCAGTGATGTTGCTCAAGGGAAAGCAAGTGCTCCGATTGAAATGTATAGTGGAGCTGGTGAGCTGGCTGCTGCTTTGGATGATTTTGATGTAAGTTTTTTTTTTGAACATTTTATCAAATATTCATTAACATCATCGATGCCAAATTTGAATTTTGATTTATAGGAAAGCATCAATATGGATCCTCTGTCGTACAATGAGGCTCGTTCACGGCCAACATTAGAAGAACGTTTAGAAAGTATAGTTAATGCGGCCGCATTAATGGCAGATGCAGACTCAACACGGGATGAGCGTCGTGATCGTATCGTTTCTGAATGTAATGCTGTTCGTCAGGCACTTCAAGACCTTCTATCTGCATACATGTCTAATGTAGGTTTAAATCAGGAATTTTTGAATTTTTTTTTTTTGCATATATTTATCCGTGCAATATCCTTCACTTTTACTTTTACTTTTCCTTTTCAGATGGGCCAAAGCGAAAAGAGCTCTAATTTGGATATGGCAATAAATCAAATGTGCCAAAAGACTCGTGATTTGCGACGCCAATTACGAAAAGCGGTTGTCGATCATGTATCAGATTCATTTTTGGAAACAACAACACCATTATATGATTTGATTGAGACCGCTAAAGAAGGAAATGAGAAAAAAGTTCGCGATAAAGCTGATGCATTCACAAAACATGCCGAAAAATTAATTGAAGTTGCCAATTTAGTATGTAGCATGTCAAACAACGAAGATGGTGTCAAAATGGTACGATATGCGGCTGCTCAAATCGAAATGTTGTGCCCGCAAGTAATTAATGCGGCATTAATTTTGGCAGTTCGACCAAACTCAAAGGTTGCACAGGAGAATATGGAAGCATATCGCCTGACATGGGAAAATCAGGTGCGCATTTTAACTGAAGCTGTCGACGATATCACAACAATCGATGACTTTTTGGCAGTTTCCGAAAATCATATTTTAGAAGATGCAAAAAAGTGTATGTTTGCATTACAAGAACGAGATGCGCAAGAGCTTCGAAATACAGCCGGCGCGATACGAGGACGATCACAACGTGTTTGTAATGTTGTTGAAGCTGATATGGACAATTATGAGCCATGCATCTACACAAAACGAGTTTTGGAAGCTGTTAAAGTTTTACGTGAGCAAGGTAAATTTTGGGCACGATGCATCAATGACCGAAATACACACAATCTAATCATTTTCATTATTATTTTAGTGATGTCAAAATTTGCTCAGCGTGTTGATGTAGCCGTTGATGCTCTTTCCTCAACTCCACCAAAGGATGTTGATGACAATGATTTCATTGATGCATCCCGTTTGGTATACGATGGCGTTCGTGAAATTCGTCGAGCAGTTCTAATGAATCGGGTAATGTATTGTTGGTTTTTTACTGTTCACCATTTAAATAATTCTATGTTTCAAATCAATGTAAAATCAAAAGGAAGAAGAAGATTTAGATCCAGAAGATGTTGAAGTTGATGAACATTATACAATTGAAACAAGGAGTAAATGTAAGCAAACCCCATTTAAGACCGAATCTAATCGTTTTTTGTGTTTTTTTTTCTTTCTGTTTTCGTTTTTTTTTTGCGTTTGTGTGTGTGTTTGTATATGTGCCTTTGTACTTTGATTTGTTTTGTGTTGGGCCCCTCTTATTATGCATGATCATAAAATCCAAAAGAATTCTGAAGACCTAGATACTGATACTGAATTTGAACCAGTTGAAGATCAAACCATGGAAACACGCAGCCGATGTAATAATGTCTTTGATATTTATAATTTGAATTTTTTTTTTATCCTAGTTTTACTCAATGCATGCTATTACTGTTCAATGTTTTGTGTTTTGACATGAATCCATATTTCTCATTTTAATTGAAATTATTTGAATCACTAAATTTTCAGCAAGTATCCATACTGGAGAAGGAACGGTCGATGAATATCCGGACATCAGCGGAATAACAACTGCACGCGAGGCCATGCGTAAAATGACTGAGGAAGACAAGCAGAAGATTGCTCAGCAAGTCGAGTTATTCCGAAAAGAAAAGATGACTTTCGATTCGGAGGTGGCAAAATGGGACGATAATGGCAATGACATCATTTTTTTGGCAAAACACATGTGCATGATCATGATGGAAATGACGGACTTTACTCGGTATACGTTTTTTTTTCTTCAAATTTTTAACTATTTAAAGGCATGAGTGGAAAAACTAATTCAATGTTTTTTATTGTTTTCTGATCCAAACAGCGGTCGTGGCCCATTGAAAACAACCATGGATGTCATAAATGCAGCCAAAAAAATATCCGAAGCCGGGAACAAATTGGACAAATTGACTCGAGAAATTGCGGATCAATGTCCGGAAAGTTCCACAAAGAAGGATTTATTGGCCTATTTGCAACGCATCGCATTATATTGTCATCAAATTCAAATTACATCTAAAGTTAAAGCAGATGTACAGAATATAAGTGGTGAATTGATTGTGTCTGGTGTAAGTACAATAATATAATTGACCAAAGTCGTGAAGTATGGAATTCGAATGAAAATAATTTTTATAATTAACAGTTGGACAGTGCTACTTCATTAATTCAAGCTGCCAAAAATTTGATGAATGCTGTCGTTTTAACTGTCAAATACTCATACGTTGCTTCTACAAAATACACAAGACAAGGGGTTGTTACGGTAAGTGTTGTCAAAATGCATACCAAAAAATTTATTAAATTATACGATTTCACGAGTGTTCATTATTAATTTTACTAACAAACAAAATCGATTTGTTCTCATTTCCTCCGCATTTCTCAATTTCAATACGAATCATACACAAACCCAAAACCAAACTCTAATTGGATATAATTCGGAAATGTATTGTACGAAAATAAAATTTGTCATTCATACAAAATCATACAAATAAACAGAAAAAAGTAAGTAATTTATTGTTCAGGTTTTTTCGTGTATGAAGTTTTTGTGTCATATTCGTTCTTCTAAAAAGATACTGAACACGTTCACCAATTTCACACATTGCATCAAACTCAAGATTAAATTTCAATCAAAATGAAATTAACTCCACAAACCGATTATTATATTCGCACGTTACATACAATAATAATAATACAAAAAGTCACTAATATACTTGAATGCAGCAAAAAAAACACCAATTACCAAATACCGTATTAAATTGTTATTTCACTATATTCAGTGTATGAACATTGAAATGAATAAGTTCAACCTCACACAGCCAATAATGTTGTTAATTTTTCTATGTGAAGCCAAAACCATTCCTAAAATTGGTCCGTTCATGGCCATATTTGTTCAATCATTTATCTGTTGTTAATTAAAAATATCACTCATCATCTGTTATTAGGCACTGAATGTGTAATGTGTATCCGTATTTTATGCGTTTGATTGATTTGATTTGTAGATTTTCTTTTTTTTCAAAATTCGATAATAATTCGGAAAAGCCGATTCGATCAATTGTGCACTTCACAGTAAAAATTTAAATGAAATCAAAAAGATCTAATAACATGAAGCACACAGTCCCAAGCTTTCCAAATCCGCAAACCGTCACCAAAATGCCTCTATGAAATACTTCATCTTTTCATTTGTGTGTGTCTGTTGTTCAATCAAAAAAAAAAAAAAAATTTAATTTCCATTCATTGATTCAAAATTCATCTTTACTCCTAAATAAGAGTCAGCGTAATCAACAACATGATGGTCACCGAAAGAATTCAACGACATCGACAAGCTCTTCAATCACCATCACTCAAAAGTTTGATGATTTTCCGTTTGATGCAGCATTCAATCATAAATTTGCATTGATTGTCGATACTGAATTTAAAGTTAAACATTGAAATCAAATTGAAATGTGTATAATTTGGTACTACATTGTGGATTACAATTTTGAATCAATTGCTATGTTTCGTGATGTAAATGTTTCATCAAAAGTTTGTATGAAAATTGAAAATTTGTGTTAATTTTTTAATTAACTGTGAACATAGAACATATTTTATATTCATTTGTCTTTTGCCATCGGCAGGATGAAATATGGCAACAAAATTTATTTTCATTGAGATTGTCCATTAAAATTATTTTACACCATAAACGACTCTAAAAAATATTTAAATGGAAAAAGTATTGATAGATTCTTAAAATGCTCAGATATTTTGGAGGACGTTCATGCCGACGTTTTTTTTTTTTTTTGTTAAAGACTATCATTGAAACAAAAATATGAATTTTCATATTTATTATCAGCGATTCAATTCATTATTGTATTTTGATTTCGAAAATTCAATTATTGTAGATTTTAGTCTCAGCTATGCGTTTCTCGTGTCGAATTAAGTGGTTTTTGAGCTTGCGCAAATTTTGTTTTCGGGACTAAGAACTATAGAAGATAGGAACGAATGTACGACGAATAAGCTATAGCACGAAAGGAATAAAAAGAACGAAATTTAGAATTATAGAGAGCAAAGAATTAATAGAAGGGAAAAGAATGAAATATAGAAACATAGAAAGTATCGAATTCTCTGACTCGATAATTCTATACTCTCCATATTTCATTCTTTGCGCTTTTAATAATTCTTTGCTCTCTATATTTTTTCATATTGTGCTCTTTGCGATTCCATTCGTTCTATGCCTTTTATATTCGTCCATTCGATTACATTTTTTCCATTTCGGTGTCAATTTCTGATTACGTTCAATCGACGCTCAATTATAAGTGAAATTTCATAAAAAGCTATCAGGAATATTAATGCAGGAATGAATGTATGTGAAATCCTGAGCATGACGAAAAAAGCATAGACTATTACAAGACTTTTCATTCGCGTCAAACGGCAACAAAAGGAAGGAATTGTAGGAGGAATTGTCTATTCATAGAAAATATACAAACAGATGGAAACGAATGGACAAATTTGGAGAGTATAGAATTGATAGACGCGCATATAAACGAATGGACAACATATAAATGCATAGAAATTGACTTGTTAGCCCCTCGGTTGCGTTATTTGATTTGATTTGATTTGCAGTTTGTTCATGTAAAAATGAAAGTCAGAATACTTTACGAGAATATTGAGTGTTGTTTTACACTTGCTTTAATATGCCATCACAGTACGAAACTAGTGTGTCATTGCATTTACATCGTTGTGAAAAGGTTTTAGAATCAGCAAATGTTATGGAATGTGTGTTTGTGTGTGTGTCATTATTGTTTTCAAAACACAAAGGATTTTTTTTTCTTTTAAAAAAACATATGAAATGAATATCAAACTATTATCCAACCAACGCAAACAAACAAACAAACAAATATAAACTAATCAACAGATAAAATCTTCATAATGAATTTTTATTGTTCGAACTGATTATTTTTGTTTTTTTTTCACAGCCAAAAAGAATCAATTATAAAAAATCACGACCAAGAAAATATCAATAAAAGCTAGAGCGTACATGAATTCAGTACCCAGAACCCACAAAATCGAATTTGCCATATTCCAAAATAAAAACTCATCGTTTACCAAATTATGACAAATTACAATGGCAACAAAGATGATTCAGGATAAATCTCAATCTTTGATATTAATCAACAGGATCAATTATTCTTATTTATTGTTCGATTCAATAGAATGCGTTCGGTTTTATCATGACTGCGCTTTAATCAAAATTTTCTCATTTGAACGTAGCAATTATACATATAAAAATATAATTTGGAATTGGGCATTTGTAACATATTAATCAATTATTATTCATCAATTACATTTCAATTCGAATTTTTTTCTTAAACGAAAAATTGACAATTATCATAATTCTACAGTCATGTAAAATCAAAACGCATCCGATTTTTCTAAAAATTCGATAATTCGATTGCGTGAATCGAAAATCAATTAAAAATACGCTAATATCCAATAACTCAATCAAAGGTCAAATTATTCAAATAGTTCCCAAAAGATATTGAGAAAATAGTGGAAACAAGAACATTTACACATCTCGTAAGTTGAACAGCAAAGCCAAACAATTGTTAAGATTCGTTCTTTCGTTTTTTTTTTCTTATTGTATTATTATTATCAACGGAATTCACGCAAAAATCCAAAAATTGACCAAAAAAAAAATTTCTTACGAAAAAATTCGTAAGACTTCCCGAAACGCGATCCAAATTTAAATTACGGTCGAAATACATGCTCAAATCGGACATACTTACGCTAAGCTTTCTTATGAATTCATTTAGATGTTGAGTTTTTTTTGGATTTGGAATTTCTAGTTAAAAACGTTAAAAAAAAACTATAAACAAGTCAATTGAAATTAATTTCAATTTGGCATTTCAACATACATCATTCATTATCAAGAAAAAAAAAAGGTTCACAACAATCATCATTACATCCTTTTGTTATATTCATATGGAATTCATGGAATTTAAATTCGTTCAGAGAACCTGACTTGGGTCTTGTGTGTCATTATTGATTTGAATCTCATCGACTCATAATTCATCATCGAAATAATTGATTTTTCATTTATTTAAAATGTAATTGATTTACAAACTCTCATATGGAACATCAAAAATCATTGGACAACAAATTTATTGTATTGAACTAAAATACGTTTTGGTAATCGTTTCTTTTTATCATTTATTCAAAAATAACAGTCACCAATTGTTGTATGGAAGATGAAAGCACCGGAAAAGAAGCCTCTCGTTCGTCCAGAAAAACCAGAAGAAGTTCGAGCCAAAGTTCGTAAAGGATCCCAAAAAAAGGTTCAAAATCCAATTCATGCTTTGTCTGAATTTCAAAGCCCAAATGACACCGTTTGAGAAATAGGCAACAACTAAATTCCATCACTGATTTCAACTACAAACGTTTTTTTCCCCTTTTCATATAAAGTAGAGAGCAATTAATATTATCAATAAATTTGATGGCAACGAATGGTTTTTTTTTTATTTTCAATTTTCAATTTTCAATTATTATCATTATTCCAATTTTGAGACAAATACGTCTTGATTAAGACAATTAAATATATAAAATATTATTATTATATAATATACAATCGCAAAATTTTATGAAACTATTAGATATTAGATTAAAAAACGAAAATTGATTAGTTAGCCCTAATTCCGTCTTCGCGCTGGCAGCATACATTTTTTTCTGAATCCTTTTTCGCATAAAAAAATAAGTTACATGTTTTGCAAAGTCTTATATTTCATTCCAAGTTGAACAACTTTCTTGAAGTTTTCAATGTTTGGCAACATTTCTTTCTGATCGAGCATTTTACGTTTGAAACAAAGATGGGACTAGGGTTAATATAAAATATATATGTACACTGTACACAAACGAATGTGACAATGAAAAAAATGTATTAATTTAATAAATGAAAAGTTTAAATATATCTTCGACTTTTATATTTTTTTATAATCGTAAAGAGAAAAAAAAAATCGTCGTGACGTATCGATCGGCGAGATGAAATGTCATATATATTATTTTTGATGACTGTTTACATTGAATTTTTTGCTATTCTCACATTAAAATTAAGAAGACGATGAATTAGCGTGCATTAAATGGGAGAAGGTATATTTTTAGTGTTTATTGTGAGAATAGCGTAGAAAGGCTCGGATTGAATGTAAGTTTTTTGTTTGGGTTTGCGCAGTTTAAAGTGAAAATGAACAAAATAGGTAAAATCATTTGTTCGATAATTTTTCCATTTTCTTTATTATTATACATTATTCATCATCGGATAGAATTGTTTAAAACGTAAATGCCTGCAATGATGCAATAGATGGAACTGGGAATGCCCATTTAGGTATACGAGCAAGTAGATTAGCAAAGACTGGTGTAGCTCGGAATTCCCAATGGAATGTTACAATTGATATGTCGACTAATGGTGAGTCTAGTGCATTTGAAGTCTGTAATAAAATTGATAGTGTAAGTTGATTTATATTTGAAATAATTTTGATTTAAATTGAACCTCGAATTCAAGTTCAACATTCATTGGTGGCGCTTCGAGCCCATGTGTAACCATTGCAAAATATGCTTTAACGCCATAAAATTCATTTGGTTCGGGCACTTCATTTAATAAATTCCATTTAACTAAATCGACTCTTTTCTTTGGACGAATTTGCAATGAAAATAAGAAACTACCTGAAATTTCAGATAAAAATTGGAATATTCTTTTAACGTTCTTATTAGTATTTTTAAATAAATTTTTACCATTCAATGATAATTTCAATTGTCGCCTATTATTTGATAAATTAATTTTTGTCGCATTCAGATGTACTTCTTGGTCAAGTATTGGAGCTGGTGCAGGCAACCAAAAGCCACTGAAATTATAAACAATAATATAGAAAAAAAAATTCCAAGTCAGATCAAAAAATTCTAATAGTATTGACTTTACCCTGTGTGTAGCTGGCGACATGAATACATCGGAAGTCCACAGAATGGTAGATCTGAACACATTGGAATTTCTTCTTGGCGAACTGGCGTATCTGGTGCCACTAAACTATCAATAGTTTTTTCAACATTACGATCAAATTCACGGAACCAATAGCCCGAATCTGTGTATTGAACACGCCCATTCAAATCATATACTTTGCGAACTGTATGCTGCGCAAGTCAAAAACAAAATCAATAAATTTCGAATTGACTTTAAGATCTATGGATGGATGAATCAGAAATGATCATTACCGTAATGAAGTGTCGCTGAGGTGTTGGATTTGTTGGATCATCGCTATATGGAAAATCGATATGTGTCAATTCAAAACTCAATCGAGTCAATATGAATACGGCAACTATTGAAAACAAAAATGATTTTGGATTTTTCAATAGCCCTACCAATGGGATCTGCATGGATATGGAATATATTGCGGATGGAGCAAACATTTAATTTATAAAATAATTTTGCTCAAAATACACTAGTTATCATTATTATGGACTTACTAAATAGCTGCCGATAAAGAATGTAAAAAAGCATGTTATTAGTCCAATCGGAATATCTGGATTATGATGGCCACCCGAACGACCAGCAATTGGTATGAAAACTGAGGTAATTAAATGATAAAAATGTGAAGCCCATGATATGATAAAGATTTGTCCACTTATGTGAATGTAGAGCCATTTTTTAACTAAAATAGAAAATTTTGACAAATGTTAACGATCACTAATAAGCAAATAATTGATTTATTGATATACAATTATAATGCAAATTAATGAGAATACCCACTTGTATTTTGTGATCGAGTGAGGCTTATAACAATGTTGACTATCAATGAAACTAAAACCGGAAACATGAGCACGTATGCACTTCGATAGCCAAATACGGTTAAAATTATGCATCCCAAGGCCCACACAATATTAACACCATTCAAACGGCCTTGAGTTTGTAATGCTAAGCTCAATGGTGAATCCCGTGTACGTGTTAAATGTATGTGAAAAAATGATGCGATGGCCAATGTTGGCAAACAATAAAGTACAATTGAGAAATAAGTACGATTATACCAGGACATAGATTTTCCTCTCCAATCCAGCTCGAAAGCAATTAAGTAGCAAATAAGGCATCCCAAAAAAAATGAAAATAATGTTACAAGAAATCCATAATGAATCTCTTTTCGAAGATTTCGACGAGGTGCACCTTTTGTATTCAAAAATGTATATGACAAAATTAGAGAAAATGCCGCCACGGCAATGTGCAATAGTTGACCAGTTGATTCTGTGTAAGCAACAAAAAAGTATCCAAGAAAATCAAAGTACACCATCCGACCGGCTGCATATGCCTTTAAAAAGTAATTAAAACATTAATATTGAAACGGATCCATTTTTATTTTAGTATTTTCATTCAAACCTGCGTATTGGTTAGCTCATCAGAATTGGCCATTAATTTTGTAAGAGCAAGAATATTGTCACCGGTTCGTTGAAGAACACCTTCGGGTATGTAATCAATGTGGTCGTACTTGGTATGATAGCGATATCCATTGAAAATATGAGCAAAATCCATCCCTGTTAATTGGTTTTCATTAATTTTTTATTATTTGATATTGATTGTCAAGTTAGATGATCAATGAGATATGTTCGAAAATTACCCGGCACATGACCATAATCTCTGAATATACGGAAGTCTGTGTCCGAAGGAATAAGACCTAAATGAAACAGCTCTTCGGCTGCAACTTGTCCATTTGGATGGGGCACAGCATTTTTGTACATCTGGAATGATCTAGATGATTTGAGAATGCCATAAAAGATCCCTCAAAAGAGTACTTACATCAATTAACCATCCATGACGCGGGCCAGATTGGAAAAGAATCTCCTTTCCGTTTGAACCAACAGATTCCAAATTGAGGAAAGCTTTCGAAAAATATTAATTGAAAAATAATAAAGTATTTATTATTTTTTTATTATATGTACCTCTGACATCTTTGGCCCATTCATGTTTCGTGATAAACCCATGTGCTGCCTGTAATGGTGTCTCTTCAGCTCCATTAAATAAGAATAGCACCGTATGTCTCAACCGTGTTTCACTGCGCGAAAGAACTCGAAGTAATTCCAGCATAACACAACAGCTTGCAGCATCATCACTGGCGCCTGGACTGAGGAATAAATATAAAAGAAAAAAAAATTAATTCAGAAACAATTATCTTAATTAATCACTCCAGTAACTAACCTTCCAGCTACCGAATCAAAATGACAGTTCAGCATCAGTGTGTGATTTTTGGTGAGCGAATTTTCGTTTTCGTCGCTGCCCGCCAATTTGACGATAAAATTTTGCACATTTCTATATATATTGGTCATTGGATGCGGCTTAAAGCCAACAAAATATCCACCTGACACAATTTGAATATCGCCATAGACTTTTTGATTTGGATGTGCATCGCGTTGAATAAAAGATAATTCACGCTTTAAAAAATCAATTGCATTTACTTCATTTGCATGACTTCCCGTTGGACGTGGACCAAAACTTGTTAAAATATTCAAATCGTGCCATGCACGTTCAGCAATAAATGATCCATTGTTCTGATGTAAATCATTCACATTTAATGGTTCGGGCAATAATTGAAGGCGATGCTTTGTGAACCAACTCAAAAATATTACCAAAGCAATAAGTGAAACTGACCACCAATGTGATAAATGATGAACATTGGATTTTCTTTTTACAGGATCGTACAGCGAGTACATCGTTCAATACAAAATGATCTTATTATTCGTTACGAAACTTTTAATTTATTTCGGAAATGATATCATTATATGAAGATGCGCATTCAAACACTTCAGTTTTCAATTTTATCAAATATAAGTTTATCGCCGGTTGTTGTATAATAAACGCATCTGTGACATTTGAGTTTTTTCATTTTCAGTGTGGACCGATGAATGAATATGGAGCTTAGGCTCATATTGTATGGTAAATATTATTGGTGGACCAATGCTTTCGTTACAAACAAAATAATAAACTCTGTACATTTTACCTTAAACAGAATTTCTTTTCTACGTTCTGTTCTGTGCATTCAGCATTCATTGATAAAGCATGTGTTTGATTGAAGCAATTGAACTGACTTTTTTAAGCAATCGATGAAACGCCATCTATTTGAGACGTGAAACATTGTATCAAAGGTCGATCGTACGAAATTTAAAGGTCCAGTTCAAATGAAAAATAGCGAATATATTTCTTCAAATGTGTTAATTTGATTATAAAATAATATTTTTTGCTGAAATTCGTGACCATTGTGCGAAGCAGATATTCCTCTATTGAAAACTATAGTATGTATGTTTTGCAATGATATTCGGTTTATTTAATTTTATTGATTGATGATTATTTTTGTTTATCGTATAATTATTTCCGAATGTTCTACTATAAACGATAAAAAAAACGATTTAATCTTATAAATATTAATTAATTCAATTTTCCATTGAAAGAAAATGGCTCATGAAAACTAAACTTGGCTCAAGATAACCGGATCGGCTTG
Source organism: Mayetiola destructor (assembly GCA_000149185.1). NCBI lineage: Eukaryota > Metazoa > Arthropoda > Insecta > Diptera > Cecidomyiidae > Mayetiola > Mayetiola destructor. The sequence goes on from GL501519.1 coordinate 2,122,141, forward strand.
AATTTCGGCTATTTTTTCCATAAGCTTATCTAAACCAACGGAAACCGTTTTTTCTGTTATTGGTGTAATGGAATGAACTGTGACTGTTGTTGTGTCGTCAGCATTTGCTTGTGTGGTCGTTTGTAACAAATTCGGAACATTGATAGATTGTGGTGGAATCGTAGGGAATATTGCTAAATTCGAATGAAAAACTGTTTGCTGTATTTGTTGATGTTGAACATGTGCTAGTTTTTTATCGGCACCCGGAACTAAATGGACTATATTGCTGGAATGCACCACCGAAAAGTTCGTATATTGATTTGGTGAAATGTCTGTGGACGTTATTAAATCATCATTACATGATATTGGATCCATTGTACTTGGCGGATCTACTGAAGCGGCTGCGTTGAATGCAATTGGTTTTAATATATTTAAATCGTGAACATTTAAAGAAGTAATTTTCTTTACTTGAATATTTTCCGTTGACTGTTTATCATTCAATGATTCGTCTGCACCATGATTGCTTTGTGGATTTTTATCAATTGGAGCTAAGTCACGTTTTGTAGGTTTCGAGGTTTCTGGATCGTTTAATTTTTTTGCTGAATTGATAAACGTTGTTTCGACAGCTTGTACAAGTCCATCTAATGGAATTTTCATATCTTTTTCATGTTCTTCACTTGATTGACGCTCTGCTCTTGTATATTCAAATAATCCCTCGAACAAATTCTTATTTGCATCAATGAGTCCATCCGTGCTTGTTGTAATGTTTTCGCTGCTATTTGTTTCGTTGACCGTTTTCTCATTGATTGATCGACGCGATCGGGCATTTGCATTAATAGCTTTAGCCTTGATGATTAGATCCGATTCGATTGAACTGATTAAGCTGCGCAATGAAATCTTTTGGTCTTCAGCCTTACGTTCAGGACGTTTTAATTCTTTTGATTCGTTATCATCTTCCGGATCGTCGGGAGATTTTGGGAAAATTCCCGTTGAATGATATTCGTTTGGTTCGTTGTGTTCATCAGATGGATTTGAATTATCGTCCTGTTCTGTGCTCTTCAAACCATAAGACAGCTTTTCCGGAGACAGGTCATCATAATCGGATGGTCTGGCATGCCCCATTGCAATTAAAACCAAAATTAACTGAAATTTGAAAAGTATTTTTTATTACTTCGAATGTAAATTTCTTTAAATTTTCCTTACCCTCAATGATTTCATTATAAATATTTGATTATTGTTATCAATCTCAAAAACTATCGAAACGTTTTCCAAGCTCTCGATTTTGAATGTTCAAGAGTAAATCCGAACACTGAACGCTATCAAAACGATGTGGAATATATTTGCTGTCGATAGCATCGTTTTATATAAGAAATTACCATTCAAAATCGATGAATTGGGTGCTAATTGAAATCGTTTCAGGTGTTTTTAGCACAATATCAAAGTTCGCACCGATTGAAAACTTTCAGTAAGAATCCAATTACTAAATGTAAAAACGAAAATACTTATCGTGCACAACAAATTCAATATCCACCAAAAATCAAATGATGAATCGGTAGAATTGAAGCGTCGAAAGAATTAAGCCTGATATTAAATATTTTCTCAAAATTGTCAAAGAGCTGCATGCAAAAAAGTGTCAATCATTTTGTTTTCCAGTTCGGAAAGTTTTTACTAATCGATAATAATAATTTATAATTGGAACCGGAATGAAATGAGTTGACCAGAGCAATGCTCCCATTGAATTTCGGTTGATTTCCAATTTAAAAGCATAATTTATAGCAGGTAATGGCCAAAACTATTGCCAAAACCAAATAAAATGCATTTTCGGCGGACTTTCTAATTGATATTCGATATTTGTCATACTTGAGCCAATTTCATATTCATAAGCAAATATTGTTTTTTCTTATTTGAATCGATTTTTTTCCATCATCTCCATGCATTGCTCAACAAATTCATTTGAATTTAAGATTAGGATACGTTTTAGCCAATTCCAAAACAGAATTATCATTTGCTTCACTTATTCACATGATCGAATTGTAAACAATGGAAAGTTTCCAAATCTTTGACCAAATTAAAATGACAAAGAATTCATAAACGCCACATTATCGACAAGTGTGTCTCGTTATTAATTCTTCTCATGTTCTCATTGTATGGAATTTTCCGGAGTTTAAATTTAATTCGAATATTCGAAATTCTTGATTATTTTTTATCGTCAAAATTTTCGACGATAAAATATTAATATACAAATTAAGGTACAGAGTTGAATAACAGGCAACAGGAATAATGCATGCTGCAATAATTTCAATGATACTAATGAACTAAACAAAATCATCCATGCGACAGTCAATTAACACGTTTAAATTAAAATCTGATTGTGCGTTAACTAAAACTTTGTTTACAATTCAATTTCAGCTTAATCATTCTTTTCGAATTAACATTTGAATGGTGTTGTCATTATGATGGCAACTTTGGTGCCATGTTGAGCCAAATCTGTCTGTAGTGTCAAGATGTATTTTTCATGTGTCAAGTGCCAAATGAAAATGAATTATTCCAAAATATTATTGCAAATAGATATTCACACATTCGGCGTGAAGGAAATAAAAAAAAAAAGAATAAATAACAAGAAACAGAAGAATAAGAAGAAAGAATAATCAATGAATTGTAGATATCATTGGCATGTTAAACCATCAAAAGTCCCTGCTGAACGTATAACAACCAATTAGCTATTGCAAATTAGTGAACCGTTGTACAATCATATAAAAGACAGATCAACGATGGAGTGTAACATCAGTCGTTGGTCGAAAAAGTTCGTGCTACAATCAATTTAATCCAATTGATGTGGTGTTATCCATCTGTAGACTAAAATATTGAATAACGATTTGAAATTCCGAGACATTTTCATAATAATTCAAAAAATCTTCGATCTCATTTAACTCAAAAATGGATTCGAAATGGTGTTGTGCTTTTGTTATTGCTCTAATATTAATCATTAATTGTAATACATGTGCGATTCCACTGGCGGAACTTTTGTCAGCGAAAGCATCCGATTCATCGTCATCAGAGTCCCATGAATTATCATCAGAAGAATTGTCAACCGGAAATGCCACAGTCAATGGAACTAAAAAAGATTTGTTAGTTGTTGTTTTTATATTCGAATTAGTTTTGGTTGTAATTAAATTTTATGATTTGCAGGTACGTTATAAAGGCCGTTGTCTATGAAATTGGAATATTAACTGAAGCTGATGAAAATTCCACATCAGACGAAAATTATTCGTACGTATTATTTGACTTGATATTGAATATTATTTTGAATTTTTATAAAAATAAATAAATAATTGGTTCGATTTTTTAATTTTGTTCGGTAATTTTAGACACGAACGAGTAGATTTGACATTCTTCGATGCCAAATCGAATGGAAGTCATTTTGATTTGGGTCAAATTCCATTGCCAATACAAACAAACATAACAGGTCAAGTGCTTACGGGTATTGCACCAATTGAGATTGGCGCTATTCAAAATGCCTCCGATATTTTAAGCACGCTACCATTAACCGGAACAATAATAAATATCACACATAGCGATACTAGTTTTATAAATTTAAGTCATCGACCTTCGATCACGGAAAATGGTACAATTTTAAACGCTGATGATATTGCCAAAATTCCCGGAATTAATGGTACCAATACCATTTTCATTGATGCTAATGCCGCTGCTGCTCCTGCTCCTGATCCTGATTCCGAAGAATAAATGAAAAAAAAAAACACATTTTAAAAGCCCTTAAATATAAATGATAGACTGGTTACTTAGGTTAAGGCATGTAACTTATTTAATCAAATTGAATTCAAAAATGAAATGTTTTCCCCCTATTTTCATATTTTCGTGTTGGATAAGCCTGACGACTAAGAAATACGGCTGGAAAATGTAAAAAATGAAAATCAAATTACAATAAATAAAGCGACCAACGAAGTGATACATATAAATAAGCATGTGATGTTTGACTATAATTTGAATTTTATTTGGATTGACGTAGCTCGTTTGCTAAATGATTTGCTTTGATCCGCTTTTTGCTTTAATCTCATGGGACAATTCAAGTTCATTTTAATGGGGTTCATTTTGCGACATTCAATTTGAAATTTGACTAAAGGCCAAATTTAATTCGATTTATCAATAATTCAGTTTAGTTCTGTTCTCGGTTCTCGGTGCTAATTACAAAAATACATTTATGCCAATTATGACTGTTGTAATAACAATGACACGTATGAGATCAGAATTCAATTTTTCACATTGTGGTTGGCACGAAACTCCATCTTTATTCGATTAAATTTTGAACAACACAAAAACAAAAAAACAAATCGTAAATTTTTTGGACATAACATTTTATCATTAATTCGTTGACAATTGTATACGATGGGAATTCGTTCGTTTGTACATCTATGAAATGAAATAAAAAGATTGATTGTCATTTTTATGAACAAATTCCATCTCTACGACCATCTACTATGTGATTATTTTTTCGAATGAGATGATTAAAAAATTTGGATGCATATGTTTAACTTAATTCGGCATAATATATCGGTATTGAGATACAGAGAAACACGATAGCATGGGAAAAAATTGGTTTGATATTTTATAGGGATAGCCGACTGAACTTGAAACATATCACGAAATATGATCATTTAGATAAGTTGACATCGGTGGATTGGTCTATTTTCATTCAGACTACACGCTTCAACTTCAACAATCCACATATAATAGAAATAACAAAAAATGTATTCATTTAGCGGGAAAAATGATCAAAGTGTGAAAACAGATTATAATAATAAATAATGAGACATTTGATCAGCATTATATATTTCAATAGTCTCGGGATATGTGATTTTTTGTTCATTCCACTCCCGCGCTTACATCAAACACCCTTCTTTTTCGAACAGCTCACAGCATCCGATGACATTGACTCTTATCTCAATATATTTGTAACAATTTTTTTTGACTTTTTATGTGTTATTTGTTTGTTTGATCAACAGTTTCGCATCAATTTATTTCTCTTCATTTTATAAATACCAAGTACTCCGATGTGCGAATATTATTCGATAGAAAAGCTGCATGCAAGTGCGCTAGTTAATTCCATTAATTGTATATATGCAATTTATAAAGGAAATAAAACGATTGAGAACAATGACAAAGTTAAATTCGTGCACGATATGCTTTATTGAACTCTCTGGAACTGAACTCTAGTAAATGTGCATGTTACAACTATTTATAAGAATTTGCCTTATCAATATTTGTGCTCAAATATGATCATGCATTGATTTAGAAAAATGTACCTATATTTGTGTATGAATAGTGTGCATTGTTTAAGAAAAACTTAATTCAACTCAAGTGAATGCGGTGTTATAATAATTTCATTATTTCGAATATTGGTCATTCACAATTTGTCATGCTTTTTTAAGTAAAGTTTTGTTTAAATTGCAATATTGTGCGATTAAATATTGAAATGTTTTTCTATTATTAAGTGTTCATTAACTCGCTCTGATCAGTATTCTAATAATGGTTTTGACGCATCTGAGTCCGGCTTTTAGTATGAATTTATGCGAATTTTAGTTAATGCGATCTGTGAATGAATTCGCAAAATCTCTCACTCGTTTCACATGCTTCTTTTTTCTTGCCGTTTATGTTTATTGATTTTTTAGGACTTTTTGTGTAGCGATTCTAAAAAAGAACAATTTAAAACAATAATTCTTTTCGTTTTGTGTTGGAAATAATATCCATAGGAAATCTATAGAATCGCTACTCTGTTTATAATTTGATGGTAAAATTCTCAATGACCATAAAATTCGATTAATGTGTAAAAAAAATTTATTTTATTTTTTAATTTATTTTTCGCCGATTATTATTAATATATTTATTATTTCAGCAAAACCAATTGTTGATTCTCTTTTCGGTTGCTTTTTCGTCTATTTTCCTTTTTTCATTCGGATAAAAGATGTAGAGCGTTTCAACTGTCTGCATATTGTTGTATTTCGTTTTATTCTTTTGAACCATCTTCCGAATGAAAATTATTATGAAGTGAAACGTTTATAATAGAATTCTGATGCTTTCTAGACCATACCATTTTATGCGCGCATTGCACCCAAGCGAATTGGTCACTTTTAGCTCGTGTACTGCATATATAAATGTATATGTGTGCGTGAACGGATTAAAGTGGCTGCAATCGTATAATAGAACAAAATTAATAACGTGCAATTATCGTGACGCAATTTTAATCAATATGATTCTTCAGTTTTATTTGAATCGGCGATGGTTGCGGATGTTTCTCTCAGTTTTGCATGATTTTTCAATGTGAAATTCATATAGTTTTTGATATTGAACAAATCAATTAACCGGTGTTTACTGATTTAAAAATCAAACTTAAAAACCAATTACAGTTGCATCAAAAGCTCTATTCAGCTATATTTATTTTTGTTTTGTTTCACATTCCTGTAATTCGAATACATTTTCGGCATTTGCTTGAGCAAATTCATTCGAAATCACTGAAATACAATAGATCAATTATTATTTATCGCATTCCCATCGTTCCTTTATTTATTACTATTGACACACATGAAACAATTATCATTCGAACAATGAATTCCCTTCAATACGAATATTTGATAATAAAAATATTTCATGAGAAATGATAAATTTGTTACCGCTTACCAAAAGAGTCCACAAACGAAATAATAATAATAAACATGTAAGTGTGTTTGTGTGTGTCTGTATGTATTTATGTGTGTAATCTATCGCACAAATATGTTTTGAAAACGAAAGACTTTTCAAAAATTGTGCTGAAGAAGATTTCAACGAATTTTCTGTTTACAGATTGAACGTCAATATTTGTTTAGTCTTTGCACAGGCATATTGTATACAGGCTTAAGTGATTCCATGGAGAAAAAAAACATTCGATGAATGCAAAATTTTATATATGCTAGCAATCAGCATTTTCGAGTAATATCTATTTTGATCTTTATTTTTTGGGTTTGGAAACATTGTCCGGTTGGTGGCGGACCCACAATAACGCAATTGCATTTGTAATATAGCCAACATTTAAATAAGACTCAATGTGTTAAGTGTTGTCATTCGTGCAGCAACAAGGTGCCATAACGGGCAATTGAAATTCGGCTATAGCGCCCTGACAAAACCAAACCAATTTTGCTTGCATTTTGTCGTTGAATTTGTATGTGTAAAACATTGCACAATGTGTTCGACATTAGTGATTGAATGTGTTAGCTATCGTTTATTGTGGTGTACTATACCTTGAAAAATGTAATAAAGTCTAATCATTGTTAAATTGATTGAAAAACAGCGTCCATATTCCATACAATATTATGTTAAAAAGATGACAGTCAAAATAAGGTAAAACGCAATAAATAATAACCAATAAAACAATGTTTTTGTGCGAAATACGCTAAAATTGCTTATGATCAATTCGGAACAAATGCAGTTTGAATGGCTGAAATATTTATGGAATTTTTTTTTTTCTTTAATAATACAATTGAAAATATGTGGGATTTTTTTCTTAATGTGGAATTTAATGATCGTTTCATGCCGAACTATGGCTAATAATAAATTTAGTCGGCTTATGAGGAATGCAAATCAATCATACAAGTCACGAAAATTAAGTCGCCGTAGATAATGACACACATTCGCAAATTTGTATCTCGTATATCGAACAACAATAATAATAATATCAAAAAAAAGAAAAAAAAATTAATATCTATTGAAATGTGTGTTCAAATGAACGAATGCTTCTAATGGATCGGTAAATTCTTTTGATTTTCATTCGGTTGATTTTCATAATAAAATATACAAAATACAATGGAGTCGCATAATAAAAAATGTACCCATCCAGGCACCAAAATTGTTTGTTTGTTTTTCTAAATTTTGAATCGGAGTGAGATAGTGAAAAAGAAAAACAAAACGACAGAATATGAAATAAATAATAGCTGCTCCGGCGAAATCAATAGCGTTTCCAACTGGTCTGTTTATGTGGACAACAGTTAGCAGTAAATACACTGACAGTGTGTTTCTCTCTCGTCCATACAGTGAATATGATATACGAAGATGAGAAGAAAAAAAAACACACAGAATGACAACGAGCACTACTTTTTTTATCTTACTTCATTCGAGCAGCAATCGCGCGTGTGCAAGTGTTTTATGCGTAATTTTGCTTATTATTAAAATCAGTTAATATTCAGTTTTCAGTCTTTCGGCGACAGAAACAACAACAAAGGAATTTTTATTTTTTTTTTTTTTCAATGTTTTGCTTCTCAAATTAATTCGTTTTAAATTCTGTCTTTCGTTACAGTTCAACAAATCGTCCAGTCGCTCACAATTCAACAAAATAATAACAATACATAATATTAAATATAATCACATGTTAAACGTGCCTGTGGTTTATATTCGGGTGATGTCGTGAATAATATTTGTCGAATTGCTCTACACTCACCTGTATTCCATACGATTAAATTAAACGATCGTCAACAGTGTATACAACCAGACGCAAAGTGCGAATGTTATAGAATTTTTTTTATCTGCTTTTTTCGTTTTCTTCTTCTTCTTTTTCTTCATTGTTTTTTATTGATCAAGCATATTCAACCGTGAAAATTATTTGAGTGAAACGAATTTTTAAATTGTTTTGTGTTCATGCAGTTGAACATTTCGGGCTGCAGCCAACGAGTGCTTATCGAATCGATAATTTCGATAAATTCGAATGTGTAGTAAAAAAAAACGATCGTTCTATTTGACGATGTGCTATTTGTAAAAAAAAAATAATAAGATGCATCTACTGTCAATGCATCGAAATCGATTTTCAGAGTCCGAAAATAAAAGTGAATTTTACCAAAAATTGTGCATAATTGTGATTTGTGTGTAAAGTCTGTTAAACAGGGCGATCGACGACACCAATTCAAATATTTGAACTCATTCGAGTTCATACCATTTATCAAAATCAATTTGCTCGGCTTCAAAATTTTAAAACAATGACGTCACGGATTATTGTCATTTTAATAGCAATATGGTGTGTTGTAAGTAATCGATTTTATATATTTTTCCATAATTTCAAGTGAAGAAAAACTTCAAATTTAGATTTGTGAATAGAAATTTTTCCGAAATTCCATTGTTATCGCTTATAAAAAAAAAAGATAATGGTAAATTGTAATGATTCAAAGAAAAGCAGTTTAAACTGATAAGCATCTCATCTTATCGGTGTTTTGTTTCATCTTTATCATGTTTATAAATAAAAATGGCATCGATTTTGTATTGTGTTAGTACCCTTGCGCCTGAAAAATGATTCACAATAAAATTCGCATTTGCTCAAAATTGGATATAATTCAATAAAGTGAATATGTTTAAAATCAATCAATCGATGCATAAAAAAAGATATGGCAATATATTCAAATTAACAACAGGAGTGAAAAAGGGGGACAATCGTCAGCCTAACACTAACTATATTATTCACAACGTCCGACAATTTAATCAAATCGAATGTTATAATCGTTGAATTCCTTTATTATTATTTATTATTTTAATAGATTCAAGGTTCCGTCTACGGAATAATATCCATATTAGCATTGTTGGCCCACGATTGTCAAATACCAATGCGACAATCAAAATTATCGTATTTAATGTACATTATTTTCTTTAGAGGTGAGTTTAATTTGTGATACAATTTCAATGGCACTCGGACAATGACCGTGATGACATTATACATATACAAAATTAAATCATTTCATCAATGTTTTAGATTTCTCTTTTTTTTTTTCATTATTCTAAAAATTGATTGACATTTTAGATAATATACATGTACAATGTACATTTGTACATTTGCACATTTGCGCATTTGCACGCCAAATAAAAATGAATTATAAATCTTACAATTAGTTATAAATCTGTATGTTGCGTTTAAATAGATCGAAGGTGTGAAACATATGATGTTGATTGGAATATTGTTGTTGACCATCCACCGTCAAGTCAACCACTTTGGCCTGCTATTACCATGGTTGCATTCCGAACGAATATTTTAGCATGGATCTACTTAGCGTTTAGCATAATGTGGATTGTTACATCATTAATGTTAATTGGTAAGCAAAATAATGTGATTTTATGCATAAATACATGTGTTGTTCAATATCCATCGGCCAATTGGCCAAATATTGCATAACAAAATTCTGAATGGATTTTATTTCATTTCGAACGATTTCTTTTCCCATTGTTTAATTTGCTTTGTAAATAATTTACCAAATTCATTCAAATCACTAAATTTAAAGATATGACTTTGTACTCTGTATACATTTTAACATACATATTTATCATAAATCGTAATTATGTCAGCAGTTAATAGTGTCTATCTGCGACCATCTAAAAAGTCGCCAAATGAAAAGATGTTCATTTTATCCATGATTTAAATGTGTGTACGTGAACGCTGTACCTGTTCATTTCATTCATATTGTTCATTTCTTATAACGAATATATTTACAATGATTCAGCTATCCAATGCGCTCAATGAAAAGCACAATTATACTCGAATTGTTGTTCATACTCGGGCCTCAGCCCATGCTCATATAATTCAATTTTTTCTTTTTTTTGCCATACGTGATTATCCATTGATTTCGTTCGAAAAATGATTTAAATTGCAATAAGTTTTAAAATATAAGTGGTAGGCATCAGCTATTGCTAATATTCTATTGTTAATGCAATGTTCACAATTCGCGTGTTTTGACGGATTGAATGATCACAATAATTACACATATCGATTGAGTTTAAATTATTGTGATTGATTGTTGCTCATGCATTTTTAATCGAATTCGACTTCTTCTTTTATTTCTCGTTCAATGTCAGTTGGCTGTTTTATGGCCTGCCTAGGTAAAGTCACTTATTATTTATTGATGATGCCATGGGCAATTGTTTGCGCTTTAACATCGATATTAGACGCAGTTGCGGTTGGTTTCTTCTTTTATGATTTGTTCAATACATTGGTAAGTGATTTGGCATAAATATATTTCAATAATTATTATTATTATTATTATACGAAATACGAATTTCAGAACATAATGATTTTGTTTTGATTGGCTTCTAATTATAGAATACAGAAGCATTAATTCATCATTTGAATATGAGATTTGCAACCAGTATATCCGCTCCAATGGAAATAAACGCTAGCATTTTGCCGCTGCCAGCTGTAATAATGTTGATTGTGGCCAGCCGTGGTTTCATTTTTTGGTGCTTAAATATTCTTTCGATTCCGATCATTTTGTCAAATTCAAAATTGATTTTATTCGGTCGCAAAAGGAAACCGGATTCATTGGATGATCAAGACTATCGATATCCGAAGAAACAGGCGCACGGAAATATTTTAGAGGTAAATCCTCATTAAAATTGAATTTTTGACTTTTTCGGGCAACCGGCTAAGTCGAACACGGACAGCATTCTAAGAAGGAGTTGGATTTAGTTTTAGTTTAGCTGATCGAATTTAAAATCACACCAGAAACTCACATAATTTCAAACGCCGCATTAAATAAAAATCTGATAATAATAATTGCTTGTTTTCGTTCATTCCAAACAGAATCATTTTCCACCAACGGTTGAACGAAGTCGATACAGTGACCCGAGCCACTATCATCAATATCAATATGACAATATGAGCTATCAACAGGACAAATATGACCTAAGTCGAACGATTGGTCGTCGTTACGTTGAACCATTGAAAAATGATTCAATTGATGAGCCAGACAATAAAAATGTTAAACGAATCATAGTTTCCCGAAACAGCAGCCCCGAAGAAAAATCATCAAAAAAATCATCATGGAGTGAGGATAGCGGTAAAACAACAAGTACCGTTCATTTAACACAAGCCAACCAAACATTAAAGGATAATTCGGATATGGACAAACAATACGATTGGAATGGTATGCCAATGGATATAGTTGTTAAAATCGAACGTCCACATTTTCGTTTACCGAATGCAAATAAGTCATCGCTATTAAAAAAATTATCCGATTCATCGTATGTAAAGCCAGAAGATCATGATGATCATCATCATTCAGCATCTGTTCAATATAGAGGCGAAGAGCTTCGCAGTCAATTACCATGGTCTTATTTTGGGGCTCCAAAAGATGTCATAAAACCAAAAAGATCTTTTGATGAACTACGTGATGATGAAGACTTACCGCCAGTTCCAGTGCCCGATTATACGATGAACATTTCGCGAAAAGATCACCGAAACTCACAAAAAAATAAACAAAACATTGGTGATCGCAAATCTTTGCCACCGAAGAAGTTTATCAATCCACAACGAGGATCCACATCCACATACGATCAAAATAGTCGTAAGTGATTTTGTGATGCTATATGCTATACAATAAAACCTCTTAGTATATTCGTTGAGTAATCAGTAATTATGATATCCTTCTATACATAGAATGGAGCGGTCCCGAATATCGATATTGAAAGCAAAGGATCTTTTTTTAAAAAAAAAGATAATCCCTAATTAGAAAAAAAAAAATAAAAGCGAAAGAAATGAAAATCTCGCAAAATTCTTGCATTTTTACCGAAAGAAATAGAGACGCACAAGCAGCTATATAAAAACATATTAAACTCCGATAAGTAGCAATTGTTTTTTTCAGTCAATACATTAGGTTACCGCAATATTAGTTGATAAACTATTATTTTAATTGTTTTCGTTATTTTCTTTCTCGTTTAAGCCATTAATTTGATCATTTTAATTTATCGAATATGGGTCTGGATATTGAATACAATCCTCAGGCCATTATCGTTTTTATTAATAAAAATACATCATTCGAAATTCGTTTTTCATTCATGAATCAAATAACCACCGTTTCAGACAAAATTGAAGTTTTTCCAAATCGGTTTTAGCCTGGAGTTAACAGGTCCTTTTTGACCACTTCGATTTTCATTCGAATGACAGCAGTAATAGCTTTTGGATTTCATGATAATTCGACTATCTACTATCTACGATGGAATTAACGTGTTATTCATTTCACATACCTGGATAATTCTAATTATGAATGAATGGTTGAATTGGGTAAGGAATTATTTTTAAAAAAAAACTCTTTAGGAGTCAAGCATTTGATCGTTTCGAGTTGACGATTTGCTCAAGATCGAGGAAAATATCAAAAAAAACACGGTTGACAAATCGACGCTTGTAAATGAAAATAAAAACACGAATATACTGTTGGCAGTGTTTGTGTCACAACGTGCTTTGCTAACTTTATCAAGATTTAATGTCAATTTTATTTCATTCTCATCACGAATATTATAATTTTGAATGCATGGACACAAACCTTCATATCATGAAATTTAATTTTTCATTGTTTGCGCTCGTTCGTTGTTGTCTGTAGCTGAATGAATGCGTCAAGGCTCTAACACACAGAAGAAGGCAACCGAAAAATAATGACTTTTTGTGAGTGAACAAAAACAACTGGTATCGTCTATGTCTATACTCTATAATCAATACTTATTCTCTATACACTCGTGCAATTTGTAAATTTTTATGATTCATGGTCGAATCTCAATTGTTTTGTTAAAGTTCCTATGATAAGTGCTGGTCATTTTTTAGATGTCCATTTCCCCACCGGAAAAGAAGTCACTTCTTTCAGCAAATACTTTACTTCTTTCTAAGGATGATGAACGCTCAAAAGTAAACAGCCAACAATTAATTCTTTGATTAATGGTAGTTTCGGTGGTTAATGTATTTGACAAACATCATTTTTGTTTTTGTTTTTTATCTTATTTATTTTATTCGAAACTGACTGTCTATAAACGAGGTTCTAAACGGAAAAATATATATCTTCTTAACTGAATGGCTGAGAATGAAAGTGATTCATACAAAAAAAAAAATATTCGTAAATGGAACCAAATGGAAAAATTATCGGTGTTTTTGTATGAATTTGCCATGCTGCCCAAATGTTTACTGGAAGGCTTTTTATCGGTGTGTCCAAAAAATATGCCAAAATATTCAATACATGATACAACTCAGAAACGACCCCTACCAGACAGAATCATGTTCGGTCCGATCGACTTTAAGCACGGTCCCATTCATGAAAATCGAAACGAGAATTCTTTGGCATTCATGGTTCTCGATGTATAAATTATTGGAACAAACTTCGATTTTGCCATAACTTAACAGTAATGATTCGAATATTTTGGAAAGTCAAATTGGGTAATTGATGATTGTGAGCTGTTTATTATTCTTGTTGTTAGTTTTTATTCCCTTTTTTTCTTCGAATAATTCGAACACAGCCATTCAACTGTGAAATATACATTTTCGCTAGGGTAATATTCGTCTAAAAGTCAACTGTTCTGACATCTTAAGATTACAGTGTTTATTTGAAAAATTTGTGTTCACAGTTTTGTCATTGTTTCCACTTGAACATCTTTCGATTGAAGTTCTTTCTTTTGATTTTATTTAGTGTTCAAGTGCAATTTTCCGTTGAAAAGTCATGAAGTCATACAAAACGAATGCAAATGTATCAATAATTCGGTTTTCATATACACATTGTCACATTTCTTGAAATACATGTATAATATGGAAAAATATCTCTATAGCCACAGTTATCAAAACAATCGAAATGCTTGTGATGAATAATTGATGAAAACTAAAAGCTTGTCAGCCATATGGACCCAATCGACATTTGATCAGAAAAGATAGAAAGAGAACGAATCACTAACAGCCTGTGTGCTCTTCGACTTAGACCAAATGTAATAAAAAACAAGCAGAATGAAAAACCGATACGCACAGACTCACTAACTCATGCAATGTTTCCGAATATTATAACTCTTTTACTTTTGGATTCTTCAATATTTTGTGTTTTTGCGTGTTTTTTTTTCACCTGTTTCGTCGATGAAATGGAATTTTGATCTGTTTGATGTAACGAGCACAAGTAATATACGATCAGTTCTCATTTCTCTTTCGTATTGTTGTTGTCACTGAAAGAAAAATCGAGTCGCTTCAAGAATTGATCATCATCACATACGGTTATTCGGTTATTCGGTTATTCGTTTATCTATATCAGTGATTAAATCTTCTTTTTGTCCGTTAATATATCATTCAAACGTTCGAATAATTTTCATTTGGATTTGTAGGCAATTTGAATGGATTGAAATCCGAAATATGAAATAATCATGAATACAACTGGGATTTTATTCGGATAAAAATTGGATTGTTTTATATTTTTTTTTGTTGCAAATCGATGTTGATTGTGCTGTTTCCGTTTCTTTGTAATTGAATATATTGGTGCGGTGAATGTGTGAAATTGTTTTGATTTGATGAGAATATTGTCATATGTAAAATGTATAAATCATACGGACTTTTAAGACCGCTTGTCGTTTTTGCTGGAACTATTGGCATTGTACGTATTCAAAATGTGCTGAACCATTTTTTATTATTATCATTTTGTGGGCAAATAAGTTCTTAATTTTTGCCAAAGATTCAATTAATTTTAGAGTGTACCGATGGACGGTGGCATATTTTATTCCTTATTTTTGCTAAATATTGTGATCAATACATCTTACGTTCACATGCAAATGACTCATTAACTGTCCTATTTTTTTTTTTCGTAATTCTATGTATTGCGTCTGTATGTTTGTTCAGTTTCTTTTGATTGTCGTCCCATTTCGTTCAATATATAGGTATCGACGTATTGACACAGTCGATTGCTTCATCGCGTAATGATCTGCATCAAAGCAATGATGATAAACGTTTGGGCTCGTGTATTCCACAATTTTCTTTTTTTTTTCGTCTCTTTTTGCTTTGTTCGTTTTGTTTGTAGCAGCATTTGGTGTCAAATAACTGATGTAATTTTGTGTCTTACAATTTTTAATTATGTTCATTTTCAGCTTCAGTCGTTAATATGGATTGCAGTGTCAATATGCGCAATACTGGCTTATTACTGTATATTCAGCTTTCGTGGTATGGTCCCATCTTTAGGCACAATCACCGAATTAACATTATGCCAAATGTATTTTCATGGTAATGCATCGATTAAAACCAATATTTACATTTTGTATTCGACATTTAATTCAAAACTATATAGAAAATCAATTATGTATGACGCTGATTTGTTAATATTCGTACCTGAAGCAGTAATTTCTGCATTAAAGTACACACCGGGGAATATCGAATGATGCTTTGATGTCATCGAACGATACTTATTATTATTTATTTAATAAAATTTTGTTTTAGCTTTTTTATTTTGAATCAATTAATTATCATTGTCACCCAAAATTTTCATATTGCTTTTTTGGGTGACATTGATTTCAAATTATTAAGAAAAAAATAAAAAAATAAAAAACATAACATCAACAGGTCCATGTAAAAATGAAATGCCAAATTTGGATTATACAACAATTAACCGGCTGAATTTGATAAAACCGTTTCATGTACATATTTGCATGTGGATTTATTGCGGTATTTCATTCTTATGGCTTATCAGTTCAATAACAATGTTAACTAGTATGTTGCATTTTAGTTTGTACGTTGTTGAATGAAGCAATGTTTTCACCCGCTTCTTTTTTTTTTCTCTAAAATTATTATTTATTATCAGGTGTTCGTTATGTCAATCTACGTAATGCAAACTGTTTTCTGTACATTTGGATAATGTTGACATTTGCGCTTTCTATTTTGGACCTAGTTTTGGGTATCGCATTCGGAATTGACTATGATACGTTGCGGGTAAGATGAATCTAACATTATATATATAATAATATGTACATCATTCAATTTGTGATAACATTTTAAAATCATCGAAAAAAGCATGAAGCGCATAATATTGCAGTCAATGAATGGGGTGGAACCGAACAGCCACAATATTTAATTGTTTCGGCTCGAGCTGCAGCTGCTTTCATGATGGGCATTATATTTCGTGGTTATACTGTTTGGGTGATAAATGTTATTCTATGCATTTACTTTTTCACACAAACCTTCAAAATTACTGATTATAATCGCATCAAGGTGAGCACACATTTACAGTTGACAATTTCCTAAAAACTAAATATTATTTTATTCAATTGAATTTTAGGAAGCCATTTTACATCAATCATTCACTTCGAATGGTACACTACAAAAAAAAATTCAACCGCCTAGCAGTCCTCATAGAGTGAAGTTAGTCTACTGTCGATCAATTCAAAAATAAAAACTCCAAAAACTTGGAAAATGGCTATTTTCATTTTTGTTGTGTCATTTCAGGAATGATCAATGGCTTGAATCACTTCATAATTATAGCTATCAACAAGGACCATCGGATCGTCCAATCAAGGATATGCATCGTCACAATCAAGCCGCTGCTCTATTTGAGGAGCGAAAAAGACATTACGAAGCCCAACAATTGAATTATTTGCGATATATTGATAAATTAAATGGACGAAAATTACGTTCGCATCAGAATGAAAATGGAGCAATTTCATCGAAAAAACGGCGCGAAGTTAGCGTACCCGAACCTGATTATAGCCCAAATATTCATCGAACCGAGTCATTCGAAGCTCGACCACCATTGCGATCAGCATTACGAACATCTCGTTACTGAAAAAGCATTAAACCAGTTCAAGATTAAATGATGCACACAAAATAAAAAAAATAAAACAACCAAGAAATCAACAAAAAACACACAACAACAATAACAACAACAACAACAAAAATTATTTAAAAAATGATAAGCTATTGTTGATAATGAAGAATACGCTCAAGGATGTTGAACGTAGGGTGAGCATTAAGGGTTAGCAGTAAGCATACGGTTTGATGCTAATACAAACTAAAAATAAATACAAAAAGGAAAAACTTAAATATGACCCATGTACAAATAATAATTGAAAGATGAATCCAAATACACGCATTTCGTTAATAAGGCCAGCACAATTAAACATTGCCATTTAGCAATAGAATATAGTATATTCACGTTGGAGTATAGCATGTATTATTATATGGATGATATTCTCGATAGTTGACCCAAAGAACCATATTTAGTAAACCAAAAAACAAAAAAAAGAAGATTTTATTTCTATAACAATTGTTGTCGATATTTAATATGTTAAAAGCTATTGGATGTTGGATGTTATAACTTGTTGTTTTCATATTTTTTCCCCTTCAAGTTATCGATGAGAGAATTTGAATGGACAAAAATAAGAATTCGGTATGGCGTTGTAATAAAATTTCTGAACATAAAATGGTTTTAATATTTACTATAATTCAAAAACTAAGGAAGAAAATTGTTTGCTTCCTATTTGAATGAGCGATTAAAAGTGATTTCACTATGTGCACCACATAAGGTAAGTACTATGCAAGTATTTTGCTATTGAAATGCAATAAATAAAAATAATATTTATATTATCAATGCCCCCCTCGAACAGAGGTCACATCATCAAGTACATATTCATTTGTTATCATTTCAGTGTCCATTTTCCGTTGGCTGAATGCCAAAATAATCCATCCCATGGAAACGACGTAAAGATAGAGCAAAATCTATTAACATTTCAATTTTGTCGCTTCATCGATGTAGCTTTTCTATACATTTAAATGTAAAATGAAATATTTTCCATTATCTTTTATTATTATTGACCTATGAATACAGATGAAAAAAAAAAGAAAAAAAATAAAAAACGAAATCCATGTGAATGCCAACTACTGAACACAGTGTTAAAACTGACTAATCAAAAAAAAATTCGAAGATTACTATAAAAAAAAAAAAAATCCAAATGACTTTGGTGGACTTTGACATTCGATAAATAACGATACATTTTAGTGATAAAAATGATCGAAAATAGTCCATACTTTAAATTTTAAAATTGTAAACCGCACGTGTGACGGTTAATTTTTTTCTTTCCGGTTCATTTTACATTGTTGTGTATTTTTTCCTTACACTCTAGCTTGCGATGACATTAGATGACAGCCGGGTCATGAATTGACTATCGCTTATCGCACGGTTTTTGTATAAATGTGTTCATTCAAAATATCGACTATTTGAGAAACAGTCGTAAATTGATTCTCTATTTGAACAGATAGAATTATCATTGCATATTGTTTTCGGTAGCAATCGAAACGCTGAACTTACGAATATTAAATTATTTTTTGCTCATCGAAATCAAGTGCAAACGAATTCGTTGTTTTTGTTTCTCTTTCCATTTATCAATTTCTCTCTCTCTCTCTCTATTGCTCTATTTCTCACTGGAAAAAATGGTTTTGTGCCAGTTAATTCGTGTTTCTTCAGCTATTGGTGTTAATGCCTTCACCAAATTTACCAAATATAATGCCAATACAAAATGTGTTTCACAAATCAGAAATCTTGGTACATCAACGGCTTTATTCACAGGTAAGAAAAAAAAACGGATTTGGTCGAACCATAAAAAGATTTAATAAATTGTTTGAATTTGGAAATTTGCAGGCAGAAAATATACAGAAAAACATGAATGGGTTCAAGTAGATGGTGATGTTGGTGTTGTTGGCATTTCAAATTATGCTCAAGTAAGTAAATTGTTGTTTCGCATTAGTAAAATTACGAACAATTTTCAATTCAATGAAAACAAAAATTATCCTCGCCGATTAGGAAGCGCTAGGTGATGTAGTATTTGCTCAATTGCCTGATGTTGGTGCTATTTTAACGCAAGGCGATGAATGTGGCGCTCTTGAAAGTGTTAAGGCGGCCAGTGAATTATATTCACCAGTATCCGGAACAGTTACAGAAAAAAATTCAGATGTCGAAGAAACCCCAAGTCTCATTAATAGCTCATGTTATGATAAAGGCTGGTTGTTCAAAATTAAACTCAGTAAACCGGAAGAGCAGGATACTTTGATGGCTGAAGAAAAATATAAAGAATTTCTTAGTTCACATTAAACACCTACAAATCTTCCAAATTTCTTAATTCATTAAAAATGACTAATAAATAAATCGAATCAGCTATTACAATTTGCTTTAAATCTGTGGATCCTATTGTACAATTTCTAAAACAAAAAAAAACAAAAAATGTTACATAAGCTTCATTTTATGGAAACATTGTTGTTCAAAAGTCTCAAATATCAAAATTCATTCATTGAAACTGTTTTTATAAAAAGTTTAGTATTTCAGACTGATCGATACTATCACAGCATTGAAATTATGAATAGTTGGACGACCTTGTTTTCTGTTTTCATTTTTATATAGCTTTTTCAATTGAAGTGACAGCACAATATGATGCCATCTGTTGATATTTTCAGCAAATTAAATAAATCGGTAAAAAAATTGACAACTGCATTTGGTAAAGTGGAGCCGACTATTATTTTTGTTTTAATTGATTTTATTCGTTTTAAATTTTTGCAGGGACTTTTTCGCTAAAAAACAGAATCATCGTGACGGAATGTCGGAAAACATTTAAATAGACGGCGTAGGCTAAATTCTGCAATATGAAATATTGCACGTGACATTTAAAATGAATTACTACTATTGTGAATTTTATATTCATGATATTTGATTGTGAGTTACGTAAGGATTTCATGAATTGTATGTCAACTGTCTATTCGATTTACGATTATTCTATCGGAACTCAGATAATGTATGTGTTGCATATTCTCTTTTCGCTATCGTTTTCACGTTATTCGATTGTATTCATGCATTACGACATTTATGCGTATATTGTTCGATCAGTTTGATTTGAATCTAATAACAATTTACAAATACATTAAAAATATTTTCCATATATTAGTACGCATGTGCCGCGTATGGATGAATATGGGTAAACGAACGAAAGCACTGAATTCAACGAATTCTCACAATTATATGCATGTGAAGATAATGATTAATCTTGTCGTGTATTTTGGCACACGCGCGCAATTCACAAAAATTCTTGACTTTTGTACGTGTGTCTGTCTGTGTATGTGTGTGTGTGAGTCTGTAATTTTCTCATTCCTTTGCTAGACACATGCTCTTTAACATTGTCTCGTTGTCTTTTTCACACTTTCTTGCTCTTCATTATCCATACACATCATGCACAATTTGCTATTCATTTAACTACCGTTCGATGACTTTGCATTGACGAGTTTCCACACAAACGTAAACCGTTTCTGTACGTTACATTTACACAATAGTTGTAAGTTCTATTTATTTTAGTTGACGGTAGTCTGCCTTCCAAAAAACACTTTTTCGCAATAAAAGATTTTTTGTTTTTTATCGTTTTGCATTCGCATCGACGAGATACACATTACACATGCAAGAAAAAAGCAATTTTAAAAACAGAAGAAATTGAAATTGAAAAAGATTTCATTTTCATCATTTGACTGATGGTACCATAAAGTGTTATTCGATCAAGAGTGAAATAAAAAGTTCGTTAAATTTTGAACGTCGAACCAGAGTGAATTGAAAGTTTTTTTTTTTGAATATTGTGTTAAATCATGACATTGAAATTGAAATTCTAATTTTTTTTGTCACACTCTTTCTTCCTCTTTCTCTTTCTTTTTCTGTCAGAACGATTATTGTTGCACTTAAACAATATTTTCAATCGATACAAATTTTTGAAAGCTGAAAAAGCTAATTCAAAAAAAAAACTTCTCTGAACGGAAATTATTCCATTCAAAGTAATTAAAAAAAAAAAAACTAAAAGAAAAAAGGGAAAAAATAGGACGAATCGATTTGGTCAATGAAAATGACGACAAAAGAAACCGAATCGGTATACAAACCAAATGAATTAATTAGAGAAAATGCGTATGTGGGAAGCTTTGAACAATACGAGCTACTTTATAAGAAATCAATAGATGATCCCCAATCATTTTGGGGTGAGATCGCTAAACAATTTCATTGGGAATCTGAAGCCAATCCAGATGAATTTTTTTCGTATAATTTCGATACACGAAAAGGTCCGATTTACACCCAATGGATGAATGGTGCATCAACGAATCTCTCATACAATTTGTTAGATCGAAATGTGAAAAATGGATTGGCTGATCAAGTTGCATATTATTGGTGAGTTAAGCAAAATTCATAATTTTGAGTTTCAGTGAAAATGTTAAATCAGCCTGCATCTGAATTCACTATTGACGTGAAAACAGCTGATACAATGCATGCAGAAGAACAATGTGGATGAATATCGAACAGAAAAAGGAATAAAAGGAAACAAACAGAAAGTGTTTGGATTTATCGATTTTATCCATTAAACATTTATATTATATAAACGAAAACAAACATGAACCAATTTTAATGAATGGTTTTGAATTGAAACGAAATCTTTCCTTGAATGAATCTTCATAAATTTGTATGCATTTTATACAAGTATATTCTGAATTATAAAAGTAAACTTAATTTGTGTTTGGATAACCTACTTTTCATGAAATTAAATTAAAGATAATATTGCAAACAAATGATTTGACAATTGAATTATGTAATAATTGTTTCCATAGGAAAATTGATGTCCTTTTGTTAGAATCCGAAATACTTTATGTGACGTTATAATAACCAAGCAATGTCCTTTCCAAATTTATTTCTCAATTAATAAAAACGAATGAATCAATGTGATATACATATACGTATGTACTGTGCGCATACTTATTTCGAATGAAAAGCCCCAAAAACCTGCTTCAACTGAACAAAACATTAAGAATAATTGTCTTGAAAATCGACACATGACCTTCGCTATATCTCTCGAATACAATGTATGTCTCTATGAAGGGGCCACTCTCTAAAAGGACCATTTCTTGTTTGTAGACCATTTGGCCTGCAAGCAATGTGGTCCTTTTAGAGGAACTATGCTATGTCTCAAGAGCAAAATTAAATGGAGCCAATCAGGCCAAAATGACAAAAAAAAAATTTACTATGCATTTTCGTTTGCATCCCTGGATAATTTACGTGAATGATAATTAATAATATATATAATGACGTCAGATCGCGCAGCATTCAATCAAGATTACGTTATCAAGATAATTTATCAAAAAAAAAAAAAATGCGTTATTTCATTGTCTTTCGGTAATGTCATTTGGCTCGATAAATTCTAATAATGATTTAATTCATCCTGTTAAACAAGAACATACAATTATACAATTTCAAAGAGAAAAAAAACGGAAGAAATGGTTTGATGGAAAACCGTCTCCATACTGCCTTTTTCTAATCAAAAAAGTTCTTAGACTTGGGTATTGAAAGTAAATTGATTTTAAACGTCGTTTTGACTATTCCGGATGTTTCCACTTTTATCACCTCGCCAGGCCCTTATCAACAAACAAAAAAAATGTCTCAGTAGAATCTGGAACATTTATTGGAAGCACAAACACGTGAAACTATAAAATATCTTCATGTAATCATCAATCAAAAATCACACCATTTTTAAATGTCACAGAAATATATTTGATGAAATGAATAAGAAAAAGAGAGACAAATTCATTCCATTCAGCCGATAGCCGTTAACCATACCATTTGATAGTGAGGAGTGTGCTGCTTTCAGAACATCAGCAGAAGCAAAAAACCTGAATTCAAGGTCACGTGTAGCGTGAAATGATAATTTAAAATTTGCACAGACTATTCGACAATGTTGAATCACCGGCAATGATGATGAGGGAATTATTTTAACAGTTAGCATTACAATTCAATTGATACTTATTCATGTACATTGTTTACTGTTCATGCTTCAAAACGAAATAATTTATTTAATTCTTATCTCAATGAAGAGATTTCATTGCAAAAATTGGCGCACAAGTTCCGCAAATAATATTAACATTTTGAGTTCTATGACTGTCTGTGTAATCTTGTAAAGAGGTGAGCTCAAATACTATGTACATTATACATCCTCTTCATAGCTATAGCTAATTACGATTTAAAAGTAAATAAAATAAAAAAAAAAATTAAAAATGTTCATATACGGAACTGTAATTGACTGAAAATAAATACATTCACAAATGAAGGACATTCATTATTATTATTCATTTATTTGGTATTCATTAGAAATTTTCATTGCAGTGTTACGCGTGACAGATCAATGACATAATTTGATGGTTAAACTTTGTAGATAAAAAATAAATAATCATACTATCGCATGACAGATGGCTCGTTTCATCATCGGAAGAAATATGCCGAAAATGTTAGTGCGTGCACATTCTTTTCATCATACATCATACACCATACATTCTACATACAATAAACGATACATTAAAGATTTTCGTCTCATTTACCTACTATAAACCATAATCACGCAATGTGGTTTTCACTCGCACATTTCTAGCGCAAAAATTGACAATGTTAAAGGTAACAGCAACAATTGGAAGGATAAATATTCATATTTAATTCATATTATTAACGAATCAATCGATCACGATAATGTATGCGTTATTTTCATTGCATTCAAATGGAATACAGAGTTTTACAAAACTAATAGAAATGATTATAACAATTATCGAATAATTTTTTTTTTTCACGAAATCAATGAACACTGGAAAACTTGTGGCAAAACTACATTTCATATAATGTAATAATAAATAATAATTATTCTGAGAGTCCACATTCTGGGAAATGTTTCGTTAATTGACGTAATTTATTTCGAAAATCATGCATTATTCAATAACGGCGCTTCTTACTTTTAGACTTTTTCGTCAATCATGTTATTTTGTGTCATTCTTTTCAATTTTAAAGTATTTGTTTCTTATTTCCTTAAAACAAATGTGTCTTTCATAGGCCTGTTATACGTCAAACGATAGTACAAATCAAACTATCTTTCTTTTATAATAGTCATTCAAAATAAAACTTTCCTTCGCTAGAATCAACCTAGCTTTTAACATTATAATAATGGCAGTTGAAATTTAACAAACTTCAATTCTTAACAATCTATGAAGATAATTGCATAATCAATAAATATGTTTAGGGTCTTTGATTTCGTCGCTTTTATGAGTGCAGAGAATAAATTGATGAATTGAACTAACAATGACTTTGATTAAGTTACATATTTTTTATTATATATTTTCCAAATTTATATTGATTCAATTCACAGGGAAGGAAATCATCCAGATGACTTTACCCGAATCACATATAAAAAGCTATTGCAGGAAGTTTGCCGATTTGGAAACGTATTGAAATCAAATGGTATTCAACGCGGTGACACCGTATCGATTTATATGCCAATGGTGCTTGAATTACCAATCGCTATGTTAGCATGTGCTCGAATCGGTGCTATACATTCCATTGTGGTAAATGCATTAAACAAAATATTCCGTTTTGTTGCAAAACTAAAGATCTAATTTTTTTTTCCTTAAATGCATGCACTCATTAGTTTGCTGGATTCTCATCAGATTCATTGGCTGATCGAATTGATGATTGCAAAGCCAAAGTATTGATCACATGTGATGGAGCCTGGCGTGGCGAAAAACCATTAGAAATAAAAATGATATGCGATGAAGCAATGGATAAGGCATCTAAAATGGGCCATCAAGTATCAAAATGTATTGTTATTGCACATTTGAAACGAGTTACACCCGGATGTGATAAAGCCGCGAAAACAATAAGGCCAACACCATGGAATGATGAACGTGATGTATGGTGGCATGATGAAATGGAAGATGCTGAGGCCGCATGCTATCCAGAATGGATGAATGCTGAAGATCCATTATTTATGCTTTATACGAGCGGTTCAACTGGAAAACCAAAGGGTGTATTACATACAACAGCCGGTTATTTATTGTACGCAAGTACAACATTTAAATATGTATTTGATTATAATGCTGGCGATATTTATTGGTGTACGGCTGATATTGGTTGGATAACTGGTCATACATATGTTGTGTATGGCCCATTGGCAAATGGTGCGACATCGGTTATGTTTGAAGGTACACCATTTTATCCGGAAAATGATCGCTATTGGCAAATTGTTGAGAAATATAAATGTACACAATTGTATACGGCTCCAACAGCCATACGTGCCCTAATGAAATTTGGCGATGAACCAGTTGTTAAACATGATCTATCGAGTCTACGGTAAGATTTCTTATTTGTATCATTTTTCTTCGTTTGTTTCGGAATTTTTATCGATAAAAATTATATATGTATATTTTTTGTTTTTTTTTTTTAGAATCTTAGGCAGTGTTGGAGAGCCCATCAATCCAGAAGCCTGGTTGTGGTACTACAAAAAAAATTGGCAATAGCAAATGTTCAATTGTTGATACATTTTGGCAAACTGAAACTGGAGGACATGTTATAACACCACTTCCGGGAGCTACACCAATGAAACCGGGCTCAGCTGTTAGTCAATCTGATATGGAATTTTTTCTTTTTGTTGACATTTCACTTTAATATATTGTACACATTCCATTTGTAGACTTTCCCATTTTTTGGTGTAAGACCCTCATTGTTAGATGAAAATGGGATTGAGATTAATGGTGCTGGAGAAGGTTATTTAGTATTTTCTCAACCATGGCCTGGTATAATGCGAACCATTTACAATAATCATGATCGCTTCGAAGAAACATATTTCTTTAAATTTCCGGGCTACTATTGCACTGGAGATGGTAAGTGCAGCGCATAGAAAAAAGAACAAATTTATTCGATAGTTAAAGCTTAATTTCTTTTGAATGGCTAAACAGGTGCACGACGAGATAGTGATGGTTATCTTTGGATCACCGGTCGCATCGATGATAAACTTAATGTATCGGGTCATTTAATGTCAACAGCTGAAATTGAAGCCGTTCTCACCGAACATAAAAACGTATCGGAAGCGGCCGTTGTTTCACGACCACATTCAATTAAAGGTGAATGTTTGTATTGCTTTATAACACCAAATCAAAATCAAATATTTGATAAGACATTGGTGAATGAGCTCAAAAAATTAATTCGTGAACGAATTGGTCCATTTGCTCAACCGGATGTTATTCAACATGCTCCTGGCCTACCAAAAACACGTTCCGGTAAAATAATGCGACGAATCTTACGCAAAGTTGCAATTAATGATCGAAATGTTGGTGATACATCCACATTGGCTGATGAAAGTATTGTTGATCAATTGTTTGCTTATCGGCCTGAGTAAATCCAATATGTATTGCTAATGATCCAGATCTTGAGTGCAATAATAGATTGCATTAATGTATTGGCCTCTAATTTATTTGAAGTAAAATGTGTTTGGCATGATTTTAATGTGATGTGGACAGTCTTAATCCATAAATGCAATTACAAAACAAATATTGATATTAGATAATAGCAAAGCTACAAAAGCAACAGCAACAAAAAATCACAAAGAAACTTACTCGCACATATGAAAACATCCACATGCCAGATTGATGATCAGGGCTTTTATATCAAACATTTTCTCAAATTGTCATTTTGATTTTTTTTTCTCATTGGAGATGATTTATTTTTTGCTTAAATATTGAATGTATAATGTATGTATATCGAACCGATCGACGTCCGAGGAATATTTGATGTTAGATTTTAATCGTATTTATCGTTTATCGTGCTTGAGAAGAATGCATTTTAGTTGTAAAACTAGTTTGAATGAAAGTTAAAAATTGAATGTATAAAGCAATAGCTGAAAATATTTTGGTTCCAAAGAAACAAATATACAAATATGAATTTATGTTATTATTCATATAATGATAATTATACATATAAGTCCAAATAAAATCGGTTCTCATGGAAAAAAAACATTTTCATTCGTATTCTTTTACGTTCGAATTTGTTTGATCTGTGCGCTCAACTAATACATATCATTCCGCCTTGAAGGAAATTTATTGATTGTTAATGGATAAACTATACAAAAATAACACTTAATAATTAATACTTAATGATATTATGATATTTTAAAACTTACATGAAACACATCGAATATCAATTGCTCACTTTCATTTTTCTCCAAGCAAAACAAATGAAAACGAAACGAGTGCTTTGAATGGCATACCTGGGCATATTTATTCTTCCTTGAATCGATTTGTTGTGAGAGAAGAGAGTCCAATTTTAAATTTGGTTATTGAAATCTGTATATTGTTGTGTTGATATGTTTTTTGTTGTCATTTTCTGTGTCTCATTGTATTAAACTATCAAAAATTACTTAATATGGGAATAACAAAAAATCAGATATTGCTGCGCTCATTCCCATTTGAAAATAATTTAAAAAAAGAAATAAATTTATTGAATGTTATAAAATGATAAATAAATATAAAATTCGACTAAATTATAAAATTGAACGATCAGCATTCAATTATTATCATCATTTATTTATTTATTTCGTTATTATTGAAGATTGATAACAGTTCTAGTAAATAATTATTGCTGGAAAATACCACTTAAATCATTGGAATTGGAATCATCAAAATTTTCAAACAACATTCAAAAGACGAAATTGTGCTGTAGTCCACTTACATTAAATGAAATGCATTGATCAACATTTATTTGAAGATTATGATGATTCCAATTCCAGTGATTTAAGTAGTATTTTCCAGCAATAATTAATATACCGGATTGTTATATAGAACTCTGAACAAAGTTTTCATCAGAAATGTTGGAATTTTGTCAAAGATAAAACAGATCGATTGTCATAATCGCTTGATTAAGAGTTGGTTGTAAAAAAAACACACAACAAATAAAAAGCGAAGAAAAATATTTAAAATGTTTATGATCCACATTTCCCACACGCAATAAAATATATTCATATTCGTATATTTACTAATTTTATTATACATTTACTCATCATATTATCGCAATTTTTGAATTTTATTCCGATTTGTTTATTATTGCGTGTGGATTAATAAAAGAATCAAACGACGAATCCGCTTTATTTGGAAAAATATGAAAATGTCTCATCTTCGACAATTTAATTGAGCAAAATAAATAAATAAAAATTATTGTGAATGATTGTTGCATTTTTTAGAAAGTGAAATGAATGCTGGTCTATTTTATGCATTTTTTCTGTGTTTGAAAAGTCTCTGTATCAGCTTGAATTGTGATTTGGATACGAACTGAATCAAGAGCCGTTTACTCAGTGCTCAGGTATGTGTGTGTGTACGTGTGTATGTGTATATGTGCAAAATTGAATGAATAATGATTTATTCGAAAGAACAAGAAACGTGAACTAGCGTTAATATGATTTCGATCCGACTATTTTTATAGCACCATTGCAAATGAAGGAAAAAAAGTGCGTTTATTTCCATAGGTGAATTGAATGTGATACAAGTGATGCAATTTCTAAATTAGATTTTAATCAATAAATGATAATCTAGAACGAACTAAATTTAAAAAAAAAATGGATGGACTGTGTGGATCAGTGCGACATATGCGATTCGCATTATTATTACACGTTATTGATGTGCCGGTGAGCCCAGTAGAATAATCAACGACTAACTAAAGCACAGACTCGACTATCCCAAAGATGTCCATTTTGCGATGATGGTTGCAGTCGCTATACGATCAACTGAAAATTTGTCTATTTTGTGCACAATACAAAAATTATGAAAACGTTCGTATGAAACTTAAAATAAGATGTCCAATAGCAATTTTTGACGATCGATCCATCAAAAATATACAGTTTTCATATTATCCAATTAGAAGTCTTTTTTAGCTATCGGCAAATGTCGAAATGAAAAAAAAGAAGGAATATTTATGAATAAAATTTGAACAAATGATAAAATTGATCGAAAGTTTGATCAACAGGTAATTTTCTACATTTACACAGTCTCTTATCTAAAGCCAAATTAAATTGAATGCGAATTTGTTTTTGTTTCGAAGTTTTGCTTATCATTCATAAAAGGTATATATTATCACCGAAGAGCCGAAAAAATAACAAAAACTTTAAAAAGTTTTAAGCACTGAACTCAGAGTGAATTGTTCGTGCATCATTTTGATATGTCTGCTTATAATTTAAATAATTTCGTTTTTTTCTTTTTTCTTTTTTTACTATTATTTTGAGGTGATAAATAATATTCGTCTGCGAAGCGCAGAGTTGAGTATTATCGATCAGTTCAACACATTTGCAACGATAAATTTCAATTTGTAATGCTTTTATTTTTAGTTTTGAGTGAACGAGAGATAATTTTGTTATTATTATTATAACATAATTTATTTATTATTCCTTATGTTATTCCGTATGTTGTTCCGTATGTTGTTCCGAATGTTATTCACAGAACGTTATTCACAGAAATGGAATGGAGTCCGCTAATCTTAATCCACAACAAAAACCAAATCCAAAAATTTTTATGATGAAACGATTCGATGCAATAAATGTATTTTAGTATGTTTCTGATTCGCTTCAATTTCCTTTCCACATCCAAATAATCAATCTGATTGATGGACGACATTTTTTAATAATAATTACATGTTATTAATTTTTCTTTTCATTTTTTATCTACATATATATTTCTAATCACAACTTCATGGCGTTGTAAAATATTATGTCATGATCTGTATTATTAATTGGCCGCTCGGAGCCAATGATATATAACATAACAGAATTGAAAAAGGAAGGAAATTCGCAACCTTACTTCAAATACATATATTTATACTATGTTTTTGAATTGAATCTATAGGATTCAACGATGATCGTAAAGAAAATATTGTTAAAAAGAGCTAAATTTTGGATCTTATTCCAAAGGATGTTATTGCATTTTTGCGCAAATATAATGGAAATGCAACAAGAAGGAAAAAACACATTTGAGAGAGGGCATTTGGCAAAAAACTATGCGATCTTCGATTCATTTTTTTTTTTACTTTCATTTTTGGATTTTATGCGCGTTGAGAGTATTATTCTCTTTTTCAATGGACAATTATCCAAAAAAAAAAAAAAAAAAACACTCTGAAAACAATCTGTTTTTATATTGTGATGATAATTTATAGTGATTCAGCATTCAGCAACGCAAATCAATTCATAGAACGTTCAAGAACTGATCTGTGAATCGACTGGCTTTGGTCATTCTTCATCGTCACACTTTGGAATGTCGAAAATTTCAGCAAATAATGGTGGCAATCGCATCACTGTCCAATTATTTCGTAACCAATTCAAGTGTGAACAATGGTGAGCACCAAGTGCTTTCAATTCCGTTATCTTAGCTTCTAGCGCTGGCATCAACTGCAATGATGCCGTTGATCCGGAACGCGTTTGAACGATTTGTACACGAAGTGCCTCAGCGATACGTTCTCGCGTTCGTGATATTTGCTTTTGTTCAGTTATACCAAGACGTGTTGCTGTTAACAATACCATAGCTGAAAATAAACCGATTTCCGTATCATTTAGACCGTATTCGTTGAGGCCGTTGGCAAAATGTTGAAATGCGGCTGCAAATTCAGTCTGCAACAAAGGAAATTTTCCAAATTTCGAATGACATTTAGCATTTGTAAATTTGAGCATTTATGGTCAAAGTGAACGAAAGAAAACAGAACATTTACATCATAAATTAATTCCAATTGATCTCGGGCCAAACGCGTTTGAACGATTTGTACACGAAGTGCCTCAGCGATACGTTCTCGCGTTCGTGATATTTGCTTTTGTTCAGTTATACCAAGACGTGTTGCTGTTAACAATACCATAGCTGAAAATAAACCGATTTCCGTATCATTTAGACCGTATTCGTTGAGGCCGTTGGCAAAATGTTGAAATGCGGCTGCAAATTCAGTCTGCAACAAAGGAAATTTTCCAAATTTCGAATGACATTTAGCATTTGTAAATTTGAGCATTTATGGTCAAAGTGAACGAAAGAAAACAGAACATTTACATCATAAATTAATTCCAATTGATCTCGGGCCAAATAGCTGCCATCGTCAAATGTTAGCGATCCATCGGTGGATAATTTAGTTGCATGACTGAGCCAAATTTCGAAAAATCCTAACTTAATTAATATTAGTTGATCGTCTTGGGAGAAATCACAGAAACCAGGTACACGTTTTGCAAATTCGACTACACGTTGAACACCTGGCGTTATACGGTTGGCAAAATGTTGCCAAAGTAAGATTTTTTTTCTTTTCATTGCATCGGTTACAGTTGTCGTCAGCTGCAAAAGAATTAAGAGAGAAGAAAAAAAGAAGAAGAAGAAAAAGAAGAGAAGAAACAATAAACAATGCAATGGATGAAACTTTGCCGTCCAAAATTTCATCGAAATGAGGCAGAGAAAGAGAGAGAGAAAGAAAGAGATAAAGAAGATATCAAGTTTTTTCTTTCATTTTCAACACTTACCTCACATTCTTCATCAGAAACTGGATCACTTGGCAATTGGATTGGCTTACGTAGTAAAAGTGTCTGTGAAAAACAACATTCCACATATATATATATATATTTGTTTCTTAAATTAACAGGGTTTGAATTACCTCCTCTGTGTAGATACAATTTGTGCGATGAGCTTGTGAGACACGATAAATTACATCATAGACTGTTGTTAAATCCGTTGTACTGGCCAATTCGCTTGGATCGGGCACAAATGATGCTATATCGGGTGGTGATGCAACTGATACAGTAACCGTTGCCGTCTGAATAAGACAACAAAAGTTCCATTAAATTTTTGGCTGTGCATATAAGTATTCTGTATGTTTGGGTCCAGTCGATCAGTTGACCCAGTCGGCTCAAAACTCCGAACAAAAATGTACTGAATATTATTTGATTCGAATTATACAGATACTGATTTCATGATTGCTATGATATCAATTGATTCAATTAACTTATGGATTATTTATGATATCTAGTATCTGAAGGCCAAAAATTGACAAAAAACCCAGTTCACTTTGTCAAATCTACAGATGAAAGTGGCACTCAAACCAAGAATCCAACACCAACACTAAATATCTATAGATGAAAGTGGTAGGAACATCATGGATCCAACACTAACACCAACACTAAATATCGTCATTTTTGGGCAATTCAAAACGATTCCATTTGATTTTAGGATTCTTACCTGTTCATGAAATGAACACAATTGTGGTGTTGTTGGAGTGATTGGTGTGCTTGGCGTCGGTGTAGCCCGAACATTTGTTGGATTTTCATCATTGACACCAAGTTCCCGTGATCGTTTTGGTACTCTTCCATATCTTACGGCTATAAAATGTAAAGGAAGAAATTAAACAATTAGTACTGATTAATTAGTCTTTATTATTATTATTATTATTATTTATTATTATTATCGTTACCCAAATCAATGTCACCCAAAAAATATGAAATCCATCGCCCGCCAACCAAATGAACATCAAAAATAATAATAATAATAATAATAATAATAATACTAATAATAATAAGTCATTGTTTATCTCAGTGTTTCATGGATGAAAGACCAAGAGCTTTCTTCCGCAAAAGTGAAAGTTTTATTTATTGCATTCTAAACCATCATGTATTCCGTATAGTATATTATTATCACAAAAAGAGACAATAAATGACAATAAAAATCCGTTGTACTGGCCATACAGCCAGTCGAACAACGTAATTTAATTGCGGAAATTTGTCAGTGGATAATGCATCACATTTAAATATTCAACAACGGCAACAAATCAACAGCAAACACCCATCAAAAGTAGTTTCTTATAAATGGACACTCTCAACTGAATGCAATTTTCTACGACGATTGCAAAATGAGATAAAATTTTCGGATCATTTTTAAATAAGATGAACTTATTTGTGATTTGTTATACGAATTGTCACTTCCGCATTGTGCATTCGTGCAGTAGGTGTGTGTGTACATACTGAACACATGTACGAATGTAAAATGTACAGTATATCAAAATGGTTTACGAAACGATTTCTATTTAAATTACCAAACTAAATAACTAAACTAGCGAAATGCAATAGATTCGTGTATAAATATCTTGTGTGCAAAATAAATTGTAACACATAGATTACGTGAATAAAAATCAGTTGGGCCATTCAAAATGGCAACATATTGCAATGAAAGTTTGTTGCACACACCAAATAGAGCATTCGCATTTTCAAAAAACCAGGGCGAGAAAGAGACAGAGAGAGATAAAGAGAGAGAGAGAGAGAGAGAGAGAGAGAGAGAGAGAGAGAGGAGGAGAGAAGAA
>GL501519.1:2176333-2214710 GCA_000149185.1 Mayetiola destructor
AGAGAGAGAGAGAGATTGGTCGGTCAGGTTCATTAACCGATGTAAAAAATTTTGTATTGCTCCTTTTTTTTCATCAATTCAATACTCAAAACTCAAAATGCTCAATTTTATTCGGTATTCTCTGTGTAGTTTGTTTGGTGGTAATATTTGACTTGTAGGAATAACAAATTTCATTCGACCACTCGATCTATTCTTCAAAATTTCAACCTATATGTAATATGTATAATAAATGTATTTTTGTTCAATACTGTTGAGTGTTTGGCATTTGACATTTTAATTTAGTCCCATCAAAAATTTAACTGTCGAAAACGACAGAATATCAACGATAGCCAAATCATCCGATGCAAAATGTTTGTTCCCACAAAGCCATTTTGAAAACAAATCCAACATTCATTTCTAACTAATCGTTTGCAATGCAATTTATAATTGAATACACACAGCACAAGCTTTGATGAGATTTAAGCGACAAGCATCTTGCCTCTTTGATCTAATCATTTTATTTAAATGGGTTGTTAGAAGCAGGCGTTATAAGTATATATACATAATATCATGTTTAGGTGAAGTTTGGAATTTTTATTGGAAAATTCTTTATTAGTTCTCATTTTCAACGCAAAGTTTAACAAAAACACAAATCAACATCTTTGTATATTGTATATCTAACGTTCCATGTCCCATATCATTCTTTGCTCTTCACTTGACAATACCGTAAAACTTCGTTTTCGCTCTTTGCTCTTTGTATGTATGATAAATAATATATGTATTATTATTTGAAAAATAAGTACCGTTAATCGAAATGGCTGCTGGCTCATTCATGCTAACCACATTCGCACTATGATCTATCGTACTGCTATCTATAAATAATAATCTATACATTATAATATATTATACACTATACACAATACAATGTATAGTGTGTATTACATACATATACGTATGTAATAATTGAATTCAAATGAATGAATAATAGAATTTCATTTTCTGGTTTTTATTGGATTGCATCAAAAATTGCAGAGAAGTCAATTATGGAGGACCTGCCAACTACTATTCGCTAATCATTTTTCTAGGGCCTCCAGCTTGGATGATGTAAACTTTTTTACACAACATTTAGCTTCAAAATTAAACGTTTTTATGGAATGTGTTTTGTAGAGGAAAAAAAAACTATTCTTTTTA
Source organism: Mayetiola destructor (assembly GCA_000149185.1). Taxonomy (NCBI): domain Eukaryota; kingdom Metazoa; phylum Arthropoda; class Insecta; order Diptera; family Cecidomyiidae; genus Mayetiola; species Mayetiola destructor. The sequence continues at coordinate 2,177,504 of GL501519.1, forward strand.
GACTTTCGATTCATCCGTGAAATATTAACGCGGTGACAGTTTAAATATTCAAAACATTCCATCCGTTAGTAAAAGCGCGGAATTCTCATTGGCGAAATTGTTCGTTCAAAGTTCATTCTTTCATTCACGCTATTACTTTCCTGGATATGAATGCCTGCCAATTCAATTTTGCACAGTTTGATTGCATTAACATTTAAAACGGTTTATCTTAAGCCTGAATTGAAATATGCGACAGATATTGAGCGCAATACATGGAATAAGAACAGATTCGGAACCAGCGATGATGAAAAAAATAGATTCAATGCGAAATGCAAAGTGAATGTAAGGTGAAAACATCAACCATGAACAGATTATTTTATCCAACAAATGAAAAATTGATAGTTTTAATTGGATTTAACTCTCTCTTCCCAGCTGCCCTGAAATTAACCACTGATAAAAAAATAAATGAGAATCAAAACGAATTCCCGGCTGATCTTATTAAATATTGAATACTATTGATGTTCGACATTTGACACTTCACAGTCCACAGTACGATGTGTGGACGCCACACATGCTTCTCATGTGAAATATTTTCGATTCGAAAATATCTTATACATTGTACATAACACGAGTCAGCATCTAACAATTGTAAGTTATACCGTTTAACTTTTCCGTGATAGAGTGTTCGATGCTCGATGCTCGATGCACAACATATAAATGAATAAAACAGATGTTGAAACCTGTGAATATTGAGCACATTACTGAAGTTCATCTACCTTCAGTCTCCGAACAAAATGCTGACAATAAAAATAGAATAAAATATGTGCATTAAGTAAATCTTTTATTGAGCAGCTTTACATTGTTAGTGCTTAAGAAAAATATTGTTACACAAATTTCTTCGGCTATTCGAATGTCATATGGCATTAACACGAAATATTCACAATATTTTCATGGCATCTTATTGTGGAATTATACTATAATAATAATCGAATCCGACTTTCGTTCTTTATATCTTACTAGTAATAAATTTACTACGTAACAAAATCGTCCGTTTTCGTCTGATTACTACGATTATACATAGCTTGTGTTAAAATTCTTCTCCTACTTTTTGACACCGTCCACAAAACCCATTTTTTTCTTCTTTTGATTTGAAATTAGCCGAAAGAAATTGAATGAAGCTTCAGAGCTATCGGCGTTGTTGACGGAATTGTCGTCGGTGTACCACCTCTCTTCTTGTTTTCAAATAAATTTGTGGCAATAGATGGCCGCCAACTTAATCCAATCCTTTTGACGATATTGCTCGCAATCCATTGTAATCACGATTCCAATTCATTGGGCTGTGATTTTGATGGTTTCAATTCAATTCATTTTCGTTCGAGCGGTTGATTTTGATTACGTGTATATCTGCAGAGTATTCGTTTAAATAACTTTTATGTGCTTTTTAACAGTTGCTGGAGCCAATGTCCGTGGAATTAGACGACAATCGACACAGAATGAATTACTGAATATATTGTATATACAACACAAAACACTTAAAAAGAAAAGAAGAAACGGAAAAAATTAAAAACAAATAAAACTATCATAAACATTTGAACCGCTGCTACATTTTTCCAAAAATATCAAATTTATAAAATTTGAAATGAAAACAAAACAATCGATACAAATTGAGTGTATGCAAGTTGACTTTAAAATGAATTATTCTTGTGATTTTTGACTGTTTTTCTATTTTTAATCATATCAAAAGAATAAAACTGATTGATTTGTACTCACTGATCTTCATCAATCATTGTTTGGTCACAAAAGTTTTATAGCTTGGATGTTCGGTGTTCATGAATCACAATGATTGTTGAACCAATTTATTGGAAACATAAGCGAAGCGTTTTAAGTGGCATTTTTTCGTTCCATATCATCAAATCGAAAAAATGAGAACAAAACATACGAAACATTGACAAAATGATTTATTTTTAAATGATCAACAAAATGATTTATCGAACAATATGGTCCTTACCAAACGGGTAATTCCACGGCGATTATATTCTCGTTTCCGAAAAGTGGACATTTCTCGATATGTTTTTGATTCAATTAAAGAACACTCTTCATTGAGATTTGGAAATTGTTTTGTCCATGCAGCCATGCTCTTAGCACCTGGATCAATGCTGATTTTCACATCCAATTCGTTGATACGTTCATTTGCAATGGATGGAATTATATCGAATTGTTCAATTTCAGGCGAATCCATCGGTCACATTCTGTCACCATTTATACGGCTTGATGTATCCAAATCGACATACTTTTGTTTCAAAATTTCATAATCGAAAAATTGATTTTTTATTTCCAACTCGCTCAAATGGAAGGATGACCAAGCGTCTGACTTTCGTGGCTTGAAATTTCCTGTTTGAACCTTTCAATTCGGTCTTCGGCTGTTGTATTTTTCGACATACAACTGCATTTTCAGGGAATATTTCATGAATTGATAAAAATATCGACCTTCTAATGAACGATTCAAAAAACCGCTAACAATGTTTTCATTTTTCATTGTCGATCAGATTATTTTGTGCAGCATTTTTATATTATTTGCTTACTTGGTTTTGTACATGTTTATTGCACAATTCAATGTCTGTCTGTGTAACACAGTTGGAGAGTGAATTCTTCATGCAAAAGCCCATTCCACAAATTTACGATTAGCACCGGGTTTTTGCGTGTTTGCTTTCGCCACAAGGAACAGGGTCATTTTACAGCATTATTATCATGGATCGTTTAAACAAATGATGTGAAGCCAGAAATTGAATAATTGAAACATCTTCCGCTAGTGGATCGAAGGCAGCAATCAAATCCGTATCGGCTAAAATGATCCTTAATAACTTTTTAATCACAAACTGTCTCATTTAAATGGCTTAATATTTGGCGGAAAATCTTAACTGTTCACTTCAAATATCGATGCACAAATGAACTAAATACAACAAGCTATTGTTTGAGAGAAATTTGAATAAACTTCTATTTCTGATGGTGTTCAAAGGCTGAATGGCTTTAAAATCTCCATTTTCCGTTGCATTTGAACCGTGAGACAATATTTTGCCATTCTTTGATATCGACTGATTTCGATAGCCAAAGAGGGATGCAAATTAAAAATTATTTTTAAGTTCGTTGTGATATGCGATTTAGTATGTGTGTAACAGTGCGGGTGAACGCAAGGTCAGTTGCCTATAACGAACGACAAATGACAAATCGTTCTCATTAGGAACGGTTACATTTGCGTGATTTATCGTACGAATTTCGCAAATAGATGGATTGCCGTATTCATTCAAATTTAATATCATCGATGGTTATATCCCAGACTATTATTTATTCACCACAATGGAGCAAATGACAAATGGAATTAAAAACAATAAATTTAATATCTAAATTCTTGAAGCGACAATTTTTTTCGATCGTTGTGTTCGATTAATAATGGAAAGATATATCATTCATTGTTGCCGTAAGAATTAGGGAAGCAAAATCAAATTGTGTACATGTGCGAAACGGAGACTTTTTTATTTGATCCATCTTAAATATTATGTAAATTTTGAGCAGCGCATTTTGTCGAGAATAATGTCACTATGCTACGAACCTTTCATATGTTGTGAAACACACTCGAAAAAGAATAATGAAATTCTATGGATCCATTTGCGCTTTTATTGTCGACATACAAACAACATTTCATTTTTATACATATCTTATATGCATTCGAAGGTATTTTCAATTGCCTTGTGTAAAATTGATTTGAATTCGGTTCACTGTAATTTCCATATCCTTTCGGTTGGATATTGAATATCAGATATCCAAATTAAATGTTAAAACGATGCTAACGCAAAAAAGTTGAACGAACATGTTAATATTTGTTCCGCTTATCTTAAAAGAACGACCAACTCAAAAAGAGCTTTGAAAAAAAAATACGAATAAGCTTACCGACTGTATTATCGCTAGATCCCGAACTTAATGATGCAATACCTTCAGGACTTTGTGTTTCACGATTCGGGCTGATTGGTGTCGGTGGCGTTAAGGGTCCTGCTGAATCCTTGACGACGTTAATTATTATTATACATCTTGAGTGCACATTTCCATGGAAATACATCTTCAGACCGCATATTCGACCACAAAAATTTCAATTTAATGAAGCCGAATAGGACGGAAAGATTACGTTTTTTCGCTTGATAAACATTTTGGTATCAAACTTAAAAAAAAATATGGTTCAGTTCACCATTTTATTTGTTTACTCACAATTTGCATCTGAAGCGTTATCTGTATTGTATTGGTGGTAGAACTGCCAACAAATATTGAAAATTTAATATATATATATATGTATATTATTTTTTTTTTTGATTTTTAAAATTCCCCACTATGATCATTCGCCTATTTAGGATTATATCAATTTAAATAGTCACCAAACCTAGTCAAAAACAATTCGAAATAATGTCTACATTATTAGTTCAGTATTCAATATTCGAATGTAACTTTTCTATGAAGCCAATTCATGAATTGAAAAATCTATCCGAATAATAATAATAAAAATAATTGCGATGTAGCGATATACAAATCGATTTTACTATGTATTGTACTACAGAGCGGAAGCGATATTATAATTGTTGGTCAAAATACAAAATATACTCTAATAAAAAAAAATTCATCCAATGGTTCTTGTAAGAGTTGATTTGATTTCCTTTTTCATTGAATGAAATTTGGTTATTAGAGAGCATCAACCATCAACAGTGAACACATTAAACAGCGGTTTATTATTTTCAAACTAACAACAACGTTGAAACTTTTTTCCTTCAATTAATATCCAATAAGCATGAATTTACCTATTTTGATCGATGACAAAATTAGATGATGATGGGAGCTCCATTTGTAGCCGGCCCTTCATGGGCTGGCTATCTTTCAATCAAACATGTCACTTTATTCACACATATTTTTATAATAGGTATTCTTCATTCGATTGTCAAAATTGTTATACAAACTATTTCGATTACATAATGAATCTACTTAACACAACAATCGCTATCACATAATAGTAGTCACAATTCAATTTCGTTGAGATTTGCAGTCTAATACGATTTTCTTCATTCGTGAAATTTTTCACAAAATTTATTTTTTTGCTTTTCTTATCCTTTCGGACAATATTTCTTTTTTGTAATGTGTTTTTGTGAGCTGCTTTGAATTTTATACATTAAAGATATTTCTTACTGAATATCTTAGCTCAATTCGAATCGAATATTACGGGAAACTTACTGTATTATCACAAACGAAACAATAATAATGTGAAAATTGATAAATTGGATTTTCTAATTTGACAACGTTTTTATTGTGCACAATATGCTTTGGCACACATTTTTATTCATTTATTGACAATATGATGAGCTTTTCTGTAGAGTGTTTGATGCACAGAAATTAAATCGGGAAACAAAATGTGGAAAATCAGGAAGAGAATTTTTGTATATTATGTATAATAACATTTCTCCATATATTTTTGTTTATATTTAATCCCATACACACAAATATATATATATATATATATCAGCAGGTCTCAGATGCAGCAGTAGCAGCTGGCTACATCCGCCAATTTAGGCTGCTATTACTATGTCAAAAAGAGGAGAAATTTCAAAACAGGTCATGGTCGATATATTTTATATTTGTGGTATGCAAAAGATCCTTTTTAAATATTTACAGAGATGAGTTCGAATGAACGTAATCATCTCTTAAATGAAATAGAAAGATTCGTCGCGAATTTTTTCTTTTTTGAGCTGCCATCTTTACGGCTAGCTGTTATGATCCTACTGCTCTGTACATTAGGCAAACGATATTGTATTTTTTTTGTGAAACGAAACAGAAAGAAGACCTTCACTAGCTTTATTTTTATTGGAGTTTGATTTGTATGGGATTATTGTTGTTGACCATAGTAAAGTGCGAAATTTGTTGTTGTGAACCATTTTGTTTTTCTATTTATTCAGATAAATAAATTGTATGATTTTTCTTTTTGAAAATTTCCAACGGATTGGCGTAAGAAAAAAATTCAAAATAGAGTTCAAAGTTGATTGTAGTATCTACTTAAACTTCACTGTAGTAGTTATAAAAAAATTGTGTGAGGTCTCATACCTACAAAATCAAAAGGGATCATTCTGAGAACTCCCTCCACATGATAAAAGAGTTTATATTGATGTTTAGTAGACTGGGAGAGACTTATCGAAATAATGTACAGAAATAGTGACAACGACACCCAAAACAAATACTCGTTCCCGCATTCAGTGGATGGCGGAAAAGTAAAAAACGAGAAAAATCCAATTTTTACTTACATTTTGTCCCTTCAAAGTCTGAAAGTACTCTAATTTCACAATCAAGTGTTCGACCAACAATGCCATGAAGATTAACCAGGAGAGATATCCCTTATTATGAATGATTTTCGGCATCGTAATCATTTTATCTGAAAATAAGCGATAAATTCATTTCAAAATGTGAACAAATTGCGCCTTTTATGCACATAACATATCGGTCTATAGCGTTTGATGGTAATATACAGAGATGGCACCAACATGGGAATAATGGAAATATGGTACTTCATATTTCTATACATTATATTTACATTAAAAAAATTTTTGTAGTCAGTACAGTTGTGTTCGATGCATGTTGATCTTTTATGCGAAAACCTTTCGAAATGAATGTATTGTGAAAATGTATGTAAACATCTTCGTCGAATTTGAATATCCTTTGAGAGCGTATTGGGGAATTTTTTTTTCTATCTCTATTCCCCACTCTCTCACACACATACAACTCTCTATCGTAAATTATTTCTCCTTGTAAGGGAGTTTAATGGTACCGTACATATGTTGCCGTGCTCTTATTTTATCAATAGTAATCCATGACGGGCCCAACTGTGAATGAATTGACGATGTATTCAAAAATTTAATGGCATTGTTATTTCTTCGAATGTGTGCGTATTGCGTAAGGAAAATGCTCTTATAACATGGATTAAAAATCATGATAATAAATTATGAATCGCATTGATCACAGTAATAAATCACGTACAATTCAAATGTAATGCATCTTTTATTCACATCCATTGAACGCGCTCATCTCAAACAGGCTAATGACAGCTGTTTTCAGGTGCCATATTATGTGCTACAATTGTTTGACATTTCACATTTATAACTTCATAAACAAGCTAAGGAGACGCAATTTTACATGATTTAAGAAAAAGAATTTTTCGAAATTAAGTTAAAAATAATCGATTAAGATATATTCACTTTGAACGGTGATAATATAATTATTAAAATGGATCCAGCATTGTTGCGTGAACGTGAAGCGTTCAAAAAACGGGCGATGTCTACTCCAACGTAAGATTCAATTCAATCAGTTCAATATATTGGCTCCAACAAATAATATTAATAAATCATTTCATAAACAACAATTTTTTTTCTTTTAGCGTGGAGAAGAAAGTCCGCCCAGAGGCTTTTATAAAAGATGTTCCAAAACCAAAAATTCGACCGCCATGCGCCCCACCGAAATTGGATGCATCCAAGTGAGAATCTCATCTGGCGAAATTCCATTTGATTTCCAAGTCATTCTAAATATCTATTTAATTTGATTTCTCAATAAAAATTACAGCTACAAGACAATGGCCAGCAGCTCACAATATAAATTTGGTATTTTGACAAAAATTATCAAACATATGCGAAATCGGCATTTAGACGGCGATGATCATCCACTCACACTAGAAGAAATTCTTGATGAAACCAATCAATTGGATATTGGAACAACTCAGAAAAATGTAATGAACCATTTGATTCGCAATGTCCATGAATCATTTAACAATTAATAATTGGACACACGCTTTGTTTACAGTTCTTACAAACTGAAGCGCTAAGAGATAATCCAAAACTTGAAGTATTCGAAGATGGTCTACGTTTTTCATACAAACCGGTATACAAATTAAAAGATGGAAAAAGTTTGCTAAAACTATTGAAGCAACAGGATTTAAAAGGCTTGGGCGGTGTCATGTTAGATGACATACAAGAGTCACTTCCACATTGTGATAAAGTTTTGAAAGCTCGAGCAAATGAAATTGTTTACATTACCCGACCCACCGATAAGAAGAAAATTCTCTTTTACAATGATCGTTCGGCTAATTTAAATGTTTGTTTTATAAAAATAAAATTACCTGGCACTAGACATCGTATTGATTGCCATTATTTATATTGATAGGTTGATGAAGAATACCAAAAACTCTGGAGATCGGTTACAGTTGATGCGATGGATGATGCCAAAATTGACGAATACTTAGAGAAACAAGGTAAATTAATGTTTAACATTTAATATTTGTTGTCGAGCGCATATTTTGAAGGATTCTCTTTTATTCAACAGGAATTCGTTCAATGCAAGATCATGGAATAAAAAAGCCATTAATACCAAAACGAAAGAAAACTGCACAACGAAAACGACAATTCAAAAAGCCACGTGATAACGAACATTTAGCCGATATACTTCAAACTTATGAGGATAACACTATTACACAAGAGGGAGCAAAAATAAGCTCATCATAGACTTTAAATTAATGCAAAATTCATTGAAACGGCATAAATAAAAATATTCGAAGAATCATCAAACAGATTCATTAAATGGTGTTTATTTGAATTTCAGTTTCTGGCTAAAAAGGTGTTCAGACTCTGCGTACATGATTAAATCTTATATATATATGATTTTATTTTTAAAGAAAAATCAATTCTTGGATGGTGTTCATCGAATACTCAATTCTTATTTTTATGCATCAAAGGTTTAATTTTTTATCATAAACTAATACTGATTGTAATTCGATTATTTGTTGTCTTTGAGCGTTGGAAAATTTCAGATTTATGTGATTTGCGTCCTTCGAGTTTATTGCACTGCAAACGCGTCAATTGAGTATAAACCTATGAAACGAAATAGATAGTTTCCTCATATACATAAGTTTTCGTGTTTTTCATAATGTCATTGTTGTTGCATTTTTCGACTTCACGTATACGTGGTTCGAAACGAAAAACTCAAGAGATTTTTTTTTCTCTACCGTTGATCGTCGAAACACAATATTATTTACCGTATTGCAATAGTTTTCATCTCTTGTCTCCTTTAACACTATTTCTGTCACTTTCACGCTGAAATCGACATGATCTTTGTCGATTCTTGCCGATGTCCAATTCATGAAAATTGAAACGAGAATTTTGGGATCGAAAGTGATAAATAGTGATATTGCAAAAAATACCTATTTTGAAAAATCAGCAGGCTCCGATTTCAAAATAGACTTTTGAATAGAGCAAAAAAAAATCATTTAGAGAATCTCTAATAGAGATATCTAAAATATGATGTTTAAATCCATCTGCATTACCAAAGAAATCGAGAGATTTCTCGCTACGCCACTGCCACACACACTACGTATTTTCGATATGAATTCACAATTGTTATGTTACCAATTTTAAATAAGTTGTTGAGTGTTGTGGAGAGAATATACGGGTTTCAATATTGTAAACAATGAAATGGAATGATACCCTTTTCGATACATTTACATTTTAATTTCGTTTTTTGCAAATGTTTTTTTTTCAGATTTTGAATGTGTAAAACTATTCAAAGAATTCCATATGTGTCGCTTAATAGAGTTTAAAAAAAAAAAATAAATGTTTGATTGCAGTAAAGGGACACAAAAACCAAATTATTGTTTTCATTTCAATTTTCATTCAGACAAATTAACGCGTGTTCACGGATGCCGTAAGTTAGAACGCTGGATGTAACAATTCTAAGCCCTGGTCGTCACATAAAATTCCAATACGATACACATACAAATATATATTGAAGTGTGTCAAACACATTTTTGATTCCTCTCATTCGAATTCAACATATAGTGCACTGCTGGTGTTAGAAGTGACAGATAGATTTAAAAATTTGGTGCACCAAACATCCATGAACAATTTGTAGCCATAATTGAGAATAATTCAAATTCAATCTTACCCTTTTCCCTTATTCTACCATCTTTATAACTTCCAGCAACCGATGTTGCATTTGTTTTGTTGAAACTGTATATCAAAATGAATCAGCTTAAATTTGCTACCGAAATAAATTGAATTCATTGCTTATTTGAATCGAACAACGATAATCTTAGCTGGGGCTTGATTGTGAATGGAACTGATCACTGTTGTTGGCCACAGCAAACAACCTTTGGATACCCGCTAAATGATCGAAATAAAAGCATTTGACGGTAAGATACATAGATGGCACTGACCCTGGAGCCTGGATGCAATGGCTTAACATTCCATACGAATACAAAAAATTTCAAATCGTAATTCTTCTCTTTATTGATACATGTTTGATATTTATGTGGTGCGTGTGTCAAAACGCGTTTTTTTTTCTCTCTCTCTTTATAGTCTTTATCGTTTATATCGTAAAATTCATTCGACATTTAATAATAGTTATTATTTTTCTTTTCGTCGATAACAATTCGACAGCCTAATGATTTTGTCATTTCGATTATTATTTTACGATGTCAGCTTGATTATTTTTTGGCGAAAATAAAATGTAAAATTGATATTTGCTTGTTTATAATAACAATATAAACTAAACGATGATCAATTCTGAAGATCTTTTGCGATCGTATTTCAGGTCGTTTTCGCTTGCTTTCACATCATTAGCGATTCGTTCAATTTTATTTGAATCATTATAATAGCCCATATACGGAGAATGTAAATTCCTTGATTCTGAATTTGTCGATAAAACAAGTTCGGATTTGTTTCTTTTAATTATTATTATTTTTAACTTTTGAATTTTTCGGGATGAAATGTAAAATACGTACTTTGCGTCAATAGTCACACAGTATATAATGTGATTGACTGTTCGAGATTTCATCCAGTAATGTTTTAGCCGTTGGTGGTTGAACTGATATTTTTCGTGTGAAGAAGAATCTTGTAGTTGAGTAATCGATAAGTAAAATTTCCAATACGAAGTCGATTTTGACGGTACGCTGAAAATTTCAATTTTTTTGTTTTTTTTTTCGTTTTTTGTTTTTTGAAAATAGAAAATAGAAGTGGTCTATATTTTAATGGTATTGATTTTTCAGTGATGCCCGCAACGATGAGCAGAAATCCGTTACTTCTGGGATGCATTGGATTGATGGCAATTTTGAACAGTGTATCATCCGAAGGGTAAATAATAAATCATGAACAATTGAAATCATTTGAATTTTCCATTAAATGCGTAACATTAATTGGCAATTAGAAAATTTCTTAATTTTTTGCGTCAGCCGTCGGAATGAATACAATTTTTTTTTAAATAAATATTCGTTAGCATTCGTAGTAAAACTTTAAACATACTGAATAAATATGTACACTGTACACTGTACATTGTACATTCAAACGATTGTTCAAAGACATTCCAGATACCAAATACGCTGTACGTAACACACATAGAACAATGTGTTTCAATTTGTCAATTACATACAAACAATCATATTAATTTATATTTGTGTTTGTAAATATACCAAATAATATTCAGTTTTTACTTTTCTAATGCAGAGCTATATGGCGTTATGAGTGTCAGAGTAATCGATGTGTTAAAGTTATACTAACTGAAAAATTGAGCGCCGTCAGTTTGCCAGTTTGCCGTTTATTTTGTGGCGAAAATCCTGGTACATTGTGGCCTCGTGTAAATGGCAATGTTCGTTTGAAAAATATTATGGCAAGATTGAATCCGACCGACATTGAATTCAAATTAATCAATGAAACGGCGAGGAATGATCAATTTTGGACTGCTAATGAGCAACGTTTTCGCGAACAGGTGCTGGCCAAGGTGCCTCATTCAGTGAAATTGAATAATGATGGCAGCCGATTGATGTTTACAATTGATGTTAAAAATAATGATGGTAAATTGAATCACGAGACAGATGAACATTATCGTGTTAATGCTTATGAGAATACCGGCATTGTCATAATTCGAATTGAAGCCGAAACCATATTCGGTGCTCGTCATGCACTTGAAACGGTTTGCCAATTAATTGTGTACGATGATATTCGAAAGGAATTACAAATTGTTGGGGATTTTGAAATTGATGATAAGCCAGTATTTCAGCATCGTGGCTTTTTGTTGGACACATCAAGAAATTATTTCAGCATTGATTCAATCAAAAGAACGATCGGTAGGTCAATTCAAAGAAAATAAATTTTAATTATTGTATTGTATATATTCAATTCAATTTCAATTATTTATTTATAGATGGTATGGCGATGGTGAAATTAAACGTATTCCATTGGCATGTGACTGATTCACAAAGTTTTCCATTAGTATTGAAATCACATCCCGATCTATCAGCATTGGGTGCATATTCAGCAGATAAAGTATATACTTATGAAGATGTAGTTAATGTAAGTTGATGAACATATTTTTTTGTTCAATTGAATATTGTTTTTATTTGATGGACTCATATCTGATATTCAATTGATAAACAGATTCATCATTATGCATACGTTCGTGGTGTTCTTTTGTTGCCGGAATTCGATGCACCGGCCCATGTTGGTGAAGGTTGGCAACAGAAAAATGTAACAAGCTGTTTCAATGCACAGCCATGGGTCCAATTTTGTGTTGAACCACCTTGTGGTCAATTGGATCCGACAAAAGAAATATTATACGACATTCTTGAAGATATTTACCACGAAATGTATGAAGCCTTTCAGCGGCCAGGTATATTTCATATGGGCGGCGATGAAGTATCTACCTCATGTTGGAATTCGAGTGTTGACATACAGAATTGGATGAAACATCGTGGATGGAACTTGGAAAAAGATGATTTTATGAAATTATGGGGATATTTTCAAGATAATGCATTGGCCCGTTTAGACAAAGTTGTGCAACAAAAGATTCCCATCATTATGTGGACCAGTCACTTGACCGATGCGCCATATGTTGACCAATATTTGGACAAAGAACGGTATATTATTCAGGTTAGTTTCGTTTATTTGAATTTTCCCAATTTGGAAATTAATTTACATGAATTTGATTTTTTGTTGAAAAATTTAAAATAGATTTGGACCACTGGAACCGATTCAAAAATAACTGATTTACTTGAGCGTGGCTACAAATTGATTCTATCAAATTATGATGGATTATATTTAGATTGTGGATTTGGTGCTTGGGTCACCGAAGGAGTCAATTGGTGTTCACCATACATAGGTTGGGAAAAGGTTTACAAAAATAATTTCACCCACTTTGATTCCAAATATCGATCACAATTTTTGGGCGCTGAGGCGGCAATGTGGTCAGAGCAAACCGATTATTTAACATTAGATAGCCGTGTTTGGCCACGTCTTAGTGCGTTAGCAGAACGTTTATGGGCCGATCCAACTAATAATTGGCGTGAGGCTGAACCTCGAATGTTGATACATCGTGAACGTTTAGTTGAAAATGGAATTGCAGCTGAAATGCTGCAGCCGCAATGGTGTTTACAACATGAAGGCCAATGCCCAATCAACTGATTCATTCCAATGGAAATTTACCAGATTGATTACCAATTTTCTCGTTGGAGCGGAATGTGATAAAAGCTTTGCGAACGTATTTTATACCATTTCTTTACACGATTTTATGAAAACAAAACAAAACAAAACAAAACAAAACGAAAAAAGAGTTGAATAAATGAAAATTATCAAAAACTAGTCGAATTAACTTTTTATCATTTTTTTGGTTTTATTACAATAAATTGACATCGTGAGCCTATTGGGCGTAGACCTTCAATGTATATATGTGCTTAACTGATTCTTTTTAATAATTCGTTCGATCTTCCATATCGTATCGTATCGGATGTTACTATTTTGCGGAAATTTGTTTGAAACTGAAAAATGATTTAATTTTCATCTGGGAGGACTTCAATTTGAACATTTTGAATGTACAATGTGTGTTTAGTTGTTGGCGGCTGCTTCTTTGGCCAACGTTTCAGCCTTTTCAGTAACTTCTTCGATTGGACCAACCATGTAAAATGCGACTTCTGGTAAATGATCGTATTCGCCAGCCAAAATCTTTGAGAAACCTTTGATTGTTTCTGCCAATGGAACAAGTTTACCAGCATGGCCAGTGAAAACTTCAGCAACTTGGAAAGGTTGTGACAAGAAACGTTGGATCTTTCTGGCACGAGCAACGGTCAATTTGTCTTCTTCAGACAATTCATCCATACCCAAAATGGCAATGATATCTTGAAGTGATTTGTAATCTTGCAAGATCTTTTGTACACCACGGGCAATATTGTAATGTTCAGCTCCAATAACATTTGGATCCATAATACGTGAAGTGGAATCCAATGGATCGACAGCTGGGTAGATACCTGTAAAATAAATGGTAAAATTAAAAAAAAACGAAAAAATTTCTTAATAAATCCTTTCCATGGCGAACACAATGCATAATAGCGAATCGGATTAGAAAAATGCAAAATTAGAACGGTTTTTGACATTTGTCTGATTGATATAGGCATGCCGTATTATTGTGTTATGTAATCACTGAACCGATTGAGAAAACGAAAGTCTAATCAAAATTGTGCCACTTTCATTTTCAAATGAATCGAATGCAAGCATTTTGAAGATATTTTTTCTATTTTCTTTTTTGGTAAATTGAATTAATGCATATAATAAAATACCTAATTCAGCAATGGCACGTGACAACACAGTTGTGGCGTCCAAATGCGCGAATGTTGTAGCTGGAGCCGGATCGGTCAAATCATCGGCTGGCACATAAATAGCTTGTACTGATGTGATTGAACCTTTTTTGGTGGTGGTGATACGTTCCTGCATAGAACCCATGTCAGTGGCCAATGTTGGTTGATAACCTACAGCAGATGGAATACGACCCAACAATGCAGATACTTCTGAACCGGCTTGTGTGAAACGGAAAATGTTGTCGATGAACAACAATACATCTTGTCCTTCTTGATCACGGAAATATTCGGCAACGGTTAAACCAGTTAAAGCAACACGGGCACGAGCGCCTGGTGGTTCATTCTATTCATCAAAAATGGAACAATCAAAAACAAATTCAATTATATGTTCATACATTGTACATTAAATTGGTGTTTGGATATTTTAGTTTTAGATTTTCAATAAAACGAAATATCTACAATTTTACGTACCATTTGACCGTATACAAGTGCTACTTTTGATGATTTGTCCGT
Organism: Mayetiola destructor; assembly: GCA_000149185.1. Taxonomy (NCBI): domain Eukaryota; kingdom Metazoa; phylum Arthropoda; class Insecta; order Diptera; family Cecidomyiidae; genus Mayetiola; species Mayetiola destructor. Next base: position 2,192,676 of record GL501519.1, read on the forward strand.
CAATGAGATGACACCACCTTCAATCATTTCAGCATACAAATCGTTTCCTTCACGGGTACGTTCTCCAACACCGGCAAATACCGAATAACCACCATGAGCTTTAGCAACATTGTTGATAAGTTCCATAATCAATACGGTTTTACCGACACCAGCACCGCCGAACAATCCAATTTTTCCTCCTTTGACGTATGGGGCCAACAAATCGACGACCTTAATACCAGTTACCAAAATTTCTTGTTCGACACTCATGTCAACGAATTCTGGTGCTTCAGCATGAATTGGTGCTGATAAATTGGTTTCAATTGGTCCACGTTCATCGATTGGCTCACCAATAACATTCATGATACGGCCCAATGTTTCAACACCGACCGGAATACGGATTGGTGATCCAGTATCGGTAACTGCTTGGCCACGAACTAAACCCTCAGTACCGTCCATAGCAATTGTGCGAACAGTATTTTCACCCAAATGTTGGGCTACTTCGAGAACCAAACGAGGTTGACGATTTGATACTTCCAATGCATTTAAAATTGATGGCAAATTGTCTGGAAATTGGACATCGACAACGGCACCAATTACGGCGACAACTTTACCTTGTCCGGCTGCACCAGCTTTAGCTGCAGTTTTTGCAGCATATTGCCGATTAAATTGGTTCACAAATGTTATCAATTTTTTATTTTCGGCTTTAGTAGCCACCGATTTGATTGCGGAGAACATTTTTCGTTGTGAAAATTTTTCTTTTTTCTCTTACCAATCCTCCTTACGTAACGAAAATTACGTGAATGTGATACGGCTCAGAAGATGGCGAACGACGGTATAGAATATATTTTGATGGGTAGTGAAGTCGGTCTAAATGAGTGAGACACGATGTTAGCTCTGCACATATATTGGGCTTACCCGATGCTTAAATATCTATACATACACATATATATATACGTTTTTCACATGTTCTAATTACGAAATCTCATTTTCGTAATGTAATTGATCGGTTCTGGCAATATAAAATCGAATTCCAATTTGAATTACATTCATTTTAAACAAAAAATGCGCTGAATGGTGAACTGTTCTTGATAAAATTTCTCAAACATTTGGAAAAAAAAGACTTTACGAAAAATTTCATTCCAATAAAAAATGCAATCGAAACGAATACTAAACTGTGCCAATCTGGGTCTAATTTTGGAATGACAAGTATTAATGTTTCTTACTCACAAATATTTCATGCATTTCATAATCATACGGAAGCGTACCAATTTATTTTCCGAATAATTTCCAGTAAGAAAAGAAAAAAAAATATTTAATATTTTTCATGTTCGTGGTTTAAGGTTTACACGGAAAATGTGATGTATTCAATACTCTTTCGTATATCGAAAATCTCGAATCGTAAGGAAATCGTAAAAACTGTCTGTCATAAACTACAAAGAGAAACTTTTTTTTTGTTATGTTTTGAAGCCGAACATTCAATACATTGAGCACTCTGACTGATTGAACAAACTTAAACAACAAGACTAAAAATTCATTCGATTCTAGCGATTCCAAACCTAAAATACTAAATCCAAAAAAAGAAATGAATCTGTTGGAAAGTTTGTCAGCATGTTTTTGGTTTTCACCAGAAAACAAACGGAATACATTTGCATCAATATTGGCTGGAGTATTGGTAAATAAAGAAAAAAAAAAATTGTATAAATCTAATTGAATCAAACTATTTTATGACAATAGATATTACGAGCGATTACATTATGACTCATAAATTTGTGTCATTTTATTAAAAAAAAAGAAAAGAAATAATTGAAAAGCTTAAAATTTAAAACCTAAATATTCGAAATGTGATGATATCGATATGATTGAAATTAAAATGCATTTGCATATAGTTTTTCATATAGCATTCAATGAAATTCAATTTTGACATTTTGATGAGTCTGTTATTTTGGAAATATTTGCAGTTTTTCTCCGGATGGTGGTTTTTAATTGATACAATTTCAGTGTGGCCAGATAAGACAACAAAAACATTGCATATTGTATTAGGCGTTATGGGAACGATTAGCTTAATAATGGTGAATTCAGTAACTCAAGCTCAAGTGAGAATCGCAAACTTTTATCTATTGAAGGAGAATCGCATGCATTTTTCAAAATTAATAAAGCAATTTCAATTGAATTTTAGATCAATGGTGATGTTGCAATGAGTGGCGGATGCTTAGAAGCGCGTGGAGCACGTATTTGGATTTTTGTTGGATTTGTTCTCGGTTTTGCTGCTATTATTGCAGCTGTGTGGCAAATGATTGCCAGTTTCAGTGACGACTGTAAGTACAAAGAAAATGATATTATTGTATACAAACACTTAATTCACATATGAATGTTCTATTCGAATTCCGAGCCTATCCAACACCTTACTCTGTTTATTTAGGACTTTGATAGTTCATTTATTAAATTTTTTAATCTTTTCAGCAAAATCATCTAACGAAACTCACTGGCCCGCAATAAGTCTTCTTCTACAGAACGTTTTCATATTTTTGGGTTCGCTCGTTTTTAAATTTGGTCGATCCGAGGATCAATGGAATTAATTAGAAAATGGGAAAATATTGCGTCATTTCAAAAAGGACAAATTGGTCGTACAGTTATTGTTTTTTCTTCTTTTCTTTTTTTTTTCATTCCAAGAAGCTCAGCACGAATGACTAGAGCCGGTTAAATTAAAAACATAATTTGAATTTCAACAAAGCGATCAAACGTCAAAATAATGAATGGAAAAGATAGAACAAAATGGCAAAAGATATGAAATTTTGATTTCGTTTGTATTATTGAATAAAACTTCCCATATATAGAATGATAAAAAAGAAAGAAATGAATTTTATTCACTCTAATGAATCCTATGCGTTAAACGGAACTAAATTAATCATTGTTGTTCTTTTCACATTTATTCATTCGTCGATGATGGGAAAATTTCTTTTTCTATAATCGGTTTTCAATGGAGGATCCTTTTTATTATGCGTTATGCAGTCTTCATTATTGCAGTCAATAAAATCATATTCGAAATTCATCAAAGAAACATAAAATAAATATTTTTAAAAAAAAGGCCGACTCCTAAAAAATTCCAAATTAAAAATGTCCGACTCCTAAAAAATTCCAAATTAAAAATACATAAGTTGATCAAAAATCGGATCATTGAAATTCTAAACATTGTGATTACTTGAACATCGAATTCGTCTTTTTCTATGCCAAGATTTTTTCAATTTAATTTTTTCTCTTCTAATATTTATATTAATTTATTTGACTTTTGTTTTGAATTTTACATGATCTTCTATGCTTTTTTCGCTCTCTTTTTTCATTATTATTTCTCTGTCATTATTTTTTGACAATATTTTGCTAATATATTCACTCAAATACTATTCAATGTTATTTTATCGTGTCATCGGTGGTAAATTTGGTAGACCATGCTCACCACCTGGTGTCATAGCTGCTCCTGGACCAAGTAAAACCTAAAATGGACCGGATTCAATTACGGATTCATCGGAATTCAACATTTAAAGAATGAAAAATGCGAAAACGCAAGAAAATTACCCGATGCTTCTGTGATTTTTCCATTTCAATCATTTGAGCTCGTTCTGTTTCGAACAAAACTGGTGCAAAAAGTACCATTGAACTTGTAAAGAATATCCATGATGCGTTGCATGTCAATTTGTATATTGATTTTGTGCTTTTTATTGAAATGTCTGTTGTTAATTCACACACATTTCGAAAGCTTTCTGGAAACATCTCTGTGAGCCCCCATAGCCGTTCGATGAGTGTTTCGTCTGGTTCCTGAATTTACAGAAACCAAATCAATCCATTATTCCACAATTGCAATTTTTTTTGTTAGAATAGAAATAGAAATACAATCACAATAGCTCACATCACTGAAATTTTCTTCATCGTCTGAACATATTTCTTGCACTGCATTTTCGTCTTTTGGTCTCAGCTTCTCATCAACATCTTCCTACGTTTTGAATTATAAATCAAATTGTTTTCGTTTATCAATTGAATAAATAATAGATTGCATAAAGCTTACAATAATAGCACGCCGTTCCGGTGTCTCATCTTTACTTTCACAAATTGACGACATACCGCTATCTTTTTCTATAATTTCCAGGTCAGTGTCTGAATCCATTGATTTATTTAACACAATATACGAAGAAAAATGACGACCTGATCTATGAAAATTCCGCAACCCGATCGATTTCTCTATTCTTTGTATCTGTTTTATCTTTTTAAATCTCATTCAATCTTAACTGGATGTTTTAATGCGAACAAAACGTAATTTCACATATATGTTCATATCATTTGAGAGTCTTGAAAGCGCTCATGCGCACAATTTCAATAAATTTAAAGTCGATTCAATTCCAATTTGGAATCCTATCAAATTCGGCTGGCATCGATACATAAATTTTCTTTTACATTTATTTCGCAACTCAAAGTCCCGAAAGAAAGAATCTATTTAGAACTATTGAAAATTTAGTACACCGTTGATAATGCTGGGCAGTATCCAGCGGTACCACATACACTCATTCGTTTCGTAAATCGAGATGTTTCGATAGAAGATATTCGAGGATTTTGTCGCAAGCGCAAGTGTGAATGTGCGAACACATGGAGCAGGCCGATTTTTGTGTTGTTTCTTTTTCATGGTTTATAAGCTATAGACGAGTGATACCATATGACTTAAAGTTTTTGGATACCATATGATTGAACATGATTGTTATTGTAAATATGATCACATAATCAGCGAAGAAAAAAAAAATACGCATCACAGCAAATGATTTCAAATTTTATTAAGCTATATTTTCTTCTTTTTTTTATTCTTCAACGTTTTCATTTTTGACTCCTCGTTTCCAGCGCACGGAATTTTAAACTTGATTACATCTTAAGACGGGCCGACACACATAATACCGTTACAAGGCTTAAATTAAATTCGATATGATTTATCATTTATCTATTATAGGATGTACGGTTGTTTTAATAAAATTTCCAATTACAGTAACAATCTGGCAAACTCTGAAAAATAATGTAAAACGTAAATGGAATATAGCCAATTATTATAAAAACATTCATTGAGATAATAATAGGAAATTATCATTATTGTTCGTCGATGCATAAGATTCTTTTGTCTTCTTTATTTGCCTGCATCCGACGTGTGTCTTTTATAATTCTATAATAATTACCTTCGTAGTTAATTTTTCCGTCTTTATCTAGGTCAGCTATTTGTAACATTTCATTAACTTGTGTTTCGGTTACATTTTCCTGCATCATTTCCATAGCTATTTGAAGCTCATCACGTGTTAAATATCCATTTCCATCTCGATCAAAAACGCTATGCAAATAAATTCAGTTGTTTTCATCAAAAAATAAATTCGTCGTTTTTTTCAATATTTAAAATTATCGTTACACAAATTAACCAAATCAATTTCAAAATAAAATTTCAAAAATTTGTGAACAATCTGTCACAATTACTCATTGTCTCACCGAAATGCAGCTATCAAATCCTGTGTGATATCGTCATCGGTATCAGTCTGAGAAGTAGAAGCACTAACTGTTTCTTCTTGAAGTGTTTGAATACGCTGTATCCATTGTTGAAATTCTTTTTCGTCCATCAGTCCATTGCCTAATCAACATCAGCATAGATTATTATATGAATCTATTATTTCAATATATTTATTTTATTTTTATATTCAATAACTGATTATTACTTACCACTATGACTAGCTTCTTTGATGAGATCATCGATAACTTCATCGCGAACGGTGATACCCAAATTTTTCAACATGAATTGTAGCTCACCAGCCGTCACACGACCATCTTGATTTCGATCCAATAAATCAAAAGCGGTTCGAAGATCTGAAAGAAAAGTCAAAATCGTTTTTTGTCATTTCAACATGAATCAATGGAATGACTTAATCGTAATGATTTCGAAAACAAAAGAGAATTAATCGAATCACGTTTCTTTGCTGCATGTGATGCAATGCCACACAACGTAATCATTGACGTTGTTCTTTTAATTGATCAACTATATATGTATATCAGCTTTGGAATTATTTACTGTTTTTTTTAGAGCTACCTAATTAAAAAAAAAAGATGATGTTTGATGTTTAGTTTGCAGAAGAAAACTTTAGTTCACATTTGTAATATTTAAAAGTCAAGTGAGCCAATGCGCTAGATTGGCAAGGCAAAAACACTTTTCAAATGCATATTGCATAATGAAAGGAATAAACAACATATCGACATTATTTATTGGATCATGAATTGTATAAAAAATATGAGAGAAAAAGTTTTGAATCCATATAAATATGGACATTTCAAAAGTGAAGAAATGAAGAAACATTCTTACAATCGGACTCAATTAATTTTGTGCTGACAATATGCTTTACATTTATTTTCTGATAAAAAGTGGTGTACCGATTGATGTGCTTTGCAAAATAAGTAAGCTTGGCATCGTTATTAGTTATAATTACAACAAAAACAAAAAAATGTAATGTTTGTTTTACGATGTTCAGAAATATAATGAATATTTGATGGACTGTGTTCAATTCAAAAATCATTTATATATATATCAGATGACAATCGTTCAAAATTGTGGAAAATAGTACAATGTTAACATATCTGAGGCGCATATACCACAAAGCCCATCTATAATCCATAAACTTTATCAAATATAACATGCACAATATGCTCAAATGCATTAACTTGACTTAAATTGATGCCTGATTTTTGTTTCTGAATTGAAGTGTGTACTCACGAATCTCTTCTTTAAAAATCATTTTAACGATGCAATAAATGGATATGCCTTAAATGTTCCGATGTATATTTCAAATTGATAGATCAGTCCATGTTTGAAATAATTAAAATTCCATAACGCTGGGTAGCTTCGCCGAGTGAGAAACCCGTTGTCAACGTATCCAAAAAAACAAATTCCAATTTAAAATTGCTAAAAACAGCCACTGATATCTTAAATTTTATTTTCTAATTGAAACGTCTCATCACTTGTGAAACGAAAAAAAAAAAAAGAAAAAAGAATCAATCAACTATCTTATCTCAGTATATCATTCATTATCAAACTTAACCATTCTCATTTTTAATGAGATAGCGCAATAATGTCGGTTTCCTATCATTTTTCATTTGATATAATCGCTTCAAAAAAGGAAACAATACCATAGCGAAAACAAACGTTAAATGGCAAACAATTAAATTTCAAATAAATATATAAAAATGCGAACGCTATGGCATCGATGAAAGATGAACGTTATTCTCATTTGACGGTAATTTGTCATTTTTATTTGTCGTCTTCATTTTGCATATTGTATGGCATTTGAGCGAGTGATAAAAACGTTCGTACGACCTGAATTATTTTAATTCTATTGGATTATACAATTTCCTTTGCTCTCGTCCAGTGAGAGGTCCACTGAATTTTTAAGGGCCTTGGAATCGTTTTACATGAATTTTTTTTTTCTCTGTCAATCATTCGAGAAGGAACAATCGTATGAAATGCCTAACTTTTTTTTTTGTCAAAGGATCCATTCCTGAAAAATTTCTATTTTTTTTTTTCTTCAAGTTTGAGTCGACATGTTTCTGAATTCCTTACGATCGAATTCTGTTTTGTTTTCTTGCATTGAGTAACTAAACAGCTAAGAGTGAATTGAGTCTTAAATTCAATCATTACCATGTAGTTCATCCTCTGTGAAACCTTTTTTCTTTGAATGCTCCTGTGAAGTGGATTTTTTATTTATATAAAATATTTTTCAATCGATTAGAATGTGATTTTTGTTGGTGTCGAACAGTACCTTTTGTTTACGGCCAATCAATGCAGAGCCCAACATCTGTAATGATAAAAAAGATTTGAATATTGCGAACACATTCAAGTTGTTGAAAAAGGTTAATTATTCCGAAGGCAGAGCAAATTGATTCATTTGTTGTAAAGTATTTTTCGCTATCATTACAACTTCACTAATAATCTTACTTATAACTAATGAGACAAATGCATGATTAAGAAGCATTTTAACAACTAAATCTTGCATCGTGTAACCAGATATGTTCGCAATCGTTTTCAATTTAAATGTAGCAGAATATTTGTTGGCACCTTGGCCACGGATGCTTTCGAAAAAATCTATTTAAATTGAAAATATTTGGTAAAACGAAAAAAAGAAAAGAAAACATCAAAATTGGTGAATGTGCAATTTTTTGGCCGAGAAATAAGCGCAAGTCGACAAAATGAACATTTTAGTTTTTCGAGGTTAATTTGATGCCTTAACACCAATTAATGTATAATATATATAGCAAGCATGATTTTTTTCGGATTTATTTCTAGTGTTCGAAATCGGTGATACATTAATTGAAATCCTAAAAATACAAATGCGATGCAGAGATAATTATATTTGTAATGGAACTTGGCGCCGACAAATTGTTTGGATTAATTTAAGTTTAGTTGTTTATCTTTTGTCTCACAATTCAGAAAATCTATTGTTTTGTCTCTTAATGGCTGGCACTTAAGATCTGAATCTTTTGGGATCATGCAATGTTGAGACTTTTTTTTTTTTTTTTTTGGGTAAATGGACTCTTGATCGACTGAATTTTGAATAAAATTCAAAAACCAATAAAATCACTCAATCGCTTCTCATCTGGTTTTTTTTTCCTGACAAAAACTCTTTCATAACCGGTCATATGTGTGATATTTCAACATTGTCGATGTTTCAAACCGACTGATCGAATGCAATTCTACTCAGTATACTGTTACATCTTTTTGATGAAATCAAAGTGTTGCGATTATGAAGTGATGAAGGATGAAAAATATTCTTCAATGAAGTATTATTTGTATATAATATGAAAACATGAATCAAACTCTATACTATTATTATCATAATAATTGCATTGTATTAGCCAATCAATTAATGATTATGTTATTTCTTCACAAATTGTCTGTTTGAATGAATGGTTAGTTTGTTAAACAGAAGCGGAGTAAAAATTCAGGAAACATTTTTTTGTTGCAAACCACAATGAAAAAAACGAAACCAGATAAATGGCACCTTCAATTGTTGGCGTATTCCGCTCATTTGTAATCGGCTAAATGATATATTAAACTACAATGATATGCACTATGCACTGCACACTCAACGGGCTGCTATCCAATATGATCGCAGAAAATTTGTTGTTGCTATAATGGACGATGTGTGACTGAGTGAATGATCGTTCATTTGTGTGTTGAAATCGGTCGATGTACGTATGTAAATAAAACCAAAAAAAAACAGTAAATGAGAAATGAAAAAATATTCGTTAAAAAAAAAAATAGCTGAAATGTTCTTGTTTCACTTGTTCGCGTTCTATGCCAGTCAACTAAAGTATGTTCGACAGTATTGCAGCATTTACTCCACTCGCGTTTAATTTACATAATAAACCGTTTTTACTAGGCTGAGCTCCGTTGCATGCAAATTGAATGCGAGTGGAGCAAGTCATAATAAATGATATTGATTTTTGCAATAAATTTAAAACGTACGTTCATTTATTGTTTCAGATATATTTCTTTTTTCTTTACACAAGATTCGCAAAAATTTGAACAACTGGAAAGTACAACCGAATTATTTCGCTCGTCTCAAGTAGTAAATGTCGTTCAAATAAATCGATTTGCATCCAGACTTTATTTCATTCAACCAAATTAATTGTGCCAAACATATGAATCTGATTGCATACAGCGTTCGGTCATTTGATGCACTTACACTCTTTGATATCAGAATCTTTACACTTTGTTTAATAAAGCTGAACATTTCAGCATCAAAGTGCGAACAGATATTTGATTTTATTGAAAAAAAAAACAAATTCAATGAACGTTTTCACGCAAAAGGAGCTATTAAATTTCTTTCACATGTACATAATTGAGCGCGTACACATGCGTATTGTTGCATTCAAATATGGCTTATGATATGCACGTGATTCTTTTAGCAAAAAAAAAACACTACAGATTGATAATAACGACAATATTTACACATGGAATTAAATCTCAATCTGAAATCAAAACCAATGATCATTCGTGTGATCACTGATCACAACATATAAAAGATGCAGCATTCAGGGAAATAAACGAAGAAAGACATTCCGATTCCGTGAGTGAATCCAACAAACTGAGAGAACAATAAAAAAAATTCCGATTCCGAATCCTATTCAGAACCTGAAACACCAAAACAAAATTAAGCGTAAAATATTACGTAAAAAGAGATAAAAGGAAAAATACGCATGAACTCAAAAGGAAATACGGCCAAAAATTCAACAACAACAAAAAAAAAAATTTAGGAAAAACCGATACGAAACAATGAAGAAAAATAAATATTGTGAGAAATTCGGTGAAATTGTAATATTGGCACAGGCACGGGATTCAATTCTATATATTTGCCTACATTATGTTCGTTTTGCGTATGCTAGACGATTGTTTATTTTTCTATTTACATCCAAATGTTCACCTAACTTTCATCTATTTTATCAACGAGGAACAGTCGCATGAGAGTATCACATTGAGGATCATTATATTATTGGAAAGGAAAATTCATCTTTGTATCGAGTATCGATCGATTTAAAATATATTATGTGAAAAAGCAAAAGCGCTAACAAAATCCTCCAAAATCGATCCGACTTTTTATTCGTTTATTCAATATTCGATTATTATTGTGTTCGGTGTACAGTGTACAGCGTACAGCATGATGTTAGATAAATTCAAAGATTATCATATGATTCTAAATTTGAACCATTGCGTTTGACAACACTGAGCGATTGAAATTTCGAACGAATCGGAAATTGAGAATGATGAATCAAATGATTCAATGTAATATTATTATGTTTTTTGTTTTTTGTTTTAATTCCTATATAAATGCTGCTTTGTTTCTGCTTTGCCACCACGAATTCGACATCCTCATAAATATAATCTAATGATAGATTTAGTTGTTTGATGCAAATATGTCAGCGGTCAACGATGTCTTTGAATGCATTTTATAAATAGAAACGCAACGTCTTTCGTTTTGTTGAAATCTATAAAGATGTATCGCATGCAGCATTTTCATAAATTTCCGAATCCGTTCATGTATACTGCAACATATGTATTTTGACAAAATTTGTTTCTTTTTCACTTTCGTAATTTGGAAATACCAATAATAATTCAATTTTCGAATACGAGTGAAACAGAAACAACTGCTTTTCGCTTGGAACGAACCAAAAATACTATTTATCGTCTCATTAATTTTTTATTTAAACGACAACAACAACTACAACGAAGAAATTAAAACGACAGAGTGACTCGAATACATGTTTATTATTTATAAATAATTGAATCGAAAATGGGCATGATTATTTTCTTTCAAGAAAATAAAAAAGAAAATTTAACGAAAAATACATAATGGCATGCCAAATGCCATATCGAATGTAGAAATAAGAGCGAATGTGCCGGGCTGTCTGAGATTCTCGGCACAATTTTTTGAAAAAAGAAGATTATAGTCAAATTTTAAGTATTGAAATTTGGGGGGAAAGGCGCAATATTTATTTCTTTTTTAATGCTTAATCGCTTAATCTCTTCAGTCATAAACAAGTTAATAATAATGTTGTTGATTTCAATTTTATTTTCATTCAAGCCTATGGTGTATGGGTGTATTGTCTCACAGTTTTAAAATGTTGAGAAAGAATTCAAATTTTGAAATTTATAATGTAAAACATTTTTTTGAAGAATGCATCAATGGGTTAACCAAAATGTGCCAAACGGTTTCTATATTTTATTCAAGATGAACATAAGCTGAACCCACGATTCAAACAAAAATTGAAATTTCACACGAAAATACTGAAACAATTTCGATTTGAATACTCACATTCATGGAGAAAGTGCGAATAAATTTTCACCGCTGACTTCTGAATATTATAAAAAACAAGAATACGGTGAGAATTGAGATGGTGTCACACAATCTATGAATTTGAAAATTTGTAATGCGTAACAAAGATGAGAATAATAAAATTTAGTGAGTGAACGCTTTAATTTCGAAAACAACTCTAAAATTTGTACGTGAAATGAGATTTTGTTGTGCAATCGCTGTTTTAATTCGTTACATTTATGTATTTTGTTTCACTGTGTCACTTGTGGGACGAAACCATAACGACAAACGAATAAGTAGTCTAAACGACAACACACATAAGCTCATGCGGCTTTCATCATATAATGAACATTTAGCCATGATAAATAAATAATGAAGAAGAAAAAACAAAAACAAAAACAAAAACAATTAAGACAACATGAAATTTCATTTTGTTTTATATTTAGTGTAGCTTAATCTCTTTATGATGGACGAATTATGAGCAAAATGTTTAAAAACTATTTTCAATATTTAATTTTATGTTTGGTGACTAGTGAAACGAAACCTTCATTTGTAATTTACATTGAGATTAAGATGTATTATTATGCTCCAGGTGGGCGCCCAAAAATGGCATTTTGCCAAGGCACTTGAATTCATGCCATTAAAATTTATTTGAAAAATTGCGCCATTGATTCGGCCATTAATGACAATTGTCAATTACATTGTGTCAACATGTCAATGGAGAGAACACAATTTGGGACGATGTGTGGATCCGGTATTTCTGGAAATTAATAATAATAATAACAATTATTATTATTATTATCTGTCGGTTCAGATTGATCGTAGCATGGGATCGATTTGGACGAGAATATTATTGTCATTTTTGAATGGTGTTGTTTGTATTGTCGGCGATAAACTGGTTGAATTGAACAAAAATTCGCTCATGCGTCGAGCTATTTGCGATAATTTAACACATGCATTATCGGGCTTGGTAAGTTCTTTGATCATAATATCAGAATTAAAAAGAGGAATTTTTTTGAATGAAAAGCTGTGTCTCATTGGATTCGGATGCATTATTTCATCGTTTATTGATTTTGATCATTTTTTGGTTGCTAAGTCAATAAGATTATCGGTAAGAACAATACACAATCCTAATTTCGACTAAATACAAAAAATATCAGTCTTTTGAATGAATTTTGAACATAATTACATTTATTTCTTTTAACAGAATGCCGTTCGATTGAGCGAACGGCCACCGCTCCATTGTACCACAATTCCGCTGTTACTGCTGCTATATCAGCTTTTTAATGGATATTTTCATCACTCGTATCGCTTTAATTTATGGTTGAGCATATTAAATTGTGCATTTTTATGCCATCATACGCGTGATGCGAACCGACGTGGATTTTGGATTTTTCCATTCGGTCACACCAAATCCTTGCCATTCGTTTCATACATATCATTGATAGTGTTTATTCCGTTATTAACTATTTCAATATTAGATCTAATCACAAGGCATAGCATAGGACGCCATGACACCTTACAATCTGAAATTATTTAAATAAATATTTATTCGAAAATACTTGTAAATGATTTGAATTTTTTTATTTCATCTTTTTTTCTTTTTTTGATTCGTTCACAATCGCTGGTACATTTAAATGAAAATCACAACTTTTTGAGTGAATGAATTGAAATTGTTTTGAAAATTATTTCAGAACACATACATGGGTTTGTTTGCACAATATTTTTTTCTCATTTTTAATAAAAATATTATAATTTTCATAAATCTAACAGTTTAACGTTTCATGTATCATGTATCATGTTTCACGTAGCCATTTCAATCAGTTTCATGTACAGCATTTATTATCTGATTAATTGACTCAATTCTATCGGACGATCCATGAACGTAGCCAATTTATGGTATTTTACATTTTAATAGCCGAAATAGTGTTGTAGAAATTTTTCTTTTTTAGGTAATGCACTAACCGATTCGCTGATCACTTTGGCACGACATTTGAGACAGAAAAAATGGTTGCATGCGATTCGATATGTTCGTTGTTTATGTGAAGTAATAAATTGATAAAAATCAATGTCACCCAAAAAAATCAATGTCGAAAAATAATAATAATTATAATAATAAGTATATTTTACGCATTTATTTTACGCATTTTATTTTATTTTACGCATTTATTTTACGCAAATCATTTAAACCCAAAAAATCATAGATGATAAGTGACTCAAATATATTTATTTAAATTTTTTTGGTCGCTGTATATTACTTGGAAGGCAAATCTCATGGCATTTTCTCCAGCACATAACAAAACTGGACATAAAAGAACCAAAACATTTCACTCTCTTTTCTTTCTTTCAATTTTATTAAATTTAACGGCATATATTTCATGAATAATAATGACGAAGTATTATAAAAATCTATGGCTCATGATCGAAAAGGATTCTCAATAAATTTCGAAAAAAAAGATCATAGCAACTGCAATGGCCGTACTGAACCACCAGCACAAGAGCCACCATTCGATCAAATACCAGATGAAGTAATTAAACCTATCGACGAATTTGGTGATGAAAATGGCTTTCCCATTGAAGTAAAAAAATACCGTGAGATGACAGGCTTTTGAACAGGAGAGTATAATCGCCGTGGAAAATTTTGAATTATTTTTCATAAAGAGATTGTTCAATCATTGCACATGAATGATATAATTGTGACTAATATTTCAGTTCCAAAATTAATCATTGGCTATTCAGCGGAGAATCTTAGATGGAATGAAGAATTAATTTTCACCGGAAATTAGACATGGAAAGCGAACTCTCCCATTAGCGGTACTCGAACACCGATAAGATTGTTGCGGCTTTCTTTACATCAACTTAACCGTAATTGTCATCGATGAATATCGAACATCCATGTTGTGCAATTTTTGTTTTCTAAGAATGATTGGAGAAAGCCGCTAAGTTGAGATAAATTATCCAATTTCATTGTTTTCGTATGATTTGAAGTAGAAAAATAGCCAAAAATCAAATCAATTTGGTAACATAAAAGGCATTCGCGAATTGATTGAGAAATCTTTCATTTAATTGTTTCAATGCCTTGAACAAAAGGGATATGCTTACAAACAATGTTTGTGATTGTTTTGTTTTTGTGCCGAATATTATCATTAATTAACATTTTTATAGAGGTTCGAATGTTTATGTTTATGTTTCGTTTTGTTTTCTTTTTTCATTTTTCGTTTCGTTGAATGTGCAGGAATGAATTGTGTGTTGATGGTGTTTCAATCGATCGGATATTGGCTCCAGCAGCTGTTTGGCAAATCAACGCACACAAAAATTATTTGAAACAGAAACCCGACGCATACAAAATCCACACTTATACATGCAAACCAAATCAACTGCTTCGACAAAGCCATCAAAATCACAGCCCAATGAAGGGAAATCGTGATTACAATGCATCGCGTGCAATCTTATAAAAAAGATTGGATTTGATTGCCGGACGTCAAGTTTCACACAATAGCTTGCGTAAAACACCGAAGGTTTCAAGACGACAACGATTCCGTCGTGTCCGATACATATTAAGATTAATTTGATTTCATTCAGTTCAATTCCAATATGTTCAATTCAAAAAGAAAAAAACACTCAGTCGTTAATTTTAACCGTGAACTAAGCACAGGATCGATCCTTCGGTTCTAAAGTATAATCCGTAGTATATAGGGAGGATTTTGTAACATAGTTTTCTTGTATATTAGAAATCACGTTTTCCAGTCAGGGTGGAAATGGTAATTTCATTGACATAATACAAAATTGCAGAAAATTTACTGGATCATTGATTTTGAATGTGAATGGATGGCATCGAAAGCAATTCTTTATCAGTCAAATCAATTAATTAATTATTATAATAATTTCACGCCCAATAAACATCACGAAAATTTCAGTTTTAAATATTTCATGTTCTTGACATTATGCTTTTGGCATTATGTTCCGGGCATTACGGTTGAGCGCTGGAAGTTTTCTATTTTCTAACAACAAAATTTGCAATTGTCTTCAACAAAACCCATTGGGGAGAGTGCTCGGCATTGGAATACATATTTAAAGAGTTGCTTTTTTTTCGTTTCATTTTATTGTTTGTTCATTGATTCTAATAAAAACTGATGTTCGGTGAAACGATTTGGTCATTGAAGGCAATGCATTCTGTCGATGATATCCATGTATAACGAGATTCTAGGCGAGGCTGAGGGAAACAACTGTTTCTTTCTGTGAAACTGGCGTATACTTATTAACGATGAGAATTGAGAATCACATCAAATCAAATTTATATGAACATTTTGATATGAAAGAAACATTTAAATAAAAAAAAAATTATAATAGGAAATAGATAAAATTACAACGTATTTATTTGTTTTCTAATCGCTCCAATTCTTTCAACCGATCTAAAATTTCATTTTTTCGACTAATCTTCTCCAACTGATCTGAATCAGGTTTTTTCAATTCACCATTTGATATTTTTGATTCAATTGCTTCGATTTCTCTTATTTTTTTTCGTAGTTTTTTTATTGTTTTGGCAAGATCATCATCGTTTGAAATATTTAAATTAGTGACTGCATCACAAAGTTTATTAGTATCTTTATCCGTTGATGTTGAGGTTGATGTAATTGTTGATGATGTTTTTGGATTTTTGACTGATTTATTTCCAGTATTTTTACCTAAGCTATTCGATGATGGTTTTGTATTTTGTTTTCGCTTTTGATTGATATCATTTCCATTGCTTGTGCTTGGCATGACATACATTCCAGGTTTAGGATTAGTTTGTTGTTGTTTTTGTCGCTTCTCCTTTGCTTCCTGTGCCAAAATTGGACACATTCCTACAGGAATAGTTGGCTTTTTCATAAATAATTTTCCTTTGCTTTCATATAAAGGAACTTCCTCTTGCGGTATATATCCATCTTTAACGCGGCGAGCTTTTCGCCAAGTACCATCAGGTCGCTGAGAGGCCGGAATATATTTCCCTGTGATTATCAAAAAATAAAAAATATTTATTTAATTTTGATATAATATATAATTTGCTTCATTGTACAAAATAATGCGTTTACCGTCACGATCCTGGACATATGTTGTCATTATCTATCTATTTGATTATGAATGTCTTAATACTTTGAATGTTTGTTAATGCCAGTGATTTGCATTTAAGAACATTCAAACTATTTTCAAATTTTTGCTTGACGTGATTCGATTCACAAAAAAAAAAAAAAATTATTTTAATTTTGAAGTTGTACCGCAATTCAAATTTCACTTTAATGAAAAATCAGCCATGAGCTAATGCACAAAGGAAAAGTTTAAAAATTTTAATTACAGCTAATCCACTGTGACCATTTCATTGAACAACAACTGAAAAAAAAACTATTCTCATAAATAAAAATATCTTCAAAATGAGATGAACTATGCTCAGAAAAGGAATATGGAGGATTGTCATTACTTTGCACCGCTCAATATATTATGACAGTCAAATAAGAATAAGAAGAGGAAAATAATAAACTGAATTTTGAATGCGTTCAATGAATTCGAATCAATTGTTGCTGAATGAGAGCTTTAAAGTTTTCAGTTCAATGTTTATTTCGTAGACAATTTCAACTAGTGCCATCTCTTCGACTATCCATGAACTATGAACATATTGTTTGAACATTGGTTTTATCAAAACTTTAACACAAAAGTGAAAAAACGATATCAAAACAGCTTAAAACTGTCTTCGAACCTTGAACTACGAAGAACAGAAATTTTTGTGGGGAATAGTGTTGAATGGGATCATTGAATATACTAAATTTTCAATAAGAATTACTCAATTTTTACTCATATTCGGTGAATAACTTGTACAATCCGGCATTCAAATAAGGGAATATCACGTTTAGATGAGCGCTTTTGTGGAATTGTTCCCGATATCAAATACTTGTTGTTTATTAATTGTTCCAAATGCAACTATCATTTTTGGAATGAAACAAAAGATAAAAATGATTTCTATTTGAATTGAATCCGAAATAAGTTAAAATGCAAAATAGTGCATCAAAAACTCCAACCGAACTCCTTTCTGTATCATCTCGTGAAAATAAAAGTTTTCATCAATATTGATGCTGTAACCGTTGTTTCACGAGCAATGTGATCCACAACATTTCAAGAACTCCAACAAAGACCCCTTCTTTCATTATTTATATTTATCATTTGCAATTTCTCGAAAACAAGCTTTTCTTCGGCTCTCAAAGGTCACATCCTTTTTTGCCACATAGAAAATAATTTTGTTATATAACGGCTTTCATATTATTGCGTGTTTTAATTAAATTTCTGTTGGTTAACATTATTAAATGCACGTTGTCGCATTGCATGCATCGTCCGAAAGAGGTGAATGGAATTTTTTTTTAAGAATATGCTGTTGCTTGTAAATTTTATATTCAATAACAGTTACAGATTTCATTGACGAAGAAGAACATGTACCATATAACTTTTTGAGTCTATCAATTTATTTTAGAGAAAGAAAATGATTCGATTAATATGTAAATTTAAGGAATTAAAAGCTAATATGAAATGTAAAAGAAAAAATCCGAAAAGGGCGGCATTGCGTAGGTCAAATGGATGATTGGGAACGGGTCTGTTCGTTCACCTAGCATTTGAGCTAATTCTACTGACATGGAAATACGCAGGTACACACATATAAAATTACCATGAATAATGTATAAGCGTTTGCATATCGAAGGAAGACAAACAAGAATGGAACACAATCATTTCAACCACTTTAAAAATTCATGATTTGAAATCTAAACAGCCACCTGGCAACATTTTTTATCAATGATAAATAAAAAATTGATTCAAATTTTTATAATTTTTTGTTCATTTATTCAATTGCCTTTTGTTTTGACTGGTTACAAAGATAATCATTCTCTTTTGGTTAAATGTGATGTGTATTTCTTCAAAACTAGAGGGGAGTTACGAAGACTGACGAAATTAGCGATATTGTCTCATAGTGACGGTCTTAAACCTATACCATTGAGATTTTATATGGCATTTTGGTTTTTTTCCAAGGTTTTTAAGCCTTTTTCATGTGGGTCTTTGTATTTGCTTTTGAGACACTCTAATGGAATCGTAGCGTCACTTTCGAATATTACTTACCCCTGTGATATCTCTTCGTAAGAGAGTCGTCATGGTTCAAAATAATAATCATAATATTTTCGGTTGAAAACAGGATTCTATCAAAATTGCAATTTTATTTTTCATGAACGATATTTTCACATCAAATCTACTTTTGTGAATTTGATAAGAATATTCTCCAATTCATTTCTATTCTCCCGAATTTAGGAAGTTTGGTGAATTTTCGAACCAATCCATTTTTGTCCTTATTATCTCAGCCAATTATTTATGATTGTCTATTTAACTTCACTTTTCATATGAAAAGGACGGAAAAACAACTGTAATTGGTGCCAGATTTTTTTTTTATTTTTTTTTTTTTTGGCAAAATCATCATGACGATAACAGAAGAAATGACCGTCGAATCGTCCGATCCAAACGTTTACAAAAAATCTCAAACATTCGAATTCGAAAAATTCATTCAATTTGATGAATGGTAGATTGCGTAATTGTCTAATTATAAATAATTATTTATTCGCATATCTCGTCTTGTTGCTTATTTTTGGCGAACAAATTTTTGACTATTCTATTTTGAATCCAAAATTGGCATAGAGAATCCAAGTTGATTATTCGCCTATCAACATTATTATCAGCGAATGAACATCGGCCACAAGTACTATTTTACTTAAATGAAATTTACCTGCATTTGACTAAAACTGAAACTGTTCAAAGACAATTTATTGATTTGGCTTTTAATTTCGCGTGTACTTTATCAAAGTGAATTGAATATTTTTTTCGTATTTTCCAAATGTATTATCAAAGTGTCACAACAATTGAATGCAAAATTCGAAAATACAATTCAACTTATCATCATTTCAGACATGTTGTGATAATGAAAATGTAGTTGAATGCGGTTGCAATTCACAATAAGAATATTTTGTTGAATTTGGTGGAGATTAATCATGACGTGACATTGATGCGTCAAACCTGAGAATTAAGAATGAATTGAAATGTTCAATCATTCAATCAATGACTCGAAATGTTCGACCCAAAAAAAAAATCGAATAAAATGATATTATAATACAGATGTAATTTCACTGACAATTCAATGGTTTTATTTTGAATATCCGATGATTACATTGCAATTGAATTCAATATTAACTACTTTCACATTAAAACAATATTTGACCTAATCTGGGAATCAATCGAAATACATAGTCAAATCAGCCAATTTTCTTCAAAATTCAAATCAATTCGATCTTGTTCAATGCACAAGAAAATTGAGGGTCGAAATGCATGATGCATAAGCAAAATATATAAATGGATCGCAAATCGATCAGTTTAAAATTGATTTCAATTAAATGGCTTCAATACAAGCAATTGAATTAGTCATTCGATTTCGAAAACAAAGTAATATTTCGCGGTTTATGGAGCAACCGAAACGTGTAAGTTAAAAAAAAAAAAACCCCAAATTGATTTTGATTTAAATAGCACGTCAATGTTGTGTTCATCAAATCAATTATTATCATTTCAACTTGAAAAACGAGCATCATCATTGATCGACGCGTACGAAGCGATCGTATGAAGACAGAATGGCTGGCTACATACGAGTTTTCATATTTGAAAGAAAATCAAAGAGATGAACAGAAAACAGAATCAAACGATGAAATCATTGTTGATCGATCATTTCATTTTAGTTATTTATTTCTTTCCTATTGAATTTAATTGGTCTTCAATCGATTGTATGCATATCTGTGTGTCTATATGTGTGGATGACACATTGATGAAATATGACACTGATGCGAAAATGCGTATGAAAATGAATATTTCGATGAAAATGTTAGCGAACACCGAGAATTTCAATTTGAGTTCAAGGTAGTGCACTGGTGAACCACATAAAGAATAAGCAATATAATACAATAATAATAAAAAAAAAAAAAAAAATAAGTTATAAGTATGTGTGCAAGACATCGATCTGCATTTCATTGAACTTAATTATTTATTGGGTAATATTGATATACAATACTAGTGCTGCCAGTTGCCTGTTGTCTGCTGCCTTTCAATCAAATCTATTTTTATGATCTTTGTTTTGGGCTTTGTTTTGATGGTTTTCTAATTTAGCGATTATATTTTGATTGAAAAATGAATTATTATCGTCGGAAGTCATATTTTTGGTCGGAAGTGACATTAAAATGGCATCAAGTGAATGAACAAGAAAAACAACTAGAAAACAAAGATAAAATTGATGAATTTATTGTATAAAAATTAACATCATTAATTTTGTGCAGCGTTCGAGACACGCCCACTAAAATGGACGTACAATACGTCACAGCATATTATTTTATCGTACTTAAATTGATTTCGTTGAAAATTATTAACATTCTCTTTAACAAATTATATTTACCCCTTTGGCGAATCATCGCATTTATTGTAGCCAAAGTGTATTGCGATTTGGAATATTGTTATTGCCACATCTGGAGACAGCGTCAATGATAAATTTCGTTCGTTATTGATTGAGACGCAAATAAGTTTGTATCATGTCTGTATAATTAATTTTATTATTTAAAAAATAAAATACTCTCCATTCATAATGATAATAATAATAATCAAATGAAAAATCGAATTGTAACTGATTTTGTATTTAAATGATTAAGAAAATTCTCTGTTCATTATTTAGGTCCTGGTATTCCTCATAAATCATATTTTATCATTATTCATAGAAATTTTGGGCTGATCTATTTGAAGGTATGGATCGAGAACAATATTTGTACAACCAAATGTCAAAGATAACGAACGAATACCAAAAGTTGTGATAAACAACTGCAAGACGGTTTAAATCTGCTATTTTATGACATTCAATTATTTCATCTCTTGATTTGAATGAAGATTTTAGTTGCTCTCGTACAGTGTACAGTGAACAGTGAATAGTATGCAGTTTAAAGTTTGCAAAATCGCTTAATGCTCAAAATTCAAATATTTGCCACTTGCAAATTAGTTTTCAATGAAAAATCATCAATAAATGAATGGGAAATATTCATTGAAGCCGACATTATCGTAATGGTTCTACATTCATTTTTACTTACATATTACTCGG
>GL501519.1:2225321-2251558 GCA_000149185.1 Mayetiola destructor
CATTCATTTTGTTATTCAAATAAATGATTCTTTTTTACCGAAAAACGGCGGAAATTAATTCTCCCCCCCCAATAGTTAAGAAAAAAATAAAGAAAAATAAAAACATAAGTCTTGTACGTAATATGTCTGCAACGGGGTATTGCCCTGTACTGACCACATTGATTGCGGGCCAAGTGGTTCACAAATTAGAAATTGTCCTATAGAGAAAAAGAATGATAAATTATAATGAATCAATTGGGTGTTTATGTTGCATGGACACACAAAGGGTTAAGTGTAATTTGATTCAATAACAAAAGCTTTTTACACTCGGACATTTTTCGTTCATTTCAAATATTGCGCGCTTTCAATGAAGAGCTTGCTACAGCTACATCAGACGCACTCACTTGAAGCTTTCCCAGTCACTTTTCTCAGTATATTTTGTACACAATTGACAATTGTATATTTTCAGTGATTCGATATGATTTGT
Organism: Mayetiola destructor; assembly: GCA_000149185.1. Classification (NCBI taxonomy): domain Eukaryota; kingdom Metazoa; phylum Arthropoda; class Insecta; order Diptera; family Cecidomyiidae; genus Mayetiola; species Mayetiola destructor. The sequence goes on from GL501519.1 coordinate 2,225,788, forward strand.
TATTGTTGTTGTTATTGATGATTTTTCTCGCCAGTAAATCTATCAAGAAAAAGAAAAAAATAATAGGCAAAAAATACGTAATCGGACTGTCAGCCGCAGAAATATCACTTCACTTTTAACTACTTTAATAATGATAAAACGAAAACTTTCATTGTACTTTCTTCAAAATCGAAGTATTAGTGATGTGAATAAAGCAATTTTGTTATTTGACTAATGTATTATATTTGAATCGTATACGGGACATTGTTGCGATAGTAAATGCGATTGATTTTTTTTTTCTTCAATAAAATTGAGGATTTTTGGACGGATTGCGGATTAGAAAACCATAAACTCAACTTTCAACTCGAAAATATTCGAAAATTTTCGAATTACATCATGTTTTTTTTACATGTCGCTAGATCAGAAGTGTGAATCTTTAATTTGATTCATTTTCAAAATGTTGATGAAAATTGTTTTTCGGTTGAACGTAACCAATCGATATTGAATTATCTTGGAATATTTCGAATTATTACGGCAATAATATTGTAGTCAAATCGTTAATCTATTAAAATTTGTTATTTATAATGGCGTCAACATTGCAATTAGAATTTGCGCAGGCAATGTCTGACTTTAAGACAATGTTTCCCGACATGGAAAGTGATGTAATTGAAGCAGTACTACGGGCTAATCAGGGTGCTGTTGATGCAACAATTGATCAATTGCTGGCTATGAGCACAGATAATCAAGTAAACAACAAATATTAATTATTATTTTTATTATTGGAAATATTTCCGAGAATTTTTGAATATTTCAAATCAATTTGTATTTCAGAATGAAAAATTACGAGATGAATTGGAGCAAAATGCATCAAATTCCTCACCACCGATTGATTCAATATTAGATATATCAGCAATCAAAAAAGATTCAATTTTACCAGTGAATTTGACTGCAGGACGATCGATGGGAGCATCGCCTAAAGTAAAAAATTCAAGTCCAGCTCATTCGTTGTCAACACACAAAAAATGGGATCCACCACTTTTATGTCCATTACCATCAACATTTCTTAGGACGATTGAAGTATGTACGCCACAATTTGGTAATATTTATTATTATTATTGTTCTTATTATAATTATGTTTGTTTTGCATTATTTTTCAATCAATAGGTTCGAAATGACTTTGAAATTCCCGATGAACAATTCGCAATGATGCTACAGAATGAAGAATTTATGAATGAATTGAAATGGAATCAAGATTTTATGTTAGCACTGGAAAAAGAGCAAAACGACAAAGATAAAAATGTCGATGATCTTGTATTTACCGAACGACTTAAGCATATGGGTAAACGATCTAGAAAGAAATTCATGCAATTGGCCAAAGTTTTTACATGGCAACGAAATAAGAAACCAGGTGCCGTCCGGCATCCGGATTCATTATTATTACAAGAAGAGCATAGTGATGACGACGAACCGAAGCGAACGCCAAAAAAATAATCAAACTATGATGACTATTGTAATAGTTGAATGAAAAGAAACGGAATTTGTTCCCTTTTCAGAATAATTTCCAGATAATCATTACATCCTTAGGATAAATAAAGCAAAATGCGTAAAATAAATGCGTAAAATAAAATAAAATGCGTAAAATAAATGCGTAAAATAAATGCGTAAATGAATTGCGTAAAATAAATGCGTAAATGAATTGCGTAAATGAATTGCGTAAATGGCCAAATTTTGGGTTAATGTAATGAAAACAAAATTTCATCTGATTTCAATGAATCAATCAATTATAATTGATTAAATTGATGAATCAATAATAATTATTGATTGACATTTATTTTTTCCAGCAAAATGCTTGAAGTTTGAATTGAATCTTCGCTGATACCAATGAATTTCTAATAGATAAAGTGATAATTTTATTGTTCGTTTTATTTTAAAATGTTGTTTTATTTGGATGATCATTGATCATTTGACGCTTTGAGCGAATATTTCTCCTTATTTGGTTCATCGAAAGAAACATATTTAATTTTTTTTTTTGTTTTTCATTCATGATTTATTTTTGTAAGAATGGAGCAGTAGGGCAATGGCGCATGGAGCTTTTACCTCGAATATTTTTTAATTCCTGAATTGAGTCAAACTCTTTTTGTTTTTTTTCTGTAAATACCAAAAATAAAGTTCCATCGCTGTACATCGATCATGGCCGCGTAACATTAGAATAATATTGATTTTTATGAAAAGATTTAATTTATTATTTATTCATCAACCTCAATCACAGTTGCTTTATAAATTTCAATATCAAATAGATTTAGTTCTCTTTTTTGTCTTTGATTTTTCATTATTGATAAAACAAGAAGAAAAAACAACAACAAGAAAACAAAGTGCGCCAAAGTTTCAATTAGATCTAAAAAATGATAACGCAAATTATTCAAAACGAAAATTACAATAAATCGAAACAGTATAAAAAATGCATATGATTTTATTGTTGGTTTGATATAGAAAAATCATAAAAAGATATTCAGTCACCAATGAGAATTCAATCGTTCGGATACCGCTTTAACGATTTGCTTGTGATTGGCATGCAATTGTATACTTTCATCTAAATCCAACCATCGAACATTTTTTGCATCATCTCCTGCCTCCAATTTAACGGAATTCAATAGGCTACCAGTTTCATCATGAAAATTGAAAGCTACAGTTTCAATCCACGCATTATCCGTATTCCGCGGGTCATCGACATAGCCGGAAAATATTTCGATTCCATTTTTATCAAAGAAGTCTTCAATTCCATTGGATGTCAAATCTATCAATTAAATCAATAAATATTCAAAATAACCAACAAAGCTCTTGTTGTTTCAAACTGACTGGTAATCATATAGGCTCACCTTTTTTGCTATTCAATGCTTCTTCGAAGAATTCACGCTTTAATGTTTTCGTACATTTTTCATTCGCATCTACCATACCACCAGGAATGGCCCACATTGAGTTATCATGACGCTGAATGGCAACCATTTGCAAAATATTTCTATCAACAAAATTTCAAATTAAAATATTATTCAAATTGAAAATGAATGATCGGCAAACCTTTTGGTTTTTGCATTTTTTAGCAAAGCACCATCGGCATTTCTTTTCCATCTGGTAACAATAGGATCAGCCGCATGATTTGGTCCCCATCGGCCAAGCAATCCTCTGCCTGTTATACCCGTTCTACCGAATGGATTTAACGGGCATTTATTTTCTATGGTGTACGTTCCATGGTGGGATACTCGATTGATGCCACCATCAACAGCATTCCAGATTGGCGTGAATGAATCGTCATCTTTAAATATTATCGATTTCATTTAAATTTTTATTAATTTCCATTGAAGTTATTAGACATGTTATATACTTATGGAAGGATCTGCCCAGGGTTTTCCAACCAATGATGACGATTCATAAAATGGTGGTAAATAATCGTTAAACTTTTCATTCCAATTCACCAGGTTATCCGGTACTTGAAAGCGCAAAATATTACTTTGTGGATATATTGCATTGCGGCAATTTCGATGAAGAAAACTTATCGATTTCATATCATCTAATGACATTTGCTATCTCTAAATAATATCGGAATGTTGACAATTTAGTCAATGGGCCGAAAGGCGGAGACAGTTGTACATATTGCATATAGTATTATTCGTCCCTATCGGTGACCGATGAACTCATACCAAACATACACATTCGTAAAAATTATAATCATTTGACAGTTGTGAAATAGAAATGCCGTCCATATTTTATTTTTAGAATTCGAATGAATGAATGGATGAATGAATGAATGAATGAATGAGTACCAGAGAAGGTTCAATGCTATTTTACAATCTCTTTCCTCAATTTGTTTCCGTCGTTTTCTCATTCGTTCGTTCATTCGTTAAATGCTTCTGTGTTAGTTCATATATTATTTTTATTTATTTATTTATTTATTTTCTTTTTTTTTCTGTTACATTCATCAATCTTCTCCAGTTTGAAGTTTGAAGATTCGCCACTGAAGGTGTTCTCCGTTTTACATTCGCCCCACAAAATTATTATTGTTGTTGTTGTTTTACTATAATATGCGGCAAATGAAAAAAGCAAAAACTTGAATAAAATAGTATCACATATTAACAGACATAATATATACAGAGATACATTCGGTGTATCTTTGTAGCGTTCATTCACGCATTGCGATCCGTGGAAGCGAGGAAAACAACAACGAAAAGAAAAAAAAAAGAAAAAAATAAAAATAAAAGAAGAACCATAACAAGAAATTGGCGATCATTGGATGCATCGCATATTTGATGCCTAATGTTGATATCGAAGCAAATGTTTATTTTAAAGATTTTATTTTTCATTCAAATATGTAGAGCAATCACAGTTCAAACCCATTCAATGAATGCCATCAAAAAAAATATTCTGTTTGTAATCGTTGACGATTTACGTCCGGCATTGGGCTGTTACAATGATCCGCTTTCCAAAACTCCACATATAGATCAATTGGCCGAAAAAAGTGCGTTATTTGAACGAATCTATGCACAGGTAAATGCAAAATCATCAATTTCATCCATTCATTTTCACCTGGAATTCAATTAAATATTATCATTTGGCCGTATATTTGAATGAGAGCTACATATCTCACGCATACCTCACACTTTCGCATACTGAATAATATTCGGGGGCCTCGGATTTCACCCGCAATGCAACCACACACCAAAGAAGACAAAAAAAAAAACCTACGGGCCATTTTTTTTCTTTAGCGAACAAATGTATGTTTTCGGCTATAAATCCGTTCGAAAAAAAAAAAGAAAGAAAAAAAAAACTACACACTACACACATACGATATAGCATCGATGTGAAAAATTGAATGATGACATATAACATATAACCCACACGAAATGAGTTTTGATTTTTATTATGGAGCGCGATTGCGAGTGCGATTTTTTCTTCGTCTTTTTTTTGTCATCTACTGTGCACCGTAGTGCTACACACTGCACATACATTATATCTTACACCGTTTAATATTCATTCCTCACAATACACATGCGACAAAGACACTAAAGACTATTAATAATTGCTTTTTTGGGATGAGTGTATGAGTGCATTTGAAATAGAAATAGCTGACTTCTTTTTTTTTTTTTTTTTTTTACTGAACACTAACATTTGTGTCGGTCTGTAAATTTGATATACAAATAATCAGAAAAAAAAAATAAAAAAAAAATGTTACATGGTAGTAACTAGTTACTATTGACATGTAAAAATGACGTTCCCATACATACACATTTTATACGTGTTAAATGTCGACAATATACACAATACATAAATGGAAATGAAGAAAAAAAATTAATAAAAGTGAAGAAATATTTTCACAAATGGAAATAAATGAATAATTTTTTGTCTTCTTGTCGTGCCGTGGCCAATGTGTGGGACGTTATGTGTATTTGATTTTTCTAGCAAACAGTATACATTGATGTGTGAGAACTATTTATAAAAAAAAAAAGAAAAAAGAAAAAAACAACAACAACACAAATATACAAATATATAATCATTTGGACTATGTATTTCAAATTGTATTTCAGCAGGCATTATGTGCACCAAGTCGAAACTCAATGTTGACAAGCCGTCGACCGGATACGTTACATCTGTACGATTTTTATAGCTATTGGCGCAATTCAGTTGGAAATTTTACGACGATGCCACAATATTTTAAGGAGAACGGTTACAATACATTTTCAATTGGTAAAGTATTTCATCCGGGCATATCGTCAAATTTCAACGATGATTTCCCATTTAGTTGGTCAAATAAATCATATCATCCATCGACTGAACGTTTTATGAATGAAGCTGTTTGTTTTGATAAAAGAGAACAAACAATGCAAAAAAATATCATATGTCCGGTTAATGTAAAATTTCAACCGAAAAAAACGTTACCCGATATCCAATCGATAAAAAAGGCAAAACAAATTTTGAACTCACATCATGATGACATTGACAAACCATTTTTTTTGGCTGTTGGTTTACATAAACCGCATATACCACTTCGATTTCCATCAAAATATTTACGTTATCATTCGATTGATAAATTTCAAACAAATAATTTCAATTATGTGCCATATAAATTGCCAACGGTTGCATTCAATCCATATACAGATATTCGACGACGTGATGATTTCAAACGATTGAATGTTTCCTTTCCATTTGGTCCAATTCAAAAACAATTTGCATGGCACTTTCGGCAGGCTTATTATGCGGCTGTTACATATATTGATGCTCTTATTGGTAATTTATTGGAATCGGTAAATTTTTTGAATACAATCATTATTTTGACCGGTGATCATGGATATTCATTGGGCGAACATGCTGAATGGGCTAAATACACAAATTATGAAATTGGTTTACGTGTTCCATTAATTATATATTCACCCGATTATATATATGAAAATGTGCATAAGATAAATGCTCTTAGTGAAATGATTGATATATTTCCAACGATTGTCGATTTAGCAGCACTTCCGAGTCTTCAATATTGTGCAACAAGCCCATTTAAGCAACTGACATGCACTCAAGGCAAAACACTCTTACCATATTTCTCAAGAAATTTTAATCGTTCAAATGATTTAAATGGATTTGCAATTAGTCAATGTCCAAGACCAAGCTCATATCCCCAAGCAGATAGTGATCGCCCACATTTGAAAAATATCAAAATAATGGGCTATTCATTGAGATTTGAACACTATCGTTATACAATTTGGTTGGAATTTGATTCAAAAAAATTCAAACGAAGTAAGTAAAATATCATTTTTATGTATTACATATATACATATATATATATATATGTATATAAAGATTTTATACAAAAACATTGGTAGAAAAATCTGATTAATTTTTCACCTTTTAGATTGGTGTAAACATTTTGGCGAAGAATTATATGATCATAGCATTGATCCGGATGAGATGATCAATCTAGTCGATCGAAATGAATTTTATGATTTGAAACGCATATTGAAAAATAAGCTACGAGAGAAGTTGAACGATTGAATTCAACGGTTAAATTTTTTTTCTGAATCGTTTCAACATCCAATATAAAATACAGGCATTAAAACGTTACCACGTAGGTTTTCCTCTCTTCCCATTTTCTCACATTGCGTTCGTCTCTTGATCTCATGTATGTCAATAGTTTTTGTGGGTGTTGCGTGTCGCTATCAGCCTATAGTAGATACTGATTCTTAAATACTAAACTATAAACAATAAAAATCGTAATGTAACACTGTTTTACTTGATTTCTGTAGATGGTTTTTTTTTGTTGAATTTGGAATGCTTCGACATTGTGTCCACTAAATGCAGAAAATGGCCGGTAGTTCATAAACAGTTTTATCATCGATCAATTTTGCATATCAAATTGAAATTGTTAATGCTAATAAAAATCAATTAGAATACCAAATAATAAACATTCAATGCAGAAGTGAAGATAGTATAATGATAGTCTATACCGGAATTCTAAGCATACACAAAATTTCGTAAGAAAAGCTTGTTTTTTGGAAGGTTTTTTTTTTCAAACATATAAAAATATAATAGAAAATACAAACACTATTCTATTACAAGTAGTTTGTAAATTGAATTTGTTTATAAATATGATAAATAAAATCAACAACAAATTATGTAAAACAAACCCAAACAATAAACTGATAATTCAATCAACATTATTTTCATTATTTCCTAAATGTATCGTCTCAAATTTTGAAGAATGAAATGCTTGGTTTTCAACTTATCAAGGATAGCAGCTTGAAAAAAAGCCTTCCAGCGCTTGTTTTTAGACCTCTATAAACGAATAGAGTCTTTATAAAAAAAACTTTTCTCATTTGTGAACCAAAGATATTATCCATTATTGAGTCAAACGAAACATTACAGACGACTCCAACCAAATTTGTTCCAATAATAATAAGCAATTGATTTCATTCGCCCACTAGAAATACATTTGCCTAAATATTCAGTGAATTTTAAAAGTAAAAAATTATCGAAAAGAATCATTTGCACTCAACACAAACGATTCAGTCTGCCTATAATTGCATTGCTGACTGGATTGTTTTGATATTAACCAGTGTTCATTGCAATAAAATATTAATGCAGTATAAAACGCCACTAACCGAAATATGAATCCAAACGGGAGAAAACATTCAACATATCGAATTCTAAATGATAGCCAGTGATACGTTGCGTACGTGTACACTGTACACCTGTACACAATAAAACTTCCTTTAATCGAGTTCATTTTGTCGAATTCTTCGCAAGATTGAAAGTTTCCTTTTTTTGGAAAAGAAAGCATTTTTGTAGGTTTGGTTAAAAGAAATTTTTCTGGTTGCAAATCGCAAAGGTTTTCATATTTATTTTTTATTCATTTGTTTATTTATTTTTCATCCTCAATATTGAGCTGAGTGGATTAATTTTTACCTGAAATTCCACTTCCGTTGTTTTCATTTGGATCCATTCTGTTATAGTTCTCTTTTTCACGAGTTTTCTATTGTACAGTTATTGTTTTTGTGAGAAAAAAGAAAATTCAACAGAGGAAAAAAGATTGCGGGTACCTACCTCCTAAAAGCACCTCTCTTAAACCAATCAATTCTTCTTTATGCTAAATTTTTTTTTTCCAACGAATTATAAGTAACACAATATACGTGAAACGATTTTCTCAAATATAAAATAGGAGCCAATGCTTCAACGTTTGTTTATGCATAAACATCGGTTCCGCCTAAACCAATGAAATTTTCGTCATAAATATTTTTTGGTTCGATTTTTTTCAATAAAGCACAAAAACAACATTTCATCTCAGTTCCATCTATTTTGAATTTTTCGAAAGATTTACACATTGAACAACAATGCACCGGAAATTAAACAGAACCCGTTAATGTATCTCAAATTCGGAGTCATTAAAAAAAAAATACAATATATGAATCTGTTATTATATGTTTTATGAATCTGTTTCTTTTTGTCAATTCAATTAGACTTGATTCAGGTTTCCTATTGTATTGGAAAATCATAATTTCGACTGATCGGCTCAACCGATCCATGATTGAATTATTATTCATTTTCGCTTGCACTTCTTGGAAAATCTGTTTGCATGCCTGGTGAAAGGAGAAAGATTTTATAATAATCGTTTTGATTAATTCGCACTTAGTATCCATAACAGTTAATATTTATTTTCGAAATTTTTTCGAGTAGTGAGAAAAAACGTTATTGGAGAAAAGAACACTATATTCAGCGGTATGAAGGCTAGTTGAAATCGATGGTGCTTCCATTTCCATGGAAAAAATTAAACAATGTCTCACTGAATCGTAAATGCTCATTTACAATCAAGTCAATAATAATGCGTGAAGGTATTATAAATTCACCGGTGCACAAACACAATGAAATTGTTTCATCTTGCAATTGAATATTTATGAAATAGAATTATTCATTGTCTAAAATTGAGACACATAAAAATATTGAAATCAACAATCAGCAGTCAACTATGCAATTATATTTTAGCTGCCTAATCTCATTCATTTTGTGTTTGTCTATTTATCTCTCTTTCTCTCCCCCATCTTTATTTTGTTTATTCCGTTTCATTTGAAAATAGGGCAGTGATCATAAATAGTTGAATAATAAATAATCGGTCGAAATGATCAAATAAATAAATGAGGTTTCCTGTTTATGTTCAACGTTCGAAAATAAACACGGCAAAAAAAAATTAAGAGGAAGGCATTTTAATTGGTACAATTCAACAAGCTTTCGGGAATTTTTCGGAATTCAATTTAGACGTTATCATGCAAACACAAATGAGAGATATTCAGCATCAACTATTTCACTGAATGAATGCGACTTGATGATGGTTCTAATTGGATATTATGTAAAGCACCTGTAAATTTCTGTTCTCAATACAATAGATCAATTATAGTAAAAATGAATCAACGACAAACACAATACAAACCTATCTTATATACATATTTAAATTGTCATTTTCAACATATCCGTATCCTAATTACCAATTGATATTCAAGTAAATAGTTATAATGCTTTTCAATTTGTGGTAGATATTTATGTAATTTTCCCACGCTCGTGACTGTCATCGTCGGGACCGTTGTTGTTATTATTTTGGTTTTCTCCTATTTTCCCTATTTAATTTCATTTTTCATCAGTTCCTGATTGAAAAAGGGCACAGGAAAAAAAATTTCATATTTTGTATTAGTCTTTCACATTCTTTTCGCTCTCTTTCCTCTTCGAATGTGAATATCATTCGCTTTTTCTATCACTCATGTTCAGAATTGTTGGTTCCGAGCAGGAGGGGAAAAAAAATAAATGCCACAAGAGGATGCCACTGTAATTCGCTCATATTTTGATAGATTGAAATGAATACAGAACACTTCCCGCATCGAACACAAATTGAATCTGAATCTTTCAACAAGCTGTACTATGTTCAAATGAATGAAACCGACAAGAAGGAAGAGAATGAAAGAGATGGAAGATTTAAATAAAGTGATAAAAGACAGAAAGGAAGAAGAAAAGCAAAAACAACAGCCACAACAGCTTGCACTCCGAAAGTAGTTATGTTCCAAATGCTATTGAATATATTTAATATGTTTATATTTCTTCCTGTGAGCGAATGTATTGGTGTGTTTATAGTTTCCTTTCTTTTTTGTTTCCCATATTTTGACATGAACATCACATCCCTTAATGTGTTACTTTCGGCAAGGAATACATATTACTGAATATTGAAAATTGAGCATTCGTCAGGACGAAGCAAATATTGAAATCCAGTCTCATTAATAATGCGTGCAATGCACTTCAGTACCATCATCACCGATTCTTCTTTGCATCAACAGCAATGTTCCAATATTCAGAAAAGAAATGAAAAAAAAAAAGATACTGAACCTCTTAACCGATACCGGAAACCGATCAATTTAATTTTTAAATGGAAACAAAAACGAAATCAGCATCAAGCAAAATCACAAAGCGCTCTGAGAAATAAGATTTTGATGACAAATCAATTTTTTTCGACTCAAACGTTCCTTTTTGGGCTAGTCGTCTAGAAAGTTATTGGGCAATAAACATATCAATCAAAACATCATGCAATTATTTCAACACAACTGGACAATATTGATTCGATCATGTCCAATTCAAGGGTCTATTCTAATCGGATACATCATAGCATGGAAAACTGTAAAAATAAACTGGTTTTTTCAATCGTTTGCGAACCTGCGGTAGTGTATGTATCGAGCTGTTATTATGATTATAAATGGATTTAAGAATTGGCACCAGTTCGCACTGACTGCCATAAAATTCAATAACATTTTCACTTTACACTTGTACACTGTACAGTGTACACATAAATCCAAACATAAAATTTCAGCTCTGGCACAGGGATTAATTAATACATATGCATATGAAATAAAATAATTATTTTTATTTTTATTTTTATTTTTTTCTATTTACATTGTTCTTCATTGCGAATAATAGTCAATTTTATTTCTTAATTTTATTTATATTTTCGAATATTTTTTATGGTTACAACAGTACGCTATTTACAATCATTTACAAGGATTCGTTTGATTTTTTTTTATTCATCGATTGATATGTGATAGTCGATATAGAAAAACCATTTTTAAAACATGAATCATGTACTTCTCTCTCAATAATAATAAAAATAATTCATAATAATAATAATAGTAATAAAAATAGTTAATAATATAATAGTCAATAGTTCGGTACTTGCAAGGCTACAAACTCATTTCTCATTTTTATGATCAGTTGATTGCTTATTGTGTCGCTTCATTGAATCAGCCAAGAAAAAGCAGACGAAAAAAAACCGTTTTCTGGCATAATAACTTCAAATGTATGAAAAGATCCATACACATGTTCTTCGGTTTTTCGATCAACTATTCCAAATAAAATGAAAAGGAAAAGGGATAACGCGATATAACAGAAAAAGAGCAGTCTTTAAATGTTCAAACTTCTTCTTTGGGCCCTGATCCAGAATTTCCTTCTTTTTTTTTTTTTTATTTACCATCAAACTTTTTTGCTTCCTTTTTCATGAATATTTTCATGAAGAATAGAAAGAGAGAAAACACTTTCCGGACTTACATTTCTCAACTCAAATGGCACAAAAATAAATAATTTTCATAGATAGAAGGCTGTTTGAATTGGAATTGATCTTTTTATCACCAAAAACATGACATAAATATCCATGACTCACCTAGAGAAACTTGTATTCTTTGTTTCTGTTTCAATTTATTTGCAATCAATCAATTTTGATCAATCATATTACTTGCACACTTATTTCTCAGTTATTTTTTTTCTCACTATCGTCTGAAATTCAATTTTGCAATGCATTGATAGTCCTCAGCTGTATACAGCCAGCTTGAATCACTTTTAAACAGGGTGTGGAGCATGTTTGCAGCAGATATTGAGCACCATCTATGACAATACTGAATTTCTGACTGAGCTAATTCATTCACAAGTCATCTCATATATTCCATCATAAGATACACTAATACACTAATGTTTTACCCACTGTTTTTTAATAGAAAATTGATTATTTTGTTAAAATGGAAAAAAAGGAATTCTTCACAATTGAAAACAACTAATAAAATTTATTAATTTCAAATTTTAGCATTTTATTGGAAAAACGAAAATGAAAAATAGCCAAATATACATATTATAAGGTATGGTCTGAGACAAACAAAAGAAGCACTTACGCTTTATAGCGTAACACTGCTCTTACATTGATCTCTATTTTCATTGACTGTACATATTCACATGAATATTTTGAATGTTATTATTATTCTTTCTCGGCAAAATCGAAAATTTGCTTTGTTTTGCTACATTTACTTTACTACAATTTGCTACCTAATCAGTGATATATTCGCAATTCGCACAATTATCCGATGAAAAAATGCATGAAATGTTAGAAATCGATAAGCCTATACATCGAACAGAAGTATTTTATTCTATTCATTTTGCTCTCCATCTTCTCGCCTTCTTTTTTTTCTTCTTTTCTTTTCACTTTATGGTTTCAAAAATTTGATTCTACACATAACACATCGATTGGAACGAGAATCAAAGATAATTTATAATAATGATCAAATAAAAATTGAACCCAACCCGAACAACTGAATAAAGAATAACTTATTACAGAGTTCAACTAATAATGAAGATTTGTGGGTACAACGTATTGGCTTTCCGATTGCATTACATTTCCTCGGGACTTAAGAATTTTTCACTTAATTAGAGAAATCAAAAATAGTCAAGTGACGGAATAGGCTCTGGTGAAAATTTCGTTGTTGATATTTCCGCAAACAAAATACAAATTTACTACTGTACGAAAGTCACCAAAACCCATCGTCGCTGGAACATTTTTGTTTTCCCGAATTGAGTAAAACTCTCGTGTGCTGAATGGATGTGTGTCCTTTTTTGGAATATGCTTTATTCGACCGCAAGTTTGTTTTTAAATCTCACTAATTTCCCGGCCAGGGTAAATAGGTCCGTTTATCAGTTTGTTTTTCCATCTATAATATTTTTATAGCTAAAATAATCGTTTCTTTTTCTTGTTTGTTTGTTTTGTTTTTATGAGACTAGATAATACTGTTATTTGTCAAAAAGAAAAGTACTAAAACAAAAATTTAATTTTTATTCCAAAGTTTGAATCAAAAATGGAAACATTGACACAAAACTAACCATTCCAAATACTCGGCGAAAACGGTAAAAGGCAACGATCGTGCAGCATTCAGTTCGATCGAAAAGTTAAATTTTTTATTCTAGTAGTTTCTCCTTCGATATATTTTGTTTCATTTTCATTACTTTGCAAATTTTTTTCTTTTTCTCATGGCTTGTATAAGCAATATTGTCGCCTTATCAGTTTATAGATTCTATTTGTGTGTCTTTTCCCCGTCTTCTTTTTACTAATTATTAAATAAATAATCAGTGATGAAATGGACAAATGAATGGATGAATGAATATACATTGCATATTGCATACTACACATGCTAATTCAGTGGATTGACGATTTTGTTTGTTTGTTTATCGGAGCGCACATGCATATGTATGGTAAAATTGGTGAACTGTTGTTCAGACGATGTGTAGATATAATGAATTTTTCGAAAATTTTATGTCGGTTGTGTGTGTGTGTGTGTTCATTTTAAATAAAATATTTTTTTTTTTCGTCAATTTGATTTTGAATAGAATTTGATTCGGAACATAAGAATTGGATAGCATGAGGCTATCGATCACCGACAGAAATAGAGAAAGAAAAGAAATAAGCAATGTGTAGTGTGTAGGCATACGCTTTTGTAATATGTTTGTATGATGAATGTTTAATGAATATTATAAATGAAATATGAAGAAGAATGTGTTGGTATTGGTATTGGTATGCGGCGAAAGTTTATCGTTTGATCGTAATGCAAACGAACTGATCGAATGGAAAGAGAAAACGATGACACAATCCAATTCCACCAGCATTTTATGCATCAATTTCATTCTATCAGAATCGAATGCCCTTTTTTCTTCGTGAGTAAATTTAAATGGACCTCGAAAATAAGCCAGATTCATTCGCTTTCAAAACACAAACGAAAACGTTTTAATTTGTAGAATTTGGTTAAGGATTTGTATTGTTTTCTCTTGTCTCCACTTCATTGTTTCTTTCGTATGTGTGTGTGTGTGTGTGTGTGTGTTTCACCATAAAACAATCATACTTCATTGCCAAAAGCGAATCCGTTTTTTTTTTTTTTGCAAAAAAAAGAATAATGATATTCAAAATTGTTGAATAAGAATTATTGCATTTTATGCTTATATTTATATGCTTTATCGAAGTATTCTCAAAATATAGTTATGTGAGAAATCTCAATGAATTCGATTCCAAAAAAAATTTTAATTTCCGAAAAACATAAGCCTATTTATCTAAATTGTAAGCATTTTGTGTAAAAGATTCATAAAATTAATATATTCATGTTTCATAATTTATCATGTATGTCAAAAAGTTCATTTGTTGATAATAATTTAAATTATGATATTTTGTTTTATCGAATTTGTTTGAATGAATTCGTATGGACAAAAAAGACGAATAAGTTCATTGCTCATTGCTTAGAATTCCGATTATCTGCTCGAGCAACCGGATGTAGCATCCGTTCGTTCTTAACTATGCTTTCATCTCTCTTTGTTCAAGCAGTTGAAAGATAAACAGAGGAAAGAACAAATATAGGGCACATTGCATCATAATAGCCATATGAACGTGTATGTTTTTTGTGTGAACATTGAACGTTGAACATGATTGGTCACATATTGGTTTGGACAATTTCGTTATTGGTTAACTATTGGTTCGGATAACTTCCTATTTTATCTCATGAACAAAGCTTAGCGGCCCCAAACTTATGACGAACAGTAGAAGTAATGCAGATTTTATATACAAATACACATTTCTCTGAGTATGGGCTCTGACCAATCGGAATCCTAAGCTCATAGCTGGTTATTATTATTATTATGATTATTATTATTATTATGATTATTATTATTATTATTATTATTATTATTATTATTATTATTATTATTATTATTATTATTATTGTTATTATTATTATTATTATTATTATTATTATTATTATTATTATTATCTATTATTATTACTATTATTATTGTTATTATTATTTTTATTTATTTTTATTATTATTATTATTATTATTATTATTATTATTATTATTATTATTATTGTTATTATTATTTGTTGTGTATTTCTCAACATTTATTGTTTGTTTAATTTTCATTTGGTTTATCAGTTGCAGTGTTTATTATTTGGATATGTACAAGGAGCCACAATCGCTTGATTCTAAAACAATGAAATTTGTTGACCGAGTAAATATTTAATATGAAAAATGAAATGATATTGAATGTCAACAAACAGGCGCATTCAGCAAAACTGTTTTAATGAAGGATATGCTAAGCGCCAAAGAGTTCAAATCGAATCAAAAGAACACACTCGCTCATTTGATTTTGTGTTTACTGTTTACGTCTACATTTACCAATGCATTCATTGGAAAAAAATAAATTGATTGCAATTTTATTGACACAAATGAAATGGAATTAATGCTGCTGTGTTCTTTTTTTGCCGTTGTCTTACCAGTGAACCTCTTCGATGAGGAATGTCGCCCATAATTTGGCTTTTTGCATTATTTTCGATGCTCAACCCGATGACCATAACGATTTTGTAAAAAAAAAACATTTCTCATTGGCGAGGTTTACTGGTTAGCTTAATTCAGCGCTGTGTTTAATGTCTGAAAATCTACACTCAGCTAGACACCTAAATTTTATTGAATATTCTGATTGGAGGAGGTGCTGCGATCGCTCAAAAAGCATTAACATCGATATATTTAGTAAATATCGAATTCGAACATTTGATTCATTTTGTTTTTGTGATGTATGCGATGGCGTGTTGATTCCCAATTTCATATAGTGTGCAATTTAAAGTGGAAAATTTTGTGATTTTCATTCTGTTTATTAAATAATTAATGGCCACTGAACCATTGGATTGCTTCTATGCAGAATGCATAATCAGTAAAAAAAAATTGACGTTAAAAGTACTCATTTCGACTAGTCAAAGTTGAAATACCGGACTGTGTACCGGTCGCCAAATTCATTTCATATCGACTGTTGTACGGTCGAAAATTAACATAGTCGACTGTTCTGAAGTCGTGTCCGATATTTCGACTTTAAACAAGTCGAAATGACTACTTTTTACGTAAATTTTTTTTCACTGAGTACAACCAGATATATGTAAATCAAATAAAGTGATAGAGGAAATACACGATCCTATTTCATTATTTTATTTTTTTTTATCAAACGAATGTTCATAGCAGTTCAACGATAAAGCAAATATTATCTCACAAGAAACAAGAAAAAATCTTAAGACTTTGAACTTCAGACTACTTTAAAAAAAAAAAAAACTCATTAAACAATTTCTTCTTTTTCTCTCTTTTTTTTTTTTTATTTCTCTATTTTTCAACAAAATACTATTAATTTAAAATTCTGGACTTGAGTCTAATAAACGTTTTTCGGGCGTTAAATCGCCCGTTCGATTAATTATTCGACTGTTGTTTGTACCATTATTAAGACCACTATTATTGTTAATACCGCTAGTTTGTTTCGAATTTTGTATTGGACACCGACAGCCATGCCGCGAATGCCTTGCATAACATTTTGCACATATGGCAATGCAACCACGCATTGGCCAATAAAACCATAAACATGGCAATGCTAATGATAATGCACTTAACCATGCCCATCGTTGTGTTCGTTTATGTGGCAGACACGAGCATGGATCATCGGCACACGATATACTATCACCTTCACACTCAATTTCATGATCCTTGGAACAATGGTAAAATAGAGCTTTCACACAACACAAACATGATATATAATCGATTATTGTTTCGGCACTACATAAACAATTATTGTCACAAACCCAACGTGATGGTAATTGTCTCGGCCTTTGGCACTCTTCACATCTACATCGTTTGCATTGTGGACACGTGATCGAATTTAATGTTTCGCCATTTGTTGGATGTAAATCGATATCATCATGTAATGCAGCCGTCGATGAATCCTTTGAAAATGGCAACGGTTGCTTTGTGATCGCTGTTATCGGTAATGCATTGGTTCGCTCACACCTAAATATCGGCACATGGCAAATTAATTCATATGAGAATGGGAGAGAGAGAGAGAGAGAAAGAGACAAAGAAATAAAAAAAATAAACAGCCAATTAATGAAAAATGAAAAATGAAAATAAAGCGATCGATAAATAAATAATAATTTATGAAATAATTGACAAAATTATGAAAGCCAAAAATGTGTAATTTACATGAACGATGTACAATGTACAATGTACAAATGCATAAGAATAATAAAATTGACCAATTTACAAATGCAAGCGGTATACCGTATACGCTACTCACCTTGAATTACTTCGCATCACAGATGGAATGTCGGTGCAGCGAAAAATATCGGTGCCAGAATTCTGAGGAAGTTGCTTTTCAGCGATTTTTTGATGACATTTTCCATCGGCTAACTGTTGCGCTGACGATATAATTTGTGTTGTTTGAATCCTCGAATGTATATCCGAATGATGTTGAATATGCGTTATTGCTGTTGGTATTGTTAATGATTTTACCGTTGCTGTTCCATTATCAGCAAGCCGTCCCGATTGTATATTAAATGACTGATGAACTGGTGCAATTGTACAAAATTCATTTATTGGACTACCATACTGAATTCGAGTTGTTATCGGCGTACTACGAAATGGTGTATCAACATACTCATTAGAGAGACGTTCTGTTTCAGGTCTTGGTGCAGTTAATGTAACTGGTGATATTTGATTCGATAGTGTTGCCTGCTGTTGAATGTTTGACGATTGTTGTTGTAGGGACTGTAGAGAAGCGATTGGTTGCGTTTGTGATTCTGATATACTAGAACTGAGTGACGTTATTTGAATGGCTGAACCAGGTGGTGGTGGTCGACGTCTTTGCGATCTCGTTTGATTTCTCAATGTTGTTTGATTATTCGTTGGCCAATCACCCAATAAATTACTGGTTATTGAATTGCTAACAGTTGTTGATAGTGTCGTCGTCGTCGTCGTCGTCGGCGTCGGCGTCGGCGTCGGCGATGTTGTTGCTATCGTTATCGCTGTTGATTCATCATCCCCAACGGTTACTATTCTTTGTAAATGGCCAGGGATATAGTGATTGGGTGCATACATAGGTTGATGTATTGACGTGGCTATCGTTGTTTGTATAGCTGACGTTGATCCCGCCAACGATGTAATAATTTCACTATTTTGATGGTTGTTCGCACTCATTGTTGAAATCAGTCCATTTGGATTTGCATCAATGGATTCTATCACGGTGGACATTTGTGTTGCAATCAATTTTTGTGATTTTGGAGGTCGAGGTGGAGGAACAGGCGAAATAGGGGCTGATTTCTTATACATTTTTTAATTCCACCTATTATTTATAAATATCCGTAAAATCTGTTATTATCATTCATTTCGCGAAAAAATTGCGATTCAATTTATTTCTTTCAAATTCTTTTTCATTATTGTTGCATGAGTCTGACACTTACTTCAACGTATTTTCTCGTGTATATACTGCTTTCAATATTCATTTCGTTTTAAATTCTGCTGCTATTATTAATTTTTTCCCATTTTCATTTCAATTTCGAAATTTCAACTATTCAATTTTTTTTTTTTTTTCAAATTTGATCGTTGCTCTGAATAGACTTTCATAGATTTATTTCAAGTTTTGAATTGAAAATATCCAATCACATGCGATACTTTTTGAGTACACTTCTCTTTCGACTGGTTAGAATTTAATTTCATTATTTCGTTTGCGGTTTAACCTAACAAATCACTATTTTTCAATAATATATATATTTATTGACACTATTTGTTCGGTAGAACTTATTCTTTACCCTTCTGTTCGTGTATATTTAAGCACTTTGAAAATTCAATTTCACCGAAAATCATTTGAAAGGTTCGAGTGTTTCATTCATTATCTTGTTACGAATGAATCAATTTTCATAATAATTTGCTTAATTAAATTTGAGTAGTTCATTCGATATGTCGTTTCCGTTTTTTATTCATTTGAACAAACAATAAACGTGCGCTATTATTGGCGCACCTTCACCGGGTATTTGTTTTCTTCTATCGTTTTCTTATAGCTTACACTGGATATCCGCACAATTAATGGTAGAAATTTTATCCAAATCGTTAATTGCCAATCTCTACCAAAAATTATATTTCTTTCTATTCCTGAGATGGTCGTCGTATTGGTTTTTCGATCGAAGAGATTACTTTAACAATTTTCACGTATTCTTTTGATTTTTTCATTTAGAATTTCCTTCATATTTATTTCCGTTATGGCAATTGGCTCAGGTGAAATTTTGTGTCACAATTTTTGTTTGTTTTTTAATACAAAACGGCCGAAATCCTCCAAAGTCTATAATTTTAAATCGCCATCTGAAATGAGAAATACAAAATAATATTAGTTATTTAAATTTAATCAATTGGAAAAAGCTGAAAAATGTCATGCACACAAGAAAAACGACGCTTTAATTTGCATAAATGATGCTTCGCGCCATTTTACGTTTATATCATTGAATAAAAGGAACCATATTATTTCTTTGCCATTTTTGACAGGTATACAGTATAGTACAGTATACAATATACATAATGAAGCATCTCGTGAAAAAATAATAACTAACGAAAAAAAAAAACAAAATGTGTGTTCTTATATGTGTATGAATTTCATATGCGTTTGCGAAAACTCCATTAACCAATAAACCGGCGAAAAAGAATTAATGGAGGAACAAAAGACAAACACAAACATCAATTGTAATTCGTCATTATCATTAAATAATAAACATTGATGCATTAAAGACTAAAGACTCGAGCTGAATTCAATGGTTTGGAGAAACATTGAACACATTATCATCTGCACGCCATTCAATCTTGCTCTATATTCTGTTTTTTTTTACGGATGGGGCTCATGTTGGCATTATTTTTTATGTGTGCGGAAATGCATGATGATTGTGCATGTATGTATATGTATATTAGGGTGTCTTTGAGTAGCGAACGATCCAAAAGTGCCTGGTCTTGATCATTAGAAAATCTTTCAAAATATCACTGGTGAAAATTTTGAATAGTTCAGTGCTGGTTTGACCTCTCCCGATACTTCGGAAGTTCCGAGAATAAAGAAGGGGAATTCGATTATTTAATTGCAGTTCACTTTGAAAGTCTTGTTACTTTTTATTTGTATGAAAAATGAGACGAAACGATACAAACAAATTGTGACATGTTCTTCTTAGTGAACTATAATAGTGAGCTAAATTATCCTTTTTTATTTCGAAAACTTCAAAGGCTTCGGGAAACGTGAGACAAACACCGAATAAGTTGAAATTTTCACCAGCGAAATTTTGAGAGACTCTCTATCGATTGAGGCCAGGCACTTTTGGAATTTTCGCTACTCGAGGACACCCTAATGCACATATTTCTGTTGTTCATTTCAATTATTATCTGTGATTCCGTACAATGAATGATTAGCCATTTGTCATTATATAAACGAAAGAAAAAAAAAAATATCGACATTCTACACACTGTTCGAAAACCTGTGAATCGGAAAACAGTAAATTGATAACGGAATCTGAATCGGAAAGTTGCCACTTGGCTGTTCATTTATTTTATTTCTTCTTATTTTCTTATAATCATTTACTCTTCATCCGTAAATGTATCAATAACGATTATATTTGTTGCGTGTTGGTTGATAACAACTTTGTATGGCGGCACATCGATGTCATTGACAATTATTCAAATCTTATCGACACAAAAGCTTAGAATTAATCTCTTATATCCAGATAATGTTCTCTTCTTCTTCTTCTTTTTCTTCTTTTTTTTCTGCGTTCCTTTCAGCTGCTCAAAATAAAGACAAAATAGAACAATCGTTTGTTTTGTGCTTATTTTATGCTTTGTAATCCGGTGTATTTGAAAACGAAGAAAAAGAAAAAAATACACAAATAAATGAATAAACAACAAAAACCCAAATTCGAACGTTCTCTGTGTTTTTCTCAAGCAAATTTTTTTTGTTCAGTGAGTTTTCGTCATAATATTCGAGTGAAATTGCTTCATTGATTCGTTTTCTTGGGGTGCGATACAATCAATTCAGTGAATTACATACTTTTTCGATTCTTTTCTTGTATAAGTGCATTTCGGTGCACAGCATACATCATACATGAATATCTTCAGTGTATAAAAGCGTAATTTATTTGGCAAATTACTTTTTGGTCGAGATAGATCGTTGGTTGCGTGAAGGATACATTAAATGAATGAAATGCTAATAATAGCATTCTGATCATACATTCATACATGTACTATGGGATACGATTTGGATGTTTCTTCGTCTTTTGGTCATTTAACGTTAGACAGAGTGCAGACCACTTAAACTTAACATGAAAATGTTGTTCAAAAAATAGCCAAAATCCAATGCTGCATCGCAGAATGAGAAGAATAAATAAACAATAACAATAATACTGTTAGCGAACTTTTTTAATTGCAACTTTTTTTTTTTGCACATTTTTAGTTTTTAGGTTTCCATGAATGTGATTTTAATGACAAGAATTTTCGAGCAATCTATTTGCGTGTTTATTGAGAATATATTTAGAAAAAGCATATGCACGTAATAAAGCAGTGAAAAAATAAAAATAAAAAATCCTATTGAAAGTTGAAAGGATCAATTTCAACATTGAAGAGAAAAGTTAAAATTAATTTTTGTTCTTTTTTTTTTTCTTCTCTGTTGTACAGTGTACACTTGCTTTTTGAATAAATACGCACGTAATGAGTTTTGTTTTGGTTTTCCGAATCAAGTTATTTTTAGCCATTCAGTCGATCGAAAGAAGAATAATTCGTTTTCGTCTGCCATCATAGCAGGCCTGGCTGTCTTAACGTGCCCAAATTTACAAGAATTTTTTTGCTTTGCTCTTTGTTCTAAATAATAATTTCCGTTATTAAAAGTTATACGTTATTAATAATATACGTTGAATGGATCGAAGCTTTTTTTTTTTCTCAAATAGATAATCAGTTATATTTAATCCAATTTACATGAAAAATCTCTTCGAATCTTATTCGGAAGCCAGTCTGTGACGTTCATTTTACGTTCATTGAGCGAATCGCGTCCGCATAGTTTAATATAAATCTTAAACATTTTTTTTTTTTTCGTTCGCTACTACTGGCTTGATATTGATTTTGTTGTATGCACAGTGCACAGTGTGTACACACAAATACCATTGAACAAACTTATAAATGAAGAACAGCCAATGACGAAAGAGTGTAAAACCATGCGCAAACGGCAATCAAAAAGCATACAAAATATAAAAAAAGAGAATAATTTCGTGAATGAAAAATAAGTAATCAAGCGACATATTGTGGGCGCGAACCGATGACGAAAGCATCTCGAATCTTTTTCAACAGATCCAACGGTTTCCGTCGATTAAAATAACAGCTAACGAAAAAAAAAGATATAGTCAAATAAAGCAAATAAAATTCATTGCAAAAAAGCATTCTAATTATGTAATAAGCAGAAAACAAAATTTGGATGCCAATCAGTGATGAAGTTTCTAATTTTCATACGCTTCGAAAAATGCGTCGAATATTAGTATAAGAAAAAAAAAAAAAGAAATGAGAAAATAACAACAATGCAACCAAACATAAAATGATTCCAATTCAAATGTTTCACAATAATTTCTCGGCATTCCTTAGGATTTCATTTGAGAAAAATGTGGATACAATAACCACGACAACGAATGAATGTCAGTTTTCCTTTATTCAAGAAATAGAATTCTTTTTTAAATAAAATACTTCCATTGAAATGAAATTTAGAAAATTGTTAAAATGGAAAAATTCAAGTATCTGTTGAAAAAAGAGGACTACAGCAAATTTTCACCTCATCATGTCAATGGAATATCTTACAATTTTCAAATCTTTTGTTATTTTTCTTTATCAAATAAATAAAATAAATGACACTGCGCCATTTTTGATTTACAGAAAAAGTAAAACTGAAATGATCATAGTTTATGACATCAAACCCATTAATCGTTTCATTTTATCGGCATTTTTAATTCAAAGGATCATTTTATACTGGAATATCGAAGCTATGTGCTGTTGTTACAATACTTCTGCTGTTGCTGGTATTGTTCTGAATGACAGCATTCTTTTTGTTCTTTTTCCTTCGATGTTTTCAATTTCGTTCATTCGTTTGTTCGCTTCTTGATTTCAAAGTATTATTTACCGGAATGAATGAACCATGTTCATCAGAAAGGTTCAGCAACGAGTGCATCACCAACAGGTAAGATAAATCGTATATGAAATCCATTATCTTGAGGTCCAGGTATTTAATGTGATCATCAAATAGGACAATTTCAAATGAAAAATTTATTCCAATCATTGCTGTTTTTTCCCCTTAATGTTGCAATAATTATAAAAACTGCATCGATATGCAAAATACTTCAATTAATCGTAATCTATGAGTTCGTATTAGTTTGAGTTGTCTTGTGTCGCCGATCGGAGCTCAAAATGGAGATTGAACACAAACAGTTTTGGAAAAAATATATAATAATAATGTTAAACTGAGAACTGGAAGCAGGACAGGCGAAAATAGCTAACTAATGCTGTGAAAGTGTATCATTAATCATGAATTTCATTGTAGAGAAAATCTTTCCAAAGCCGAACGACTGGTCACCTTTCGAACTCAATATTGAATGAATCTGAAAACCAAAACATACCACAGGAGTTCGTGCACTACACTGCTACACATTATATCCACATTCTGCACATTCTGCACATTTCAATACCGACTCTCGGTCCTAAACAAACAGATGTTCAGTTTCGCTTACTCGAAATTTTGTACGACTTCCGGTGCATATTAGTGAATTGTGGACTGTGTATGAACGATTTCTGTTGTATTTGTTTTCTTGTTTTCTATTAGACTGAGGACAGCATAATTTAAAGTTTTAGCTATTTTTCCAGTGAAAGGCATCAGCAACATTTTCGAATTGATAAGCGAACATATTATCAACTAACTGTTTCAATGTGGAGCATTCTATTTACATTCGTTACTGTCTAAGTGCATAAGTGTGGGGTTTCATTTTTATACGTGCTTGTATGCGTACACATCTTTTTTCCTTTCTAGAAGTCAATAATGTAACCAATGATTCTTTTTTTTTTTATTTCTAGTTCACGTTGGTGGAATTCGTATTTCATTCGAATGGAATGTGTGGAAAATATATGGATTTATTGTTTTGATCGATTAACTGGCAAGTTGCATCAAAAAATTCAAAACTGTAAAGTCAGTAATGCAAACGTTCAACAGAATCGAGAGTCTTCAATGCATCACGTGATATGTAGTTATTTATTTATTATTTTATTACAATGTTCAGACTTTATTTTCGGTCGAGGTCTGATGCAAACAAAAAAGATTCCATTGAAAAAGGCAACACTCTATTGAGGTTTTTCTAAAATCTTACAACAATTTACCTGCAACGTACACATCAGACAATTCTTGCACATTTTGGCCTGCAAATAGGCTAGAATTTGGTACCATTTGAAATACATTTTCAACTAATAGTTAGACAATATTTTGATAAACCTCAGTGAATGGAATGAGACTTTGAAACTTTGTGTATTATGATGGAAATTTGATGTATTGGAAGCATGGAATCCAATTTCGTGTGTAATAAGTAAGTGTTTAATGCGTTTAACTTCATTTAAAACAATCCATAGTCCATCTAATTGTATTTTGATCATAAAGTTTTAGTTTGGCACAATATTTGTTTAAGATTAAATCTGCAGGTTTTGATTTTAAAATAATTTAAATACATAGAATGTTATTCCAATTTTAATTCAACGCATTGAAATGGTCTAGTTATTTTAAATCATACACACACACACACAATCGGAGAATAAAAATACAGAAGAATCGGGAAAAAGAAATTATAAGGCGAGATTGAAACAGTTGCATGTAGATTTCAGTATAAAACACTCAACGCAGCCATCTACATACTTTCAAACTACAAGAACACTATGAAAAAATGTTGATCAGTATTTCTGTCTCTGTATTTCAATTTCATATATCTGTTCGATAGATTGCTATTCTAATATCAACACACATGCAATCGAATGCGATGCAAGCAGGTGAGGGAAAGAGAGAGAGAGAGGGGAGGGGGGGGAGAGAGAAGGAA
>GL501519.1:2251933-2275552 GCA_000149185.1 Mayetiola destructor
GAGGAAGAGAGAGAGAGAGGGGGGGGGGGAGAGAGAAAGGGAAAGAGCGAAATATCGAGACCACTGTTTTACACTTAACACTCACTCAGCACACAGGAATCTGATGCGGAAAATACTCATAAAGACATTTATTGACGGTTTGTTTGAAACCAAACAAACCAAACTAACGTTTAGGGAGACATTCATCTCATTACCGATTAAATTGTAAATTACTCATAAGCATACCGAATTTGATCCAAATTTTGAGAAAAAATTTTCCGTCTGGGATCTGCGATTAGATTTCTCTTAAACACAGCATATTCACAAGCCAAACTACACAAAGTTCATCAAATTCATCACTCAAGGATTCTACGTAATTGGATCGAATAAAAATTGAAGGAAATGATATTTAATATTGAGCACTTTATGCGATACGTTGCACGTTCATTTCCAGCCCCGCAGTGTATATTGTAAGAGTGCCATTAATAAAATATTAAATGACATAAACGGGAAGTGGCAAACAAAATATTGCGGGCATTTAGTTCAGATACAATTCATTAATACTGATTCTCTCTTTCTCACTCATATTTCAGTATAAAAAGAAATTTTTCATCAAATGAACGAGTCATTAATTCAATTTTATTTATTCATTATTTATTCTGATTGACCGAATTGGTTCCAAATTTTTTATCTTGGACTGTCATTTTGTTCTTGAATATATAGAAATTGATTCGACAGTTTAAATTTTACACCATAGTTATAATGTCTCTTTTATTGATAGAATTCATATTTTACATTCAACAAAATTGTTCAAATTTGAGCTCTCAATCAAATTGACTGTTTAACATGGAAGCTAAGGAATGCATGGCTATTTCTTCCGAAATTTTCACGAAAAAAAAACAACGTTATGATTTGAGCTAAAAAAAAAAGATGAGGCTCCTAACTACATAATCATCGAAAAGAAAAGATACATTTCATAGATGGTCCTGTAATTCTTTTTCAAATGTATTGCAGCAAATTTCTACAATCGCATCGAATCCGTTAACAATTACTGCTAGTTAAAAATCAAAATACGTAAAAAGTTTTGTCGCAACGAAACAATGCCAAATGAATCTCGTGCTAAAATCAACAATTCAATGCTAATTCAAACTAGTACACTGAAAATCATCTTTATTCATAAAAATATTTCTGAGATTTCCGGCGAAAGAATAAATCAATGAAACAAAATGAAAATTGCCAAAACTAATATGCGAAGAAAAAAAAACGATGAAATGGCACGGACCTATATGACATATATACATGTAGTAAATAGCATTTATCAGTTAAGCATAGATTTTTAGGGTTGCCTAAAAATAGTAGAAACAGGCATAAGTAGAAACATTTTAACAAAAAAAAAAAAACAAAACAAAAACAAATAAAGAAATAAGAATGTAAAAAAACACAATATTGAAATGTCACGCTTACGATCGATCGTGATCAGTATATTTTATACACAATATACAAATGCTTTCCAATTTCCAATGCCTTCAATAAATCAATATCGATATTTTTCCAATGCTCATGATATGAAAATGTATTTGTGCATTTGTTTGTATTAATGTACAATGTACAAGTATTGTATACTGTATATTATAAGCTATAAACTATGAGGCATGGGTTCATTTTGACTTCCGGCTTTTGATTAGGTTTCAAATAAAATTTGTTACGAGACCAGATTTTAATTCTTTATCACCTCCTTCCTCGCATCATTCATTCGTTCATTTGTTCATTCGTTTGGTCGGTCGTTTGCGCTGCTTTGTTTCATCATTTTTCTTATTTTTTCCATGGGGACTTTGATCAATGAATCAGTCAAGAATATCCCAAATATTAAATAAATTCTTGTTGGTTAGCACATGTTCAACATGAAACATAAAATATTACAAATTTCAAATGCATTGAGCCTATGATCTATCGTATGCAAAACTGAAAATTAAAATGAACTCTTCTTTTATTGCTTGATGTGAAACATTAAGTTATAAAATCGTTTTATATATATATATATATACTTTTGGTAGCTCTAACTCGGCGTGGGATGGGTCTTATGCCTTGTCATTTGGACCATTGAAAGCTTGAGAAAATACCCCGAGCCCATTTTTTTTGTTTAGCTCTAGACCCCACTCCAGTCCCGGGATAGACATTCGAAATTTTCTCGCAAAACGACCGGAAATGGTCAGAAACGCGTAGAAACACGAAAATTTCGAAAAAAAAAAATTTACTCAAGGGTCCCCCATTGGAAAAAGTTTTTAATTTTTTTTTCTTAATTTTTTTTTTTTTTCAATTTTTGTTCCCAATTATACTATTTATAATAACGCACATCAAGCACTACTACCGAGTGTAGCTTGGCAGTGTATTTCAGATTTCAGCCATTAGCCGATGATAAGATATATATATTTACTTTTTATATTACTTTCTGGCTCATGACGGAATGTATTAAAAATCAAAATAGTAGCATATTTTAGAGGATATACTACGTGTAATGTGTATTGTTCATATCAAGTATGCAACACAATTTTCATTTTTTGATTTTTGATCGAGCTGTCTTGATAAAAGAAACTGCTCAAAGAAATCAATGAATCGACACAGTTGGAGATTGGTATCGATATCTTGCCTTGTGCATTCGTGGAATAGAAAAAGAAAACACACATAGACGCACACATACCCAGATGCACGCATACACGCATACAAAGAAACCTTCGATTAGCGCTCCTTCTTTTCTATCTTTTTTTTTTTCTTCACAGTTCTTCTCTACGTTTCATTGCGTGTAATATTCATAGTTTCCTGTTATGCTACTTAAAATGAAATGCATTTGTTTCACTAGATAACCATAAATATAGATATACTGTATACATATGTGCGCTCGGTCCAGTGTTACCTCAACGCTGCATTCTGTATACAGTCTATAAACATATTTCATGTTTCCAGAAGCTTTGAGTTGGATTGTATACACTAACGAGTGGTGTTTAAATTGAAATGAAATATATGTACATATAATGTATACATACATACATATATATTGGCGGCGATCTAAACCAATTTAATTTTTTTCTTTATTTTTGGCATCTATTAAGGTAGAGTACGATTCTTATATTTCGATTGGCATTCAGTTTGACTAGTTGAGTAAAAAAATTCATGTCCAACTTATATGAAAGGTGTTGATGATATTTTGAATATTATCGGTACACGATACATTAAGATCTGATCAAAGATCCCAAGTGTTTCCCTTATTCAAACTCTAAGTTATAGTCAAATGACAAATCAAGTGATCTGCGGTGCATACACCCAGTCTATAGTTATGCATTAATGGAAAAAATCTATTATATAACCAATCGTAAAATGTATTGTTAGGTCAACGAACTACTTTAATTATTTAGTTTCATGGCATAATTTCCTTCTCTTTTATTTTATGTTGTTATTCCATTCTTTACATTGAATATAGATATGCCTATTGTGTATCAGAACTGGAGAAACTTTTTAATTAATAATTTACTTCCAGTAGTCGGTTGAGACAATGTTTGTGCTGTTGAAATGCATCTTTGAATAAAGAAATAATTTATTTCTGGATATCTATAGGCATAAGCTTCAGTTACATAATCGCTTTCACCATTTTCGACCGTGAAATTGCATATTTATTTTTCCACTAGCATTGAATATGAAATTTTTTTCTTTGGGTCCGCTTTACACCTGTAATTGATTGCTTTTTTGGTCTTTTTGAGTCATACGACGAAAAATCATTGCACATTTTCGGTGCAAAAACGTAAAACAGTTTTATTCTTTTTTTAAATTCAACATAGCCATTGGATACAAACTGAAATCATCAATTGAACAATTTTTAATTTTATGCCATCGATGACAAAATGCATTAGATGATGAATTATTTATTGAGATCATGATTTATATTTTATTTTTTATATTGATAGTTCAGTTACACAACGATCCTAGCACCCAAATTCAACACAAACATATTTCTATCTCGATTTGGCATGATAGTAAGATCGCGCATTAAAATAAATCGATAGGTCATAATAATCATGGCAAATTTTAACAAGAAATTTAAATGGAATATACGATTAAATTATTGGTTAAGTTCGTCTGAACATGCACTGTACTGAGTTCGATCGCTAAGTGTCTATCATCAAATTTAAGAACACTCATAGACGAGTAAAGGTGTGAGCGCTGAGCACTCATTCGCCAGTGTTTGATCGCCTTGCCGTTTATCGGTTGACTCAATAAATATAAACGATGACCAACACATGGGCCCATGAGAAAGTATTTCAGTATATTGTCTGTTTCACTAAATTTGATTTTCATTTGATTATTATTATTTTCCTATTTCGCATAAGTGTATTTGAGTCATCGAAAATAGTGCGATTTTGAAAAGTATCGATTGTTTGTTTGGAGATGAAAGCGAATTCGATGCCGACAAATATTGTTTTGTATTAATATTTCTCTGCTTGCCGAGCTTTTCCCTTGGCACAAATTATATCGAACATCATCATATTGTGTCATTTATGATAAAATTCCTTTCCAAATATTGGGTTGGATGTCAATCCAATGATAATAATAATAATAATAATGATAAACAGTGGACACCACAAGCGAATCGTCA
Organism: Mayetiola destructor; assembly: GCA_000149185.1. NCBI lineage: Eukaryota > Metazoa > Arthropoda > Insecta > Diptera > Cecidomyiidae > Mayetiola > Mayetiola destructor. The sequence goes on from GL501519.1 coordinate 2,256,558, forward strand.
ACTAAAATAATAGCAAACGTGCTCGGAATGGATCATATTATTAGCGTTGGTCGCTACCAAAACGATTTGGTGAGTACATTTTTGAAATACCGAATCATATCTACAAGTTAGATGAAAATTTGCCTGCTACTTACAAGTAGCTTTTTTCCAACCTACTTTACTTACTTACGAGCGACTTCACCTACTCAAGTAGGTTAAGCTACTTTATCCTACTAAGTTACTATAACCTACTCGAGTAGGTTGAGCCTAAGTTGAGAATTTTTTATTACACGGGACAATTTTTTGAGCTTTAGTGGACTTTTGACTTTTGTAGTATCACCTATTTGAATAGGTTCCTAGTTCCTTAGTAGGCTTAACCTACTTGAGTATGGTTTTAGTTACTTAGTAAGTTCAAGTTAGTAAGTAAGGTCAAGTAATTTGGGTACTTTCAGGTATGATTCGAATCACTTCAGTTCAAAGAAAGTGTGTGTTATTTTCTTCAATTAAGTAGAATGTTCAATGCGTAAATAATTCCGTTTTAATCATATCAAAATAATGTATGCGTGATTTTTTTTCTTTTCATTCTATCCGAACAGAAACGATCCAAGTTCATTGCCATATATGACATCGCATGCATTTCGATCAGTGGATCGGCAAAGAATTTTCAATCGGTTATAATTGGCATTAGTACACACCCAAATGCAATATTTGATCATTTTGATGCACTTTTTATAAACAAAGCACCTTCATGCAATTAAAAATTGAGATTTTGGAGAATGGCTTCGTTCCACAGGAACTCAAGTCATCAACGGATATCATTTTCTGTTATGGCCAACAACAACAATTTCGTTCAAAACCAAACCGATACCGATGTTTGAATTCCATTTTTTTTTTTATCAATCTTAAAAAAATTAGATTGATCAAGTCCTCTTTCTATTTCGCTTTATTTAAATTGTCCAAAAAGTTAACTTGTATTTGCTTTATTCTTCTTTATTAAATAAGCTATTGAATTTTGTTAATATTTGAGATGTTTCATCAAGATTTAGTTTTTCATTTTATTTCAAATCAATTCTGGCTCCAAGAAATAGATTTAGAAATTTCATTTTTCGAGACAATAGTTCAATTTGGCAACGAAATGTACAGGTCCTAGGATACGTAATATATATTTATAATTGGAAACGGTGCGGGGACAAGCCTTTTTTTTTGGAACTTAAAGGTGAAATTTTAAAGGATTTGGGAGATCGGTGAAATTAGGATCGTTAGACTTAAAAAATAAACTGAATTGAATGTGGAATATGTAACTTACTTTAATGAATGGGAGCGATGGCTAAATTATCATAAAATTGTTGAATTTCACTTTTCGATAGTTTTTCTTCGTGTTTTGTATGTCTTTTTTTCAGCAAAGAGAAGGTGGACTTCTTTGCATTAGGTACGCAAAAACTACAGGTCTCAAATTTGAAACATCAAAACAAAAAACTAACATATTATCCAGTCACGATTCCACAATCGGGTAAATTTGTTTCCCTTTCACTATTCTATCAAATTCTATTAAATGGATAGAGAACAAAATTGTGATACACTGATGAAACGGCTAACACTCAAAAATATTCCCTTTTCTTTCTTTCATTGGTCGTTGGTTTAGTCAAAAGGATATTCTCGATAATATTTTTCCAAAAAAACAACACACACAGCAATTTATCAATTCGAAATTTTAATTTTCTTCTCTTTTTCTTTTATTTTTCATCCACTGATTTTTTACAAAATCATTAAATAGTTTAACTACTTTGCGGCTCAATTTCCATACAATTTTGGAGTTATAATAAATTGTGTTTGCTTGACACATCCACATATGATACACACTAAAGTTTTTAATCACTTTTGAAATGCACTATTTGAAGGCACAAATATACACGAAAAATTCAAATGCACTTGGTCGAAAATGTTATCCATCTATTTACATTCTGTCTTAGGCGAGCCGCACGTAAGTTTTGTATGAAACACAAAAATTTACTCTGTCAAACAGTCAAATGGCAAGTAAACTGAACGCGAATGATCATTTTGAAAAATACACACATCACACCGTTCTATAGAAAATCTGTGGGCTCATGCAAAAATTCGTGTAAAAACTGATTTCATATACACATGTAGCAGTTAACGAGTGTCAATATTTTTATTTGGTTGTGTACGATTGCGGGCGACGCTTTGCTAGCTGTATTTGCTCTATGCAAAATGAATAAAAAATAAAGAGACTTTATGTATATATAAATATATATATATATATATGATGAATATTCTGTGTGCCTTCACCCTCATAGAAATGTGCACGGTATAGTTAAACTAACAGTTTTAGGTAATTTACTGCTTCAATTTTTGTTAATATAAAAATTAATATAAGCTTTTGTGACACACCATCTCATAAGTAATCTCTTTATATTTTTTTTGTTTTTGTTCTTTTTTCGTTGGTACGCACACATTCAACAGCAATGTTCATCGTGCATCCCGTTTATTCATATCATTCAAATATTCTACACTCCTCCCGGCACTTCATTTACTATGAATATTTCCTTTTCGGTTTGTTGTTTTACGTTTTTGACAGTTTTTATTTCATGATGAAGTATAGCATTGATATTCCTTTCATAAGATTTCAATTGAAAGGCATTGTATTGATAGTAGAATATATCACATTTAATTGTTGATCAATGGCTTGATATCCTGCTTGTACCGAAAAAAAAACGAGAATATATACGAAAATCACTCACGGTCATTCAATATTCAATATTTTTATTGTAAATTTATATGATGAAAATACACAGCTTTGTTTCTCTCGTTAATTTTTTTGTCACTTTTATTTATACAACTGGGCACCCGAAATATTAATGTAAAAGCCATTCGAATGGATGACGTCTAATGTAACAAATTGAAAAATGCATTCAGGTTGGAATAGTTCAAAGTGTTCAGTATCGGTTTCGAAAAACCAATGCCCCCAAAAAGAATTTATAAAGTCGGATATTTTCTTCGGATATCCGAACTTTTTGTATGACTTGTGCATACGATCGACACGTTATATATGTATTCAACGATTAAACGACACACACACACACACACACACACACACACACACACAACACGGCACACACATATATATTAAACTGGTATACGTATATATTTTTGGTCAATTCTCCATTTGACGTGTTGTGTGCGTTTGCATTATTTTCGAATTTTCCTGCTTAATACGATCACTTTACTTCTAATTTATTTTCTACTTTGTAAATCAAGTGTTGCGCAAAGCATTCATTTTCATTTTGTTTAAATTTGTTTGAATTTATTTTTGGAGAAAAAACAAAAAACAAAAGAAAAAAAACAAAACTTGTCTCTATTATTTCACATCAGCTGGCCGCATTTGAATTCATTTTATTTGTTTTTCTTTTTATAATTGTAATTATCAGTTTCAACAATGCTTTTTGGGTTCTCCGATTTTGAGCTGAGTATAAATTTTTTTCTTTTTCTTTTGATCGTATACGATGAGCACCGTTTAGTAATTTATTTTTCTTGTTATTATTTTCAGTTTTTTCTTTAAATTGATCCAAATTTCTTATTGTTTCTGTATTGTTCATTTAAATTATTTTTCCGGTTGACTAAGATGCGAACAACATTTCAGCTATGACATCTCAAATCAAAATCAATTGACGATCGTATTCCAATGCTCGTTGATCATATTTGTGTTAAATGTTGCTGGGCCATTTCAATGGGTGTCAAATTGCATTGATCAATTCAATAATAAGTTCTCGTCGATTGCAGAATAGTTCGTTTTGTGCCCAACCCGACAATATTAACATGAATATCCACCTTTTTGTCACTTTAGAATTAAAAAAAAAAACAACAAACGTTTAGTTGTTCCATACACATTTTCACTGTACTAATATTTATAGAATTTTACATATATCCATCCTATTTTGTATACATGTAAGCACTTAGTTCAGCTATTTCGATACAAATACACATTTGCGCTCACCCAAAAATATTGGGCTCATCCGAAAGATTTGTATGAAATCAAGGAAATTCCGTACTTATGAGCATCAAAAACAACTATTATTCTATATTTTTTTTATTTTTCATTTCCTCTTCGAGTGTTCTTCGTTTCGCTTTGGTGTATTATTTTTTTCTTTTTTGATGTTGTTTTTTTTTCTTCTTCTTGTTGAAATTAGGAATTTTTTTTTTTTTTACGGAAACCGAATATCAATCCTCCACAAACGAAATATCTCGAACGACTGATAAATATTAGTTCGTTTCCACTCGTCACAAAACTTTTTTTCTCCTCTTTTTTATTTCAATGAAATTCGGTCGCACTCTTCCTACGTTTCACTCGATTTGTATGTATTTGTGACTATACGTAGTATGGCAAACAGAGCGGTTAAATAAGGATTGGTATAACGTGTAGCGTACAGCGTACAGCCAACGTATCATAATATGAACATTCAAACATATATTATTTGTGAATGCATAGAGGATGTGAGATGTGAAGCTGTGAAGTTTTACTGAAAACTACACAAAAAAAAAACCCCACACCAGCACACACTTTCAGTATTCAACAAATACATAGCATACAGCATACAGCATACAGCATACATAACAAAAATACATACGAAAGACGGGAAATGAAAACGTGTTCGCGTACGGCAAGAAAGCAAGCTAGCGGATGGATCGTTTGTCTGATAGTTTCAGTATCAGCCTATGCACTATGCATCCAATGAACAAATTTGTACGTGTATAACATGTGTGGTTGATTCGACCGATCTGTCGTCATTTGTGTGTAAAACTGCCACATGCACACAACGTTTTCATTTGGTTTGATTTTACGTTGGCATACAATACAATTGTGCTAATACACTTTACAAGTGCTAGGTGTGCTAGCAAATATGAAAATCATGAAAATGAAATACATGGTTTTGTTTCATTTTTGTTTATGGATGTAAATTTCATATTGTTTGTTCTATTCGTTGTCCAGCCATTAATCTACAACGAACGAAGATCTGTTGCCTAGCAATATTAACCATTAACGAGAAAAGAACGTAGAAATATTTGTTACTGGCCTATTTGGATAGAACATATATATATAATAATAATAATGCATTCAAAATTCGAAAAAAAATAAAAAATACTAATACACACAAAATAAATGAACAAATACAAAGAAATGCATTTACCAACAGACAACATGAACAACAAACAACAGGTCAACATTTATTACAAATATAAAGCCAATGTATTAGCCATAGATCCAGATTATATATGATATAATTTGGGCTGAGTGCATGTGCGTATATGCATGAATGTACTTTATATATACTTTATTGTGTATGTGTGTTGTGTGCGTATTTTTGTTGTTCATTCCATTTACTTCTTTGTCGGAATCCGAAAAACTGCCATCGGAACATCAATGTTCAAATCAATACAATTCGTTAATTTGTTTAGTTTTGAAAATAATATTAAATGCTCGGGACGAGCAAATCAGCGAACGAATCAGTTCTACCTTGCATACTGCATACATATCAGGAAAGTCTCATTCATTTGTATTCAAATTTATATTTTATTTCTCTTTTTCATTTGGAAGAATTATGAGAAAAGAGAAAATGAGAATAATCGCATGCAGCATGCATTAAAATTTGTGCACATATGTACATTTGTACATTCGTACATACGGTGTACGAATTTCATCAATTAGGATTGAAAAGCATAGCAACAACGCGATATAATGAGGTTTCAATGAAACCTGTAGGGAGAAGTTTGTCATAGATTGTATTCATGCAACAAAAAAAAATAAAAAAAAATATCTTTGAACATCACTGATTCGATTTCATGTAAATTTAGTGATTATCCGAATGGAATTGCGTCAACCAGTTGAACACATTTACACATGAGATTCATGACGTATACAAAAATCATCACTGTCATCATAAAATATTGAATACTGTATCTATGAAAAATCTCATTATAATGCAATAAAAGTGAAGTTACACAAGTGCACACGGCACACTTATATTCGCTTAGAAAATAGTAGTCTGGCGAACAAAATATCTAAATTCAAATATTAGATCGGCAATTGGAAATTGATAAACGCATTATTAAATCAATAAAATATTAGGGGATTAGAGAAACTTAGTCGGTGAAATGGTTTTTACAAATGAACATTACCTCAGTATCCAACGCCCGTTTAATCAATGAATGATGAATCCAATTGTAATTGAATAGAAATGTCTTTTTTTTTATTTTGCTTACCCAATTATGATCATCATTTTTTCAGATAGCAAAATCGAACATAATAGTTTAATAACCATTTTTAAGGACAGAAATTCGATGAATTTATTGAAATACTCTGCTATCTCAATACAAATATACCCTGTAATAAGCACATAGTGATATGTTTAAATAATAACAAATCTCTGAACCTAATATTCATAACAAAAAAAAACAACTATTAATAAGCATTCCTCATTGAAACGATTCTCCTTCTGGGTTTTAATCGAAAATACAGTATAGTAATGACTCATACTCGGTTGCAATGCATCAAAAAGTGATGAGAATAAATAGGAACGGAAGAGCGCGAAACATTATTTTTTTTTTCTCAGTTTAATGGCGACGCACTAAAGACATTTTTCCTAAGATGCATTCGATACCGTTCCACTAATATGTGTTATGTATTCATTCGAATGAGTTTCTCATTTCAATGAAACGCGAAAGCCGATTCAGCAAAATAAATAGTAGTATCGATGAACCCAGATCCAAGTTCCATTGATCAATTGATACGGAATCGTATGGTAGAAAATAATAATCAATGTGATCTTCAACGATGGGTGAGTATTTTTCTTCTTTTTTTTTTTCTTTAAACGCTTTTTCCTATTGAGTCTCTGCTCATCAGAGAACTGTATTCAACATTTGTTGGTTTTCACTTTATAATTCTGTACACCATATACAAAATATAAACCAAACGTACGGTGACTCTCTTGACGTTTGAAATTTTAATATACATCAATCAAATATTATCCCGTGTCTATATAGAATCTATACATAGATGGATAGTGACAATAAGAGGAAGAGAGAGAGAGAGAGAGAACAGAAAGAAAAGTAAAAAAAGCAACCAAAAATAGAAACAAAAAAAAAAAAAAATAAAATTATCATGTATTCTAGATCTGTCGATGCTCCGGGTAATCGTAGGTATTAATCACGCTCCTAGTGGCCAAATGTAAAACTATCATTCGAAGGTTTTTATGAATGAAGCGGCCATTATGAATGGAGTAATATTGTTACTCAGTAGAATTTGAAATGTGTGTCCACTCGTTGTGTATTTGGCTATTTATTTTGAGTGGATCGCTTTGCTCACTGTTTGAAATGATAGCTAAGTTGTGACCAATCACACACCATGAAAAATAAAAAGATCCAACAATTTATTTTTATATAATTATACAATATATTTGTCGTATATAGTCGTTTTCATCATATATACACTATATACCATATTCATACAGCAGCGTATGCGTATGACAGAACCTAAAATAAATTTAAATTCGAACTGCTCGAATTTGTTTAAAATCCAAACTATATTCGATGAAAATTGATGTAACACTAATCGAAGTTTGATTATCAAACTAGTCATTCATTTCTCAGAATTTTTTGATGATTTTTATGTTATGGATCAAATGTTGATTGAAGTTAGGCCCTGATGTAGGATACACTTATTCAGTGATATACAATGATTGATTGTTAATTTTTTTTTGTTTTTTTCAGCGAATTTCGAATAGTGCCATTTCTACAACTGCTCCGTACATTGGCCTCTCAACCAACTGAGCAGTCTTGATAGGCCAACATATGCTGCATTGGTTTTATCAAAACTTCAAAACAAATGGGAAATGACATCAATCAGCTTAATTTTGTTTACGATTAAAACTGAATTCATTGTTTACGAATCGAACAACTGTACGTTTTGTCGCAGCAGATTATGAATGGGAAGATACAATAAATTGTTGGATTCAAACACTAGCTTCTCCGAACATTGGAAGTTGAAATAACTTAAAAAATGAAAAAAAAAAATCTCGAAAAGAAAAAATTAAAAACAAAACATTTAAATGCCCATTTTGATAAATTCATTGTTTTGGCAGGGGCTACAGCCCTATAAAATCGGAAGCCATGTTCAATTGATATTTCGAGCTGAATTCATGTAGCTTACTCACAACCATACAGACAGACAGACAGACAGACAGATCAACACACGTTCTTCAAAAAAAAAAATTCGGACAGCATTCTAAGATATGGTTTATCGTAATTCTACAAAACGAAAAAGTAACATAGTCCTAACATTTTTTCAAAATCGAGCGATTACGTTACTTTTCCTTCCAGAATGTATGGAAAAGAAAAACATAGTTTTCCGTTTATGGGGAATGAAGATATTTTATATATCTCATTTGCGTCCGGTGATTTATGGGCAAAAACTGCGTCGAAATTTTCAAATCTCACATTCAGATTAGCACCGCTGTAAATTTTTTTTTTTTCAATTCTAAACTTTTTGCCGACTCGTATGAAGCAAGATGCATTCAAGGTCGTATTTGACAATGAACTTTGATCGTTTTAGATGAAATATAATGAAAACGAAACACATGATTTTAATGAAACAAATAAAATAGTACACACAGCACACAGCAGTAAAAACTGTGCCCGGACACACATTTTTTTCCATTTTGTCCCTTTAATATTCAGCGCTCTCTTCACAATCGAAGAGTAATTCAAATTTTAAGAAAATTGTTTTAAATTATTCAAATTTCAAGATAAACAAAAATGTAAGCAACTTGCGACTTTTACGATGAGTTACACTCTTTTGATATATCAAATAACACGTCACTTACAATTGTGATAATTTTGGTCAATGTGTTCATTGTAATGAAAAGATGAGAAAAAAGCAGATGCATATGTTTAGTCTACATCAGATTCTGGTTCAGAAAAGAATTATTATTATTGTCTAAAATAAAAATATGAATTAAGTATACATCATTCGTTTGACATCTATACATATATTGAATATACACGTTCAAAAACGAAATCACGAGAAGTGACTGGGCTGTATTTGTCATATGATGAGAGAGCGTTTCAAACTAAATATCACAATGCGAAACACTTTGCTGCATTAGCACTGATAATCATGCTATGTTATCATCAATCACACTTTGTCAATCTCAGATATTGTATATTGAATCATCATTTGTTGGGCCAAGCAGAATTTTCCGACTCACCACATAATTGTAGATTGTGGATGCCATTCGTTTGCTTCGTTCATTTGAATAATGCCAATTTTGTTTGAATAGTAGTCCAAGTTAAAAACTATTTTTTCAAATGGTATCTGGAAAATGATATTTTTGGTTTGAGGTTTGAATATTGTTTTTCTTCATTGAGCGTTTGAGTTTGAACGTTTTAAAAATACATGAAATAGCACCAACGTGCTGTTTCTTTCGAAGCGTGGGACGCAAAGCAAAGAAGAGTTTTAATTTTTTTTCACGTATTCCCCTCTCTAAATACTCAATGAGTATCAATCATATATATATTCGGTACAGCGAAACATTTATTTTGGCTCAATGAACAGCGAACAGTGAATTTAAGTCTATATGATTACCCATTATTTGTATTATTATATGTTCATATGCATTGAAATTTTAATCAAACCCTTCCATGTGATGGACCTCCCGATGATATTAAACGAGCTCTTCGTTTTATGTACTCAGGCATTCAACCTCAAATCTATAGCGTGCCGAATTCAGAATTGAAGAAGAAACAAAAAATGATTCAGAGCTATGTCTCACCTGCTGTGCTCACTATTCAAACAGACGACATTCTGAGGCATTCTATACCGAATGAGATCAGTGTAGTAAACAGCAAATGTCATATTTTTTTTGTTTTTGTTTTTTTTTTTATTTTTATTTTTATTTTGTAATGAAAAGAGAAAGAGCAAAAAAAATGTGGTTTGCAACAGAAGGAGACGAATTATACAATGAAGCAAAATACATATATTAGTCTGAGGCAAACGTATAGTAGTGGCTCGACATTTTTGTATTCTTTAGCAATACATAGAAGTGGATATAGTAATAGGCGCGTACATGAAACACACCATATAATCGCTGAAGTGAGCAGCGAAACGAGAAGAAAATAAATAATGAATGAAAAATACTGAATGAATGCAAAAGCGCGCACAAAACAATTCCTATACACGGTACACGTAGTAACTTAGCAATTCCGATACAAATACGCATATGCCCTCTCCCAAAAAAAATATTGCACACAGCTAAGAATTCGTATGAATAAAAAAACAATTTCGTTTGAAAGTCACGAGCCCCGGCTTAGAGCTGAAACGAGTGTGTGCGTCTAGTTGAATGGCTAATAGTGGAATATTTTTTCGTAGTCAACTAATTTCTTGGTTATTATTATTTATTTCGCTCTATCTTTGATACTATTCTATGGTGTGTGTGTGTGTGTGTGTGTGTGAGTGTGTTGCATATGCTGCTTTTATTTTTGAATATCACACCGTATGACTGAGAAAGACTTTTCGTCCGAACGAGTGATTAAATCACATGAATGGATTAAACTGTCCAACATTGTGATCGCAAATAAATTCAGTTCATATTTTCAATTGGAATTGATCACAAAAGAAAATAGATTAATTAAATGACAAACAATATTAGCAGAATAAAACTACTGAAACGAGAGTAAATAAGCTTAAACTACATGGTCATCGATATCCTCCTAAATAGAAGAATTGGCTTAAGTGTCGCAAAAAATCGAAAGAAAAAACCATAGAAAAATAGCACCATCGATTCAGAAGAATATATTTATATACCTTTTTAGCTGCTCTGGCAACAACATTCGAAAAAAATAATTTTCACATATGAGTGACTAAGAACAAAATGGTCCCTTTCGAAAAAAAATTTCATTTCTTTTTTTTTCTAAGATCTTGAGTATGAAATGCGTTAGGTAGATTTGAACAGGGAGAAAAGAATTGTAATTGAAAAAGATAAACACTATTTCATGCTCAATTCACTGGCATTCGTGGTTCTCGAGGTTTATTATCCTCCGAAATTTGATCTTTTTCCCTTCTCTTTCTATGTCATTAGAAATTGTAAATTTTCCGGCAGAATGACAGCATGAATACATATTCAGTCAATTTTCCAAAAATTCCAGTTAAAATCAAATTCAGTTTGAACAAACGTTCGTTTTTCGCTTGGTTTGTGTATTGATGAGTGAGTGTTACTTGTCTAGCTGAATTAAGATGTACAATGTACATCCTAAGTTAATGGCGTTTTGCTTTTATGCACATTTTCATTCAGCCGACGATCGAAGGACTACTTAAGTTTTATGCGATTTGGCTCTCTTTGGCGACACAAATGGCAATGTACGCCTATTTGAAATAAGATAATTTCGAAATAATCGAATGCCAAAATATATCATCCAACGTAACACTTTTTTCGTCTCTTTCAAACTCAAAATCAAGCTGGACGCTATTGAGGCTAAAACCGAAATGAGAATTTTCTGGCATTTGTGATTCATGAAATATGGTTCGTTCAACAATATAATGGTCAAAATCATTTGATTTCATTTTACTCGAAAAAAAAAATACGAAATAAAGTGATTTTGATTTTGAATCTCCAGCCGCCAAAATAAAATCAAATGATTTTATTTCATATTTTGATTTTGAAATATCCGATTGCGAACACTGACAAATGGAACGGGAGTTCGAACAATTAGAAAAAAAATGCTTTCAATTGATTTCATCTTTCATTTAACTGGGATACTGGGTAAGCTATGTAATATACTATGTTTGGTGTGCAATCTGTAGTGTGCAGCAACTAAACTATTATATCAGCTGATAAGTCATAATTCAACTTGATCGGCTTTGACCAAATTAAATTTGATAAAAACTGTTTGATAGCCAACCATGTCAGGCCATATTTTTCACATAATTTTTTTATGCACTTATCATGTTCATTGTGAGCTAGTTCATTATATGTGAGCTAGTTCATTGTATATTGTATGGCTGCCCCGTGATGATCTTTAATAAATATTTTTCGAAGAGTGCAAAGTTACATGACAAACTGCCAATCTCAAATTCATTACTTCCATTCAATCAGCAATGTGTATTGCTCAAACCTGATAGATCTATTGAAGGCACCAAAAAAACAGATCTATTATTCAAAGGGTTGATGTCAGGGCATAGCAGCTACTCACAAAATTCATAGAATCTTTTTTCTAGACACAGCGGTGCTTGTTCGTTCGTTTCGTTTTGTTTCATATTTTTATTATAAATTCATTGTATTGAAGGATTTCAAGATGCGTTATTAGATGACGTTTCGGTTTCTGTAGTTCGTGCAAAGACTCACGTTACTAAACTTTGGTTGATATGGCTAATGATAAATGAATCATTATCTCTTCAATAAGGTTAATTTCAACGGCGACGACATCAACAACAAAAAAAAACCACATTTAATGGAAAATATCGTTTGAATCCATTAAATGTTCGAAAATTTAAATTGGATAATCTAATATATTTATCAAAAAACAAGTTCATTTATTGATCCAGTGGTATTTCGGTAAATGTTTTTCGAAGAATCGTTGTTATTACAAACTTTGATAAGTCTTTATCGGCAAATCATAGATAGCATCTGTTCTTCAAGAAAAAAAAGTTTATTTAAAAAGAAGAAGAAGATGAAGAAGGAAAGAAGTTTGTAATATATTTATTTAGATTTTATTCATTTTCAATATTCCGAAGGAGCAACAGCGCAATTCATTTTAAATCAAACATTCTATAATGATAATAATAATAATAATAATAATAAAGGAGATGATATGATCCTAGATCAGTGAATCAATCAATATACCGGAACTGTTTATTGTCCCGAATAATTTTCAAACATAAAATTATGAAAAATAGTATAAAATGTTAGCATTCATTGAATTAACGAAAGCTAAAGCAAAAACTTCTGGTTTAGCTGTCACCTGCAGTTAACAGAGGAGGATGTACACTTCCGGCCCACAAATCGAAATATTTTGAATTTGAAATTTGTATTTTTTTTGGATTTAATCGAATAACTGTTGTGGTTGGTCCTCAAATTAAATAAAAAAAAATTACCATCAATTATAGGATTTGGAATAATTTTTTCAATTCAACCATAAGTGCCCAATCAGATTTTAACAAATCATCACGGAAATAGTCCTTGCACACATCAATGCTTTGTCTTGAAATCTGAAAAGAGAGAAGAAAAAAAAATTAGGGTAAATAAGAACCATTTGTGCACTACATAGCATATATATCTAATACAAATGGAAAGAAATAAAATCTAAAAATGGATAATGCGGATGACCTCATTCACAATGAATAATCCTGCTGATGACGTCAATCGACGTCTCCATAAATGTGCCAATGATTGAGTCAAGGCCATGAACTGGGTCGGATATTACGTCAATAATAATGGCTCTACATCATTTCTTGATTATTATGAATCATGAATATCGATTTCCTTGTGAAATGAGAGATGACGAACTGACCTTTATTGTCCTTAGAAATTCGTTCAATTCATGATATTCATTTCATTTCATTCATGCAAAATTAAAGGCTGAGTTTTTTTTTGCCTATCCTACGATCTCAAATTTATCCTCAATAAATGCAATACAAAACTGTGAATTCTATGAATTGTGATTTGAATCGTCTGAAATTTAAAAGGTCGAGATAAAAGAAAAACCAACTAATGACGATATATAAAGAAACGAAAGTTATTTAGATTCAAATGAATATTGAAACGGGGACACTTATAGTATTTGGGTCAATCAATACGTTTTACGCGTCAGAAAGACAAACAGGACAGAATTCATTCATGAAATACCTTCTAGTTCTATATATTTTATATATAACATACCAAATGAGAGGCATCCAATTCATTCAAAATCATTGGAAAGAGAGAAAAAGAAAAATAAAAAGTTAAAACACTGTCGTAGTAACATTGAAACGTAGTGCTGACGTTAGTGTTTTTGAGAAATTGCATGAATTCAAAAATTGTCTTATATGTGCAATGTGTAATGTGCATACACATTGTACACAATAGCTTCACACGCAACCGAAGACTGTAGCTTTTTTTTTTTTTTGAAGATTTGAAGAATAATACAATCAAAACGGTTCTCCTTCGTGCTGTGTTTTGTCATCAGTATTTTCTATGTGTATGCAAATTTCTCTGCGACTATGATACTGTCGAGGTAAAAAAAAGTAAATCTATTTTGCGTTCGAAAAATATCATTCGTTCATCTATTAAAACCTAATCTATGCAATAGTTGAGAATGTCCAAACATTTAAATCTCAAATTATGTAAATATTTTTTCATTGATAATGTCTCAAATGAGTGATGGAGAGCATCTTAATAATTACTATTGGATAATTATTATTTGTTCACACACTTATTTTCATTGATTATCATCATTCTGCACTTTGCCATGGCATATGGTTCTTTACAATTTCATTTGAAATTTCCTCCTCATTCAGTGTTCAACGGATAGATGATGCATTTGTGTGATTTGACACGGAACGATGGTGAATTTAATTAAAGTATTTTCTTTCTTCTTCTTCTTTCGTTTCGTGTACAGTGTACAGTGTACAGTGTACAGTTTTTTTCGAAAGAAATAACAAAGTGAAAGGGACAGGACTGAAGAAGTTTTTCATTGTGAGAATGCTATAGTATGATGAAAATTGAATTTTTCCTGTATTTGGTTGAGCTGAGTTTGTTTATGAGTAAATGATCTGGCGATCACTCAATCAGTTCATTCATAGAAGTGATTCTATCGTTTCGATTCATTCTCAGTTCCCAGTTCCCATGCATATTAACAGTAGAACAAATTATATGTGTTCAGCTAGCAGCTATAGCTTAAAGTACTTTCATTTCATTCATACGATCAGCGCATCACGTTATGTTGCGTGCATTATGAATTTAAATGCGCTCAACTTGGCATTCATATCATTACACATAATATACATTTATTCGGACGCAGAAATTTATTTTACACACAAATCCAAATCGGAAATAGAATTTAGGTCTCGTTTTGCCTATTTCCGGCGTAAATTGACCTCAAACGAAAATATTTAATTACAGCAAAAATTAAACAAAAAAAAAAAAAAGAAAAAAAAGGGCTTTGAAACATACATTTTTTGACACAAATTGATGTTGGAATTAAGAATTTGAAAAAAAAAATGTAATGACGCGAACAGTTTTGTAAAATCCATACACAAAACAATGATGCGCATGAATCACATTTACGATCAACGGTTTTGTAGAGATTCTAAATGTGACGCATTTATATACTTAGTTCAAAATTTATAAATAAATTCGCATGCAATGGTAAACTTACAAACGTACTACTTTTCTTTTCAACTACAATACACTACGCTACGTATATTTAGATACAAAAAAATTAATTTGAGGTGATGACATGAATCAATTGAATTCACATCAATCCATTGTTTAATGAACGGATGGACACTCACCTTACTGACTAGCATATCTGTTTCGTCAAAATGTCGTCCGAACATCTTTGGGGATTCACCGGGTATCGGTTCAATTTTGATGCATACTTCTTGGCCTTTGCGTGCTGATTCCACTTGTTTGTGATTACATTCAATTGATGTCACAATACCAATTTCTAAAAACTGTACAGAAAAATTAATATTACTTACATGTATTAAAATTGAAATTTTATTATTTTATACAATAAGCTATGTTGATATCTGTTTATCTGTGTATTCATAAATTATTATTATAAATTGTATCGGCGTTTTTTTCAAATAACGAAAATCGAATGAAATGCAAACCACAAGCGTCACAGTTTGCTTTTGGCAATACAGCAAATTCGATTACAGCTTTATACCATCGACATATCCGTTTCCATTTCTTTTTTCATTGAGAGACGAGCTATAATTATAATTTATGTGAGTTAATATTTATCGGGCGCACTTCCTTTCCTGGAATATATATGTAGATGATGGCATCCAGTCTACTGTTTGCATTCTTTGATTTTATACTTTTCGTGTAAACAGAGGATACAAAAAATGGAGGAATGACGTAGTTTTCATTCCTCTTTTTTGCAATATATTGCACATTCTTTCGAATTTTCTTCAATATTGAATATTGATCAATGCGATTAATCATTCGTTTTAATTTTATGTTAATTAATTTCGAATGGTCTGACCATAAAACATTACACATTGCCTATTTGGCAAACGATTGAAAATTTATATGGTTTACGGTGAGCCCAACAATAATTAACCTAAGAATCGATATGCGAAAAGCGGAGAAAAACCATTCATCCGAACGGCGGAATCTAACACTTTCGGTTCACGGAAATGGGAAGGTAGATTTTCAACTTGACGAGGTGTAAATCAAATCGATTTTAGGTGACACAATCATATTGATAGATATTTGATAATAAATAATGAAAGACCGAAATCGATAAAATTCAGGATAAAATGAAATGTCAAATGTGACAGCCTAAACAGACATAACATAGTAAAATTGTTTTAGATTTGTGGCTCATTTTTTGTGCCTTCAACTCCCATATAATCGCCGATTTTGTATGGCCGCTATTCGCTATTCTCATTCATTTGATTTCATTTTTCTTGTTTGTTCACTATAATTTTCTTCTTCTCTACAACAATCTTTCTATTTTTACGATCTTACAATCGGTAAAGCGTATGGCTATGGTTTTTTCTTTTCTGAATGGTTTGTACAAAATGAATGTATTTTTCGATTTAATTTTCATATATGCATGTAAATCGTGTATGGAAATTACACACACACACACACGCATAAAAATAAATGAATTTGTTTGAGTTTGTTGAACAATTTCGATCTCAAGTGAGCGAGATTCATTCAAATTATTATTATAAGTGTAGGCTGTTTTTTTATTCATAGGTGCTCATTGTATATTTTATAGCTCTGTTGTTGTTTTTTCTTTATAGTTTTTGATAGGTTTTGACTTCATACCCACGAAAATACTGGATATCATTGATTCATTTATATCGAATGGTGTTCTATGTTTTTGGGAGAATTTTTAGGTTGTAATGTTGCTGGAAAAACTGGACTGAGTATTGAGCCCATAATAGTAATTAGTGTTCATTACGTCAACACAAATGAATGATATTCATTCTTCGGTCGTTGGTCTCTGATAAATTGAAATTTTTCATTTTCAAAAGTCATTTCGCTCATTGCTCATATCAGCACAGGAATTTATTAGAGACGCATCGGAATAAGTTTGCCAAGAGGTTTTCGGTTTATGAATAATGAATGATAATAACGATTACTTGCGTAGTGATCGAAGCGCTAATAAAATCTTTTATCAAATAGAGATTTCATACCCACGACATCCACACAAAATCTTCAATGGAATTTGTTCGATCGTATGGTTGTATCCCATTGAGTCAAACGTAAAAAGCACCGTATTACGTTTTGTCATTTTTAAAAATTACTTATCAGACGATATTTTCCATTGACCTATGCAACAACAACATATCAATTCTTATATTCATACATATTATTGAATATAATGGAAGTTAATTCACATTGACAAAGTTCAGCCATTTTACAATATCAAATGATTCGTTCAAATTCATTTAACGCGGTTATTAATTCGATGCATAATGTATAGTGATAATTGAATAGTGGCCGCAGCAATATTATTTTTGCAAAAGTGGAAAAAAGTATTAGTCGTATAAATATACAGCCAATCATATTGTTTGATTGATTATTACAGAATACGAGAACAAATTCAGATGCAGATGACATTTGATAACGTAAAAACAACATATTAACTATTGAATAGAAGTGATGATTTTTTTTTTACACAGAATTAGGTATACAATTTCCGAATCGGGTGTACGGAAAAATATTTTGAGTCTACAAAAAAATATTTTGGGTATATAAAACAAAGAAATGGGTATAGAATATAAAAGTGACTTTTTACAGAATTGGTGTATGATTTGAAATTGATTAACATTTGAAAGTTTTATGGTACGAAGTTTATGTTTAGTGGCAATTTGTCTAAGGCGAAGACTATGTAGACATGGTTTTTGATGAAAATTGATATCTAAAAATAGTTGAAACACAAAAGAATAAATTGGATGGACCTCAGAGAAATGTACGAATAAAAAACAAATATATTTATATGTATATACATATGCTCATTGCTCATCTGTTGCTACAAAGACGTATTATTTGCTTAAAATTGCCTTCGTCTATTTTTCACTTTGCTATGAATCCATGATTCATGTTTTAAGAAAGGGAGAAACCGAACGATTATCGAGAATGAAAGAATGCAGTTTCTGAAGCTAATCCATTTCTGTAAAAAGTGACATTACTCGCGTCACTCGCTCACTGGATGCCCTGCCTGCTCGCCCCTCACCGATTATCTTGGGCAAACGAGCTGGCTAATGAATGGGGGACACCGATTTCCCATTTCTGTGTTTTGTAAACCCAAAATATTTTTTCGTACATCCGATTCCGAAATTGTGTACCCAATTCTGTTGAAAAAAAAATCACCAATCTTAGGAGAGCCTTAGCTATTCAATTGTTATTATGTAATATTTTTTTTGTTTGTTATACTTTTCAAAAGATTAGTATTAAGTTTAAAGGGCACATGCAATAGAATCCCAAGCGGAAATAAGAAATGATTTGTCATATGCATTAAATGAAAAATTTAAAAAAGCAGAAAGCAGGGTTTTTATTGCTTACTTTCCAGCTGAGAGGCTACTCAAGTTTTTTTTCCATTCGAAAAAATTGCACGAAATTTATTTGGTGTAAAATGTTTTCAAATTCCTGCAGTTAGTCAATCTTTTAATCTTTTTTTTTAATCTTATTTTCCCAGAAGTTGGAATAATTATATTGCCACATCCTCGCTCGGCTCTCTTTCATTCCCAAAATGAGTCAAATATGCGATACCATGTTATTTGTTTT
>GL501519.1:2281558-2311092 GCA_000149185.1 Mayetiola destructor
AAAAAAAACAAAATCTATCGAAATGAAAGAAATAGAAAATGGGCTGAGTAGTTGCCAAGTTTTTGAAATTCATTCACAAGATTCGCAATATAAACAATGGAATTAGTAATTTATCGACAATAACATTTGTTTGATCGTTTTATTAAATACAATTACACTTTTAACTGGCATTCTAGACACAGAAGACAGAAGAGAAGCCCCAGCCAAACACACAAGAATGACAGAAAACATTTCCATTTTTTGTAAAATTATGCGGCCATATGTGTTGTTGTGATGTCACTACCATTGAAATGTATAAATTTAGAAAATCCGATTTGGTTTCGGCATTTCAATCGGATGTATTTGTTTGGTTTTAATGATCGGCTTCCTTCCGTTTGGTTGAAATAAGATAATATTAATTTTAGCAGATTAATGTATACAAATTGTTCAGGAGAACATTCCATCGGATCGTTAACTTAAAATGATCTCTTTTCTTTTCATGCATTATTTGCACGCACAGTTTTCGATCGAACTTCCGTTTTCAAAATGATATTATTCAAAGTTTTTCGAAGAAAGACAGAAAATGAAAAAAATAAAATAAAAGAAAATGGTTGAAAGGGAATAAATTATATTGTATTCGTTTGAACAGTCGATATGTGCTATATGCCTTATGAAATCTTGATCATTTGATCGGAACGTATTATGGCTGCCCTATTCGGAATTCGGAATTCGGAATTCAATATTCGAAAATGATAAAAATTTAAAGTAGCACCTCATTCCTCATAATATGCATATTCGATATTCAATATTCAATATTCAATTATTATAGTTATCGCCACACAATGTAAAATGATTTACAAACAATTGAATTGAATTGAATTGAATAACTTACCTCTTTGCTAGGCACACAGATCGGTGTACCCTCCTTCACAATACCATTCTCAATCATTACACCAATCACAATCGGATCCCGTGAATTGAATATGAATTGAGGTAAAATCTGAAATGTAACGTGAAATGATTATTAAATTTCCTCCGCATAATTTTTTTTTCTTCTATCTATCCTCCTACTCTCTCTCTGTCTCTCACTCTCAACAACGAATGAATTATTCCAAAATTTGGTAATTTAAAATTAATATGCTTGTCATATTATTTACTGGTGATTTCCTTTACTTCATAAATACATTCAATTATATCAATTATAATGCGCAGTGCACGGTGCGTATAAAATTAAAATTAAAATTAAAATTGTGTTTATATATGTATACATATGTGTATATGGTAGTACCCACCTTAAGTTTACATGGAAACACAGCAACAGAACGGAACTCTTCACGTTTTTTTTGTTTTAACTCTTCACGGTATGCCATAAATTTATCGAATAAATGATAAATAATATCAGCTTGAAAAATCTTCACACCTAATACATCAGCCAATTCCTGTGCATCGCGTTCCACTTTAACATCGAAAGCCAAAATTGTTGCATATCTGTATCATAAATATAGTATGTTTAAATAAAAATGGAATAAAATTTCTTGCTTTTAATGAATTGGCCGCCTACTCATATATAAACGTGCCAATTTGCCAGTTTTTATGTATAAATACGCACACACCTATAATCAAGCTAACCAATTCCAATTCGAATGGAAAATCAAATGTAAAATTTGAAAACATTAAACAAATAAAAAGTCAATAAACTCATGGAGTCTTTTTTAGAATTTATATTTGTTTTGTGTATCGCATATATGTATGTATTAATACGCCAACACAAAGATGTCCCTCCCTTTTACAACATGGATACTAAACCGATTTTTATAAACAAAAAAATTTGCAACCATTGCAGGATATATTTTTCATACAAATCGGTTCAGTATTGACAGGTGAAAAATCAGGTTGAAGAGCAATGCGTAATATTTGGTACGATATATGCAAAGAATATTATAACACGTCCATAGCTCGAATGACGAAACGTAGAAAAAACAAAGCACATGCCGCAATGAACGGCGCTCATCCTTACTATTACGCATTTCCATTCATGTATTTGCATAAATAGAATATTTGAACGCATTTGGTATTTATTGTTTTAAATTTTTTATCCTTTTTTGGCCAACGATATCTTTGTTACAATGCATTGGGTAACGATTCAAACGCATCGGAATGTCGAAGTATATGAATGCACAATCGGATTGATTCACTTCTCAACACCTTACATCAATCGATCAATCGATTTTGTAGATTTAAAGGTCATTCGGCTTATAAGCACCATCAGCAAAAGAAGTGAATTCAAATCACTCTAAAACAATAGACCATTGTATTCGTTTCATTTATCCATTGACTTTTGAAATGAACAGTTGAGATTTTTTGCCAAATATTCAACGACCGAAATGACACAGTTTGTGATCAAAATGTTATTGAGGAGCATTTTTTTGAGGAGGATTTAATTGCTGCCATCGATCTACTAGCGGAAGATGTTTCGTTAAACGATCCATTGAAATAATGCTTTCAAATGATCCCATTTGAATCCGTGCTAGATTCGATCGTCTCACATTGAGAAGATTGTCCGGGATAGTTATAAATGAACGACCAAAAGGTACAAAAATTGAAATTTGATACTCATCAAAAAAAGCTGCTAGCGATATATGCAGTAGCAAAAAAAAAAATCATCGGCCGTTCAGCGAACCGTAAATTGAATAAAGCATTATTTTCATCGGACTTTGGAAATGGATAGCAGACTCACGAATTCGTAGAATTCGAACACAATTTAAAACGCCTCGTTATTGTTTGCAACAACTTGGTTCAACAGTAATTATGATTTATAAATAGCGAACATCCAAGCTGTGTAACTTATGCGCTCAAACCATTCAATGATCATTGAAGATCGGTGAGTACAAATTAATCAATTTTGTCCTTTTGATATGATTAAAAATAGAAAAATGGTCAAAAATCATTCGAAGCATTCACATTAAAAACACGAACAAAGGGCCCAAGTGAAACCGAGATTGCAAACACACAATGTGTATCGTTTGTTATGTTTTCATTTCAAAACTCATAAATAACAAATTTTGATAGCGCTTCGAATGTTTATGATAAAGTTTCTTTTTGTTTGTCTTCTTTTTATCCCGTTTCTTTTTGTGTCTTTCTGTTTTTTTTTTCGTTTGTGAATATAATAGCAATTAATTTTGTGTGCATTGTCAACCAGTCGAACGGACATTGGCTCCAGCAGCTATTTGACGCATAAAAGTTATTTAAAACGAAATCCTGGTGCATGCAAAATCCACAGATACACACGTGATCCAAATCAATCGCTCGAACGAAACCATCAAAATCACAGCCCAATGAATTGGAATCGTGATTACAATAGATCGCGAGTAATATTCCTCAAAAGGATTGGATTTAGTTGCCGGCCGTCCATTGCCAAGGAAGTACGAAGTGTGGTACAGCGATGATGATTTCCTCGACAACGCCGATGGATATTAAATTTTATTGAATATCATCATTCAGCTTCAAAAATTTTAAATCAAATCAAAAGAAAAAAATTGTGTTCTTTTTAGTTAGTTTTAACTATGAGTTATGCACATTTTGGATCCGAAAAAATTATGGTGGTCTGTGGTCTGTGACAGATGGTAGAAGAAGAATTTTAACATAAACTATGTAAATTATACCATGTATTATCGTAGTAATAATCAGATGAAAAGGGGCGATTTTGTTATATTGTACTCTGGTAAGATTAAATTTCGCTAGTTAAAGAAAAAATCGAATACGTAACGTTTCCATTTAATATGGCTCAATGCATTATTTCAAATGAATAGGCTTTTATTGCTTTTTCAAAATTTCCCGTTAGAGGCAGGTGAGATAGTCGACTTGACACAGCAGTTTGCGAACAAACTGATGGAGATACCCGATGACAAAGCTCGATATACGTTTGAAATGGATATCACCGAAATAATCATAGAATAAAACACTGTGACGAGATGAAGGCAAACAAGAAATCAGAAATTAGAACACGTTTGAATACGAAATTTAAAGAGGCAACAACAAACAGAACATACGAAGAAGATATTTAAGTCGCAAAATTGCAAAAATGCCCGTTTCATTAATTCATTCAAAATAGTCAACCATTAAATAAATCATTGACAAACAGCAACCAAATAATTAATAAATAAAATAGAAACCCCAACCGAATGCATTGATTCCAATAAATGAATTCAAATTTCATTCAATGTTTCGAACGATTTGGAAATCAATTTATTTTATTGATTTACTATGATCCTCACGTGTTCCGATATTAGTATTTCATATAATTCATAGGCTACGAAGGCCTCGAACGTGATATACTTCAAAATATTTTCCAATGTTTAAATTTGCGTTTTTGACACAGCTTATTTGTTGGAATGAATGAAAAAGTTTTCTACTATGCTATCACCGGACACCGGATACCGGACACCAAATAACTCCATCAAGATTGAGCTTCTGTGAAAGTCTTTTTTTTTTTTTTTTGCTTCAATGCACTTAACTGATGGATGAATCACTGAAAAATGTTCGCTAATGCTATTTTCGATAAAACATCAAGCCGCATTTCATTTTAAGACATTATTTGTTGATGTTATTATTCTTTCGACACTTTATACGTGATTTCTGATTTCGAATTATTTCACAAAAATGCCATAAATCGACTGTGTGGATGGTTATTACACTATCGATTGCAATCTTCGTTAGGTTTTTTTTTTCATAAATAAGTGCATATGTGTGTACATTTTACGATGGCATAAGTGAACGGACCGTGAGTGCCACTCTGAATGGTCAGTGCGATGTAAACGATTTGTGTGTATTTTCCATATTGAAATATTAATACACTGCCAATTAATTGACAGAATGCTTGATGTGTTGGACTTTTTAGTTATAGTAATTCTGTCGCCTTTAAAAATACTTAAAATTCCCGATGATACGATTCTGTGAAATTCTCACGTCTCCAGGTCCCTCTCTATTGATCTTTGAATTTCAAACTCACAATTTTGACGATTTGTTCCAGTAAAATAGGCACGCCTAAACTATGTTGAACCATATTGACCCATGGCTGGTACCAGTCGATAGAGTACATATAGCTCCACCAAATATGGTGAATCCACCGGTGGCATATACTCCAATCCCATTTTATAGTCACTTGAACTTGCGCATTTGAATCAGAGAAATTTCTTTGAATTGTAGTTTGGTACACTACAGCTACCCGGTAGATCGGTATTATCGACCCATCCTTATAGACAGTTGATAGCTCGTCTGAAAATATGTTATGTGTAAAATTTTAACGTCCCCAGGACCACTCCGCTCCTGGCTATTGACCTTTAAATTTCATTAAAATCCATAATTTTGACGATTTGTTTCCGTAAAATGTGCACGCCTAAACTATATTGAACCATATTGAGCCATGGCTGGTACCAGTCGATAGAGTACATATAGCTCCACCAAATATGGTGAATCCACCGGTGGCATATACTCCAATCCCATTTTATAGTCACTTGAACTTGCGCATTTGAATCAGAGAAATTTCTTTGAATTGTAGTTTGGTACACTACAGCTACCCGGTAGATCGGTATTATCGACCCATCCTTATAGACAGTTGATAGCTCGTCTGAAAATATGTTATGTGTAAAATTTTCACATCCCCAGGACCACTCCGCTCCTGGCTATTGACCTTTAAATTTCATTAAAATCCATAATTTTGACGATTTGTTTCAGTAAAATGGGCACGCCTAAACTATATTGAACCATATTGAGCCATGGCTGGTACCAGTCGATAGAGTACATATAGCTCCACCAAATATGGTGAATCCACCGGTGGCATATACTCCAATCCCATTTTATAGTCACTTGAACTTGCGCATTTGAATCAGAGAAATTTCTTTGAATTGTAGTTTGGTACACTACAGCTACCCGGTAGATCGGTATTATCGACCCATCCTTATAGACAGTTGGTAGCTCGTCTGAAAATATGTTGTGTGTAAAATTTTCACGTCCCCAGGACCACTCCTTCTTGATTTAGAGTCAGTCAAATAGTAGAATGTTGTATTTCTCATACAGCATAGGTTTTCTTTTGAGGTACTGTTTCTAAGAAAGGATAACCCTTTTTTAAAAAATCAAAACGTAGTCAGTCAATGTTTTACTCAGAGAATATGCTGGCGAAATGATATTGAGATCGGGTACCGTGAACACTGTTAAAACGTGACCACAAAAAGATCAAAACGGATGAAAAATTTGTATGAAAATAAATACATTTTAGCCCATAACTTTTGAACCAATGGGTTTTGACCCCTAAAAATTTAACACGCACAACTAGACTTGGAGGTGAATCTACCGTCAAAGTATCAGCCCGATCGGAGTCGATTTACCATGTTTAATGGCCCGGACAAAAAATGCAAAACGATTTTAAAGCTTGATTGTGTAAACACATCAAGCAAAATAAATAAAAAAACAGCGTATATGAATGGCTGAGAATGGAAGTGGTCCATACGAAAATTTATTCATAACAAGAACTAAACAAATCTTTTTATTTTAAAATGGGACAAACCGAAATGATTTCTTTACAATGGAATGGAACAAAACGAAAAAATTTAACATGTATATTTCGGGATACGTGCAAAATTACAACAACGATAAAATTAGAAAAGCACGAAAATTTTTGCATAAAATTGTGCGTTCAATGGTATACCGCCCATGGTGACTCCCACATTTTTGAAATTAGGATCTTCATCAACATTTTTTATTTTACGTGTAATTGTTATTGTAATGACATGTCGTGGATCTGGGGGTGACATAAAAGGATGAGAGTATGGCAACCTTATATGAAATCACCGGAGTAACCGCACTCGGTCACATTTTACTCTTAAAACCATATTGGGTCCTATCGATTCTTCTCAATGTCCAATTTATGAAAATCGAAATGAAAATTTCATGGCATTCATATTTTTCGAGATAGAAATCATTGAAAGTCGACTTTTGGATGTTGGTTTGAACCATGGGAACATGAAAACCTCATATGAAATCACCGAAGAACCTGTCCTCCATACAAAGACCGATTTTCAATGACTTATATCTCGAAGAGCAATGAATGGCAGGAAATTCAGACTCGATAGCGCCCAACTTGATTTTGATTGTGAAACAATTTAATAGAAGAGAACAAAATTGAATGGTTTTTTTTTCTTTTCTAAATGGAACAAAATGAAAAATTTTATGGACCACTTTCATTCTGAGCCATTCATATGTGTACAGTGTACATTATACAAATAGAGCCATTGTCGTGGGTGGATATCAAATGAAGTATAATCCGGTTCATTCAATATTTCACATTTTGAAAGCGATGGATGCTTTGTTACGTTTTGGACATTTTGTATTTGTTAGGCACATTTATGCAGACTCTGTTTGGGAATACTTGAATACTCAATTGGGTACAAATAGTGCTAAAATAGCAAAAGAGAAAAAAAATATAACCTTTTTGGATGTATTCCGTGTGTGCGGGTGGATTATTTTATATTATTTTTTTTTTTAGCATTAGGCGTTGTTGACTTTCGGGCGGAGCTCCACATTTCAATTTGTGAATGAACACAAATTTCATATCTTGTTATTCAGTATTTTTTGCTGTCATATGTCTACAGTGTACACACGAACAATTAATTACTTTTATATTATTTGTATTCTTTGTTACAAATAATAATTCCGGTCGCACACTTAACAGTAAATAAACATTGAACAAAGCTATTATTGAAAGCTCTAAAGTGTGTACGCATATCATTTATCCAGACGATATGATCCCAAATCGCTGATTTAAAGTCTCTAAAGTATTTCGATTTTCAAATACAGTATTCACACACACACACATTTCTTAGTTTATTTTACGTATCCTAATATGTCCTTATGCAATTTTAGGTTGTCCCACATAGAATTTAGTTCATTTATTTGCACATCGCATTCATTTATTTGCACATAAGAGCTATTGGCACCTAAACTGATGGCAAAAGTCAAAGTCTTTCGGCTTATAATACCTAACGTTTAATGCTCTGCTCTCTATGTTTTGTATGTATTGTTTTTTCTTTTGTACTGCACAAACTGCTGAATGAATCGTATTCAATATAAATTTATAACGGTTCGCGGTAATCAGTTTTGTTTTCTGTGCACATGTTTATATTCATTATAAAATTAAAAATTGAACTTACGATGCGTCATGTTCCAGCATAGTCGACGCTTTCATTACATCTCGTTTCACAACTGGACCAATTCGGATGTTCGAGTACTGTAAATAGATATCGATGAAAAAGAATTGTGATTAGTTATAAAAAAAGAGGAAATACGCTAAGAGAACGATCTCTTTTGTGGTCTATTGTCTATACGACTGAAAATAACATTAAAAAAAAAAAAAAAAAATGAAATAGGAATTTGATTTGAACTTTCTCTTCCTTTTATTCAATATTTTTGCATTTACCGAGCAAATAAAGATTTAAAAACAACAGAAATACCTAACGAGTAATGTAATCTCAATAAAAACAGGTTATTTTAATGTCGATTTTGTTCAAGATTCGCCCGCGCGGGATTTAACGATAACATGTGTATATGAATCTTATATTGAAAATGTGAATAACGATGGATAATGAAAATGAGCGAATAGGCCGCAACTTAGGTCGAATTCCAAATGAATTCTTGAATGCTATTGGTGTTTCAACAAATCACATTATTTTCAAATGAAACCGCATTGATTCGATTGAAACTCAACTGGATATTTCGATAAAGTCTCATTGAACTATCGATTCGACCTTGCAGTCATTTGTAGTTGATGCATTCAATATCCGATCAAAAATCACATTGTAAAATCATAGCAACGCTAGATGGCGAAAAGACGACACGGAAATGAGAAACGTTCGGTTGAAATTTTTGCAACTGTGCGCACTATTTTGTTTGTTACGCTTTTGGCTAATTACTATGAAACGTAATTTCTGGTCATTTGAGCGGATTTGTTGTGTCTACACAACCAGATGTAAGTGTTTAATTAGATTTTTCTCCAAATAAATAGAATATAATGATTTGATTTCACAAAAATCCATAATGGCCGTAAATATCGCTGTTTGGCATGGCAAATAACAATAATTCCATTCACAGTCAAACCGCAACAAAGAATACCGTTGTTCGATTCATAGACAAAATCGAGCCGATTTATATGCTCTTCCATTTTTGTTTTACAATTTACAACATCTGTTGCCAAACGGAGCCGCTTAATAGACTTCATGTATGGCAGTAATTTCATAGTCGGTAGTAATGGAACTATCCGAAATTGCCATTCTTTTTGTTTTATTTCATAGGTGTAACATGTGCACAATGTCTCGATGAAAAAAAAAAAGCAAATAAAAAATAAATAGTTTCAACGATTAAAGCATACTTTTCCAGACTCCAGTTTTTGTGATTTTCCGATAGTTTCTGAATCGAATTATGTTTGAAAAAATGCAGAGAGGACCATTGGTCACAATTTTTTCTTTCACAAATATTTGTTTTTCTTCACGTTTAGACGATTTCCAATCGATTGACGAGAAAAAAATATTTTGAAATTTTTTTCCAAAAAAACTTCCGAAAAAATGTACATAGGGTGCACTGTAGTAGCTATAAAAAAATTCTATGAGGTCTCATACATCCAAAATCAATTGTTGGATCGTTCTGAGAACTTCCTTTACATGATAAAAGAGTTTGTATTGGTGTATAATAGACTTGAAGAGAGTTTTTGAAATAACTAACGCCGACAACAACAACGACACCCAAAACCAATACTTGTTTCACCATCATGGATGGCGGAAAAGTAATAAAGCTATTTTATCACATATATTAAAGACTTCCGATTCATTCTGGAAATCATTGTCATGAAATTATGTTGTTTTGTTATTTTATATTTCATCTTTAATTCATTGAACGCATCGCATATGAAACGTATTTAATGTTGCTTGTTCCCTAGAACTTTCCTAAATTTTGAGAATAATTGAAACATAAAATTTAAACAAAAATTGATAAACCATTCAATTATTATTCTATCCGTTAAATGAATGGCTCTATGAATGAGTGGAAATCCAATCACCGATCATCGTATAACTATCCATTTGACAATTGAAATTCTATTCATTCGTGTATTTTGAAAATCAAAAATGTTAATGAATATAAGAAAAAAAAACACTCAAATCCAAGATGTTATCTAATCGAAAAATGTAAATGGCTTTTTTCTTCATGGATAGAAATTTGGCAACTTTTGGAAAGAAATGATTATTGTCCGTGTATTTTGCGGAAGAAAATTGAATTCAATTTGTAGGCGAGCGATGATTTCGCATGGTTTCTTAAATTTTAATTTATCTTGATATCAATGTATTGATAATTTGCTCGCTTGTCTTTGTCGCTTTTGATGGCGGGCCCAATCAAACTCAAAGAAGTGATTGTTGGTTGTGCGGTGCTGTTGCCATAAAATGGTCTTTTAAATTATCTCCATTTTTTAATCAACTCGTTTCGAATGTAGTAAGTCGTAATGCATTTCATCATTAGAAACTTGATTGAATGTTTATAAGGGAGAATTTTCTCATCAGAAATCAAACTTCTGCCCGGAAAGGTTTTTAAGGGTTTCAACAGATCGTTTGGCAACAGAATATTAGCTTAGACTCTGTTTTTGGGCATTTGTTTGTAGTGATTTATATGCATAATATTGGATCAGTAATATTTGAATGATTTACCGGAATTTTGGATGTTCGTAAAAACTCCAATAAAGCTTCTAATGATCCTAATGTTGATGCCTGAACATATACTCCTTCTCCGCTCAATTTTATATGACTGAGAGCTGATCGAAGTTCTTTGTTCACTTCATCGCTGTAAGTAAAGTAAAAAATATTCAAAAGAGAGTGAGTAAAGCCATTTATGTAATAATATATAATTTCATATGCATGTGAATGGGCAATATTTACCGGCAAAGATCGACTTCGTCAGGCCTGTTTGCAACATATACATTCAAGCCGGCTATCGCTTTTTCTAATTCTTTAGCTGCTATTTTAACACCCTGTGCACCGATCACTTCTTTGTACTCAACATAAGCATTCTTAACGCGAAGCTCTTTCATTGGCTGTGGCATGAGCAGAGAACGAATTTGTGTTGTAATTGGACCATCGGTACCGGCAACTACCATTGTATCACCCTCACGTAATTTGCCATTTATTAAAATACAATCAATTGTTGTTCCTAAACCTGATATAGCCTTAACTTCGAGCACTGTTGCAAGCAATTCTTCGCTGTACATCAAACGTTTATACAGCCATGATTGACACAATTCAATAATCAAATACAATAGATTGCCCATACCCTCGCCGGTTATAGCTGATGTTGGTACCAAACTAATATATTCATGAGGATCGGGATTTTCATAAAATAATGCAGCATTTAAACCTTGTTCAGCAAATTGTACAATAACATCTTTTGTACGTTGTTCGAATTCTCTTTGAGTGTTTGCCGCTTGACTTTTTAATATGTCACGCACATCTTTTCGATTTATTGTTTGCCAATCGTATAATCGATCAATTTTATTGAGTGCAACAATGAATGGAGTCTTTCTCGTCTTCAATATATTGATCGATTCGATTGTTTGTGGTTCTAATCCATGCATAATATCAACAACTAAAATTGCAATATCACATAATGATGATCCACGATTCCGAAGATTACTGAACGACTCGTGACCAGGTGTGTCAATGATTAACAGACCAGGCAACCGATAGACCATCTCATTTGACTGAAATCAATTGAAAAATAAATCAAAAAAAAAAATATATATATATAAACCCGATTTTTTGATCAAATGGACAATTTACTTACGCCACGAACAACTTTGCACTGCTCTCTGATTGCATCGATTGGTACATTTGTAGCACCAATTTGTTGTGTAATTCCACCTGCTTCACCATCTTGAACATTTGTTCGTCGCAATTTATCAAGAATTTTCGTTTTACCCGTATCGACATGGCCCAATACACACACAACAGCCGCTCGTAGGTTTTCCGGTGTTTTCTTTTGTTCAGCTGCATGACGACGTTTCTGAAAAGAAAGAAGAACAAGCAAATCAGCATTAATATTTTCTGAATTGAATCTGCAACGTATAGTCGAACCATAATTCTCTGCCAAGCTTTTTCACGTTTTATTTCGGCATCTGTGCGAGTTTCTTCAGCCTCACTTTCAGCCTCGCTACCATTCGAATCGTCATCTTCTTCGGAACTTGATTCGTCGCCGCTCTCGTCAGATGATTCAGATTTTTGTTGTTGGGCTGATTGTTTCGATGCTGTCACCGATGTAGCCAGCTTCGTTGGCTCTTCTATTGATTCATCTTCGGACGAAGTTGCGTCCCATGAGTCTTTGATTTTATCAGCATCTTCTGTTTCTGGTTCGGGTGTTTGTTCAATCTTTTCAGGCTGTTCTTGTGTCAGTTCTTCAGATTTTGATTGATTCTTTTCATCAAAGACGCTTTGCACTGCTTGTTGATTCTTTTTATTTGGTCGAACTCTTGTACCAGGCCTTGGTTTCTTTGCACCAGCTTCGGGAAGCTCAACACCTTCAAAATATTAATGAGATAATAGTTTCGAATTAAGTCTTATAATTTGAAATCTGACGCACCTTGGGCTCGAAGTGATTCCAACATAGCTTGTGCTCTAGCCTGATCCTGTTTTTGTTTTTGAGTTAAAAGTTTTCCTTCGGCTTTAAGACGCTCCTTCCTTTCTTTTTCGCGTTGTTTTTTCTTTTCTTTCTTTTCGGTTTCTTGGCGTAGCTTTTCTAAACGTAGATTTTCAGCCTCTTCCAAAAGTCGCTCCTTTTCTTCTTCTTCGCGCTGAAATATATTTATTTTATGGTTGAAAAATAAAAGCGAATAACATAAATCATTATGCCAAAACGACAAACATACCATTCGTCGTTCATCTTCCTCTTTCTTCTTTTGTAAAGCCTCTTGCATAGCCGCCACCATTGCAGCATTTGGACCCTTCTTTTTCTTTTCTTTATCCTTGTCCTTATCATCCTCTTTCTTTTCACCCTTTCCCTTTTTCTTTTTCTTTTTATCCGTAACAGAATCATCAGCGCCATCGTTGACATCTTCAATTGGAGCTGATTCGATATTCATTATAGCCGATTTTGGTTCTTTCTCTTTTTTCTTAGAGATTTCATTCTTTTTGGGGACTGATGGCTCTGTTACTTCTGCAGCAGTTTGCTCTGGCTGATCGGCAAGAGGTGGTTGCTGTTGTCTTAGAGCTGCTTCTCGTTTTTGACGTTCCTTTTTCTCTTTTTTCTTTTGAGCAGCAGATTTTTCCGCGCTATCATCATCATCTTGCGTTGGTTCCGAATTTTTATCTTTAGATGGAATAGATTTAATCCCTTCATGTTCAAATCTTAATTCTTCCATCAATTTATCAATATCATCATCGCTATCATTTCGTTTTTTCTTTGATTTTTTACTTTTACGATTGCCGGATGCCTCTTCGGTTGTTTTTTTCGGTTTATTTTCCCTTTGTTTTCGATCTGGCTCATCCTTTTCGGATTTAGCAGCTTGGGTCTCAAGTTCTTCGACTTCTACTAATTCATCATCATCATCATCAGCCATCAATAATCCAAATCCTCCACTTTTCTTGGTATTTAAATCCTCTTCACTATCACTGCCCTTTTTCTTTTTACCACCTTTTCCTTTTTTAGTTGATTCTTTTGATTTTTTCACTAATTTGTCCTCGGCCTCACTTTCACTTTCACTTGTTGCTACCTTAGCTTTCAGCTTAAGTGCCATTTTTTCCTTTGTTTTAGTTGGAATTGATTCAAAATCAGCATCTTCTTCGAATTCCAATGTTGTTTTTGATTCGTCTTCGTTACTTAAAAAAGAATAAAAATAATTCAAATACGAATTTTATCTAAATCCAGTCAAACTCATCAACAAAAACTCAATATCGTAGCAAAAAAAAAATTGACACATCAACATTTCAACGAACGATTCATGTCTAACATTTCATTGCATATTATTTGGTGAAACGCATTGAATATTTTTAATATCATTTCATTCACTTACATAATTTCCTTTTTGCTTTTCTTCGTTTTTCCCATTTTGATGTGTTATTTTGTTGAATACACCGAAAAATTACAAAGAAATCTGGTGCTAAATTTCCAACTGACCTGAAAATAGCTTTTGTGATGATAAAATGTATAACTTGTATACGAAATTGGCAAATGTGTTCAATTTGTGAGGTTATGTTGATCAAATCATCTATGTATTTGACGTGACAGCTTTACATAAAACATTCACTTTGCATTCGAATATAAAGTTGGATGCGATTGAATTTGGTTTCTTTTGATTTTCGAACGCAGTGCTAAAGTTAAATGCAAAAAACGTTACATTGCGAAGAAGGAACAAATTTCAAGTGGTACTTATTTGTTTTATTCTCAAATTGATAAAAATTTATTGATTTCATATTTCATAAACCGTTTCCAAAAATGGTTACGCAATTATCAATAAATAAATGTCTATGCCCAAGTCTCTTCCTGATATCGTCCACACTTAGCCATCGCTCGAACATGCTCTTCATCATTTAAAGCTTCAGATAGTGCTTCATTAACAGCTTTTGGCATATCCTTTGCATTTCCAGCCACTAGAAAAACGCCATTTCTATGTAAGATTTGATTTCGTAGTAATTCATGTTGATCTTTAATTCGATGCTGCACGTAACTGAAAGAGACCAATTATTATTATTATTATTATTTTTATTACTATTATTGATCAATGAAACAATTCTATTGGTTCTCACATTTTGTGTTCCTGGTCTCTAGAAAATGCTGTAAATATTCTGACCAGTTTGGCATTTTCCATCATTTCCATTTCTTCACTGAGAAAATAACAATCACGAAAATAAAATAATAGTTTAATTAATTTCCTTCATTCTATGTCCTAACTTACCGGCAATGATAATCAAGGCTTTTTCCACGGCATCCAAAAAACAATGTATACAAGTAATCTTCTATTTCCATATTCTCTTTCATTTTTTTATAAAATTTTTCTAGGAGAAAAGACCGGAACGGAGCCAAACCAGTTCCAGGTCCAACCATAACAATCGGAGTATGATCATCATTTGGTATTTTAAAGGTTCCTCTCTTGATCACAGCATCGATTTTGTCACCGATTTGCAACGATCTCAACCAATTCGAACAAAGGCCCTTTCGTCGTTTAGATAGCATTGTTTTGTAGTCGACAACAGCCACAAGTAGATCAAGTGATTTATGTGCTGGACACGAAGCAATTGAAAATGATCTTGGTTTTATGAATTGAAATATTTCAAATAATATATTCAAATTTAACTGTGATGTAGCATGCCGAAAATCAGCTAAAACTTCTAGAATGGTTCGTCTCGGACGATTCACATATGCAAATAATTCGTCTTGTTCTTGTGGAGATGCAAGTTCCAATAGTTTTTCTTTTTCCAATTCATTTTTACAATTTATGGCTAGCAAACGAAATGTACGAGCTCTAGGTACAGCATTTAAGTCCCATAATTGTTTGGCAATCGTTTCCAATGTTATGGAAGTAGCTAAAAAGTCTGGAACAGGCATTTCTGAAATGAAAAAAAAAACAATTTAAAAATAAAGTGAACAAAAAAAAAAATCAAGGTGGCGCTGAATATAGTGGAGTCGCCTTGGTTTACAAAAAAACATCGCATTCGAAAAATGTCACCGCTCATCGTTTGACGGATAAACAATTCAATTCGACCTAATAACACGTGCAAATACAACAATTCCGTGACAAAGAATATAATTGTTGTCTGTTGATTTCAAATTTAAAGTTTTTAATCATTATTTTCAAATATGCTTCGTCGAAATGCTCGATTGCGTCGGGAATATTTATATCGAAAATCCGTTGAAGACAAACATAGGCATTTAAAGGAGAAAAAAGAACGATTGAAACGTAGTTTGGATGAAGGAATTGCAATACACGGTGATTTACGTCGCGAAGCATTACAACTTCAAGACAAATTGAAATGGACAGATGAAGGTATTTCATTAAATATTTGAAAGAAAAATGAAAACAATTGGCAAATGCTATAACTGAATCGTATTCTAAATCCTAGGTCCCGAAGCGTCAAAAGCCATATCTGGCATCAGTGGCGGTGCAAATACAGCAAACTCACAAGATGATGAATATCGATGGGCTGGTTGCGAAGATCCAAAAATAATGATAACAACAGCCCGTGATCCATCGGCACGTTTGAAAATGTTTGTTAAAGAATTACGTTTGGTATTTCCGAATGCTCAACGAATGAATCGTGGTAATTATGAAGTGAAACAATTAATTCATGCAGCCAGAGCAAACGATGTCACCGATTTGATATTCGTCCATGAACATCGTGGCGTTCCAGATAATTTGGTTATTTGTCATTTGCCATTTGGTCCAACGGCTTATTTCAATATGAGTGGTGTTATTATGCGACATGATGTGCCTGATATTGGACCGATGAGCGAACAAAAACCACACTTAATTTTTCACAATTTTCAAACAAAATTGGCTGAACGAACGATGTCCATATTGAAGTATCTGTTTCCAGTGCCAAAAGAAGATTCAAAGCGCATCATCACTTTTGCCAATCACGATGACTATATTGCATTCAGACATCATACATTCCGAAATGTAAATGGAGAGGTCGAATTAACGGAAGTCGGTCCACGATTTCAATTGAAATTGTATCAAATTAAACTCGGTACATTGGATGAAGTTAAAGCAGCCGATACAGAATGGGTGCTTAAACCATATATGAATACATCGAAAAAGAGACGATTTTTGTCCGATGAAGACGGTTGGAAACAAGACGATAACATTGAAGTTAATGGCTAAATTTCGTAATATGTACCTATAATTTTTTTTTTCGAGGCTGAATAAAAATGCTGACAACAACGCTAGGAAAAAGAAGAAAAAAGAAATAATAATAAATGTCTAGTATTCTTACCCGAATCAATTGCTGTTAAGTTAATGATTGTCTTTGCAGAAAAATCAAAATTATGTTCCCGAAAAATATCAAACAAATCCGCCACTTGTTCATCAGAATTTTGTGGACGCACAACCAAAACATCACCAGGATTCCAGAAAAGATTTTGGCTGGCAAAGCTGATCAAACGCACATCTTGAAAATGGTTTTCGGCTGTAGTTCGCTTATTCATCTGAAATCGATTGGAAAATTTTAAAAATGACCAACAAAACGTCTGAATTCGATAAGCTTACAACAACAGTCGTTCTGAAAGATGTCTCATCAAAAACAGCATCACGATAATTTTCATAGATATTCGATATGCAGTTATTGGTACCATTTTGATCATCAATGGTTGTAATATTCCATCTAAATTCTCTTGGTGTTTCATTCAATGGTAGTACACCATTTGGCAGCGGAACAAATATTGATAATTTTTCCCATAAATTTTTTAACCAGCTTTCATAAACGGCACTTGGACCCAAATCATGTTGGTCATCACACAATCCAGTCGGTATCAATATATTTGCACCAAGTTGTTGCAATCGTTTATTTAGACGTTTCGCAACAAAATTAAATTTTTCATAGCTTGAATCACCCAATCCCAATACGGCACAATTCAATCCATTCAGGCAATCGTTTGGTAAGTTTTTGCGTAACAAAAATCGCCAGAAACTTTTCATATTATCTGGTTCATCTCCCTGTCCGGTTGTTGAACACACAAATACTACAAAATGTTCATTAATCAGCTCTTGAATATTGTATTTATCCATACACATGACTAATCCATTGAAAAAAAATCGTTTCGATTCTCGCCACACGTATTCGGCCAAGTCTTGTGCAGTTCCCGTTTGACTACCGTACAATACAGTCAATTTTCGATCCATATTTTCCGATCATTGAATGAATTAAAATCAAAATTAGCTTAATAAACTCCGGATTTGTTGACATTCGAAAACAATTCCAGACTATGACTTTTCTCTGCGATGTTTTCGATGTTATACATTAACATTTCCATCTGGTGGGATATTCAAATCAATTTCTCATTTATTTATTTCTTTTTTTCAAAATATTAACAGTATGTCTGGCTGCAATCACGAATAAAACAAAAGTTCTGCTTGACGCAATAAAATTTCACTTTATTAACCGTTAGAAACTGTGACAAAAATGTGTCTATAATTAGAGTATATTATGTGAGTGAATTAATCAAATTGAAAAAATAAAATAAATTCAAATTTTTTCCCTTTACGAAAGTATTGTCTTATAGATTTTATCATCAGCACGATGCGAGAACAATTATTTCCTGATATCAGCCGAATGAGAGCACGATAAAACCAAATAAAGCCTATATATTTTATTATGTTTGTATTATGTTGTGCCCCTGAAATGTCGCATGCCCTCACTTAAACCCATTATTATTGTTTCATTGCTTCGTTGTGTTTTGTTTATTGTTGGTTGTGTTACTGCTTTGCTCGATGTATCATATCAAGCTTTGTAGCAATGGATTTTGTATTTATTTATTGGTTCCGTGCTAGCTCATTCTAGCAGCTAAGGATCCAAAATTTCTGCACAATGTTCTCATGAATAAATGTATTGCTGAGAATAAATATGGGACTTCTCGAAATTGCGGAAGATAACGCATTTATTTTATGCTGGGAGAATCTTTCGCAGTTTTGAGAAGTCTCATATTTATTCTCAGCGATTCAAATAATACACTATCAAGACACCTGATAATAGTGCTCAATGCTCAATGCATGAATTCAAAAACTATTTTTTACATAAAATAATTACGAATTGAGATTGAAACAACAAAATATTGACATGAAACATAAAGCATTCAAATTCTATTGGATAATTTGGAACTGAAGCCAATGTTATGTCATTTCAATCTCCATTCGTGTGAATTTTGTCAATGATATCCAGATTATACTCTTATCTCTCAACTCCAGTCGAAATTTTCAAAGTCTTTTTCATTGGCTATTGATGTCATGCTGACCCTAGCTACTGAACATCAAGAAATAATTCTATAACGGTTTTCTAACCATCTGCAAAAATGAGTTTCTATGCGATTTACGTGTCATAGGTCTCGTCTTTTGATAGCAATGGCCTCAGAAAATAGCTGAAACGCATTTGACTTACTCTTATGTATGTATGTATGTGTGTTATATAATATACAGTAAAGTTTCTCTAAAAGGACCACATTGATTGCGGGCCAAGTGGTCCACAAATGAGGAATGGTCCTTTTGAAAAGTGGTCCTTTTATAGAGACTTTACTGTAAAAGGAATTTAACAGATGGATTCTATTTTCATTCATCACTCTCTCATCATTCATATGGTCAAATCGAAACATCATCTTACTTTCTCATTTCATTATTATTATTATCATTATTTATTCTTCGAACAAAAGAATCAAAGATTTAAAGATTCGGAATCAAAATATCATATATTGTATTGTATACTCGCAAAAAATTACTAATGTTCAAAAAATGACTACTCGATATTCGATATTCGATAATATTCGAAGTAGATTTTATTGTCAATTTGATTTTATTTTTGATGTATGATTTTTGGTAAATATTTGTGCATTATTTTCATTATAGCATTCATAAAGGAAACACCGACAATGAATGTCATTTTTAAGCAAAAAGCTAACAATTATGGTCAGCAATATCAATAGCAAATATTCAAATCCACAACAAAAATTACGATTCATTTCCAAATATAGAAATTTGAACGAAGTTGAATTGATTTTTCTTCTTTTTAAATAGTTTAAAGTTTAAATCCACACATAAACTAATTTAATAATTGTCCTTAAATCTATGAATTTTATTATTTGTCGTGTCACTTAACTTAATTCTTTCAGAAAAAATCAATATTTATTTTTCTTTCGTCAGTTTAGAGCTTTAGCAGAAACGGGCTGTAATTAAATCTAAAAAAAAAAATCAAAAATCGTTAGGACTCATATTTCGAAAATTGAATAATAATTTGATGCCCTTGCTTCTCAGTGCCCATCCCTGGCCCAAAACACCAAAGAAAGAAATCAAGCTTCTTTGGCAAATATGCCCAACAATATTTTACATGTATATGAATTTGAATTCAATTTTTGTGTATTGTTTTAATTGAATTGTTACTATCATTAGATTTCTTAGACCTCTCAACATAATAAAATTATTGTCAATTTTGTTTTGTTTTCATTGATTCAACAGCCCTTGAGCCAAAATACAATAGCCATTCAACTTCTGGCTCAAATAAATAAATGTTCCAACCATCTAAACTCTTTCAGGAATTCAGTTTGATAAATATTAAATTATTGTCATTTTATCATTCAATTATTTGAACAATAATTATTAATTAATGATATCAACGACACTTACAAATCCAAATACATTTATAATTCAAATTTTATTGTCTTTATATATCTTCTTCTATTCATTAAATTAATTTTAATTTGAATGCATAAACCTCACATCGATTCGATGAAGTATAAAGAAAAATAATATTTAAAGTCAATTAGTTGTTGATTTGTGCATTGTTATAGTTAATTTTTCACTAGGTTTGTTTGTTTTGGTAATGAATGAAGAGTTGGCTCTTTGATAAAGGAGAAGAGAAAAAAATCAAATCTCAATTGATTCATTCGTTGGGGATCGATTGAATTCAATATACAAGTTCCTAAACTACTTCGAAGATGATTTCATACAAAGATGACCTGAATTAGCCTATCTACTATCTATTATTTATTATCTTTATTCATAACGTCGCTGAACCTGTTTTAAAAAACGAATCAATTGAAGATTGTGTTTTCAAAATAACTACCATGCATAAATTCAATTTTATTTCGATCGTTGATTACGTGAAATGTACATTTCGATATTGATTGGAATGCGATTTTAATTTTATCCAACAGAATTATTTCACGGATTTTATTTTATTTCACGCATTTATCTCACGCATTTTATTTTATTGCACGCATTTATCTCACGCATTTTATTTTATCTCACGCATTCTCACGGTGGCGGTTTTATTCTATCTCTCTTTCCACCGACAAGATTCTTTCTACCGACGAATTCATAGATAAAAAAACACACATCTGAAATGTCAGTGGTATCTACAATATGAAATCTCCATCGATATTTTAAACTTGAAACTTCTGTTTTCTTCTAACCTTTTTCTGTTGAAATTCTTCAAAAAAAAAAAAAAATAATTAAGAACTAATCGATAAACAGCAAATTTAGAGTTGAGATTTTATTTTTGATATTCGCGAAAGAACGAAAGTTCCATTCAATTCAGAAATTTGAATATATTCGAGAGTTGATGTGCCAGAACTGACAATCTATCCCACATCTCAAATATTTTTTTCAAATTCCCAATTTGAGTAAAAATTTTCGTTACACCACAAATACCAAAAATAAGATTTCATCCACGTTCTTGAAAAATGGGATGATTTAAAAGAAAAATTAACGAAAAAAAAAAAATAATAAAAGAGAAAACTGTTTATTTTCAAATATAAAATGATAACGGCACAAAACCTCCCTATCGGAATAATATGCTAAATAAACCATGAAAAAGTGTAAATAAACTTAACAATAAACACAACAACAAGAAAAAACTGAAAGTTAATCTGTGATTGTTGCTGGTTACTTTTGGTACCACCTTTTCGTATTCAATTACATTGACAATCAAAATAATAATAGTTTTCTTCAAACACCGAATATCACAACCGATCGATATTATTGGATGTTAAATTTTTTTTTTCTAATACGAAATATGCAATTATTTATAATAATAAGATATTTCGATTGTAAGTAGCAAATTGAAAAATTTTCTTATTGCAAATCGATCTGTGATTTGTATAATTGTATTCTTAATATTATTAAATAAACTTTATTTTTAAACAATTATAATTATTATTATTATTATTATTAGTAGTATTATTATTATTGTTATTTTCAATCACATTAAATTCTATTTTACAATACATTCATACTTTTATATTGGAAAATTATTGTTCAAGTTTCATTTTTACTTTTATTGTCTTATTTCGTTTTGTGTAAAATAAAATTAAGCCGTTATATTAAAGAAAATAGAAGAAAATTAACTATAAAAAAAATTTGAAAATTATTTGAAATCTGGAAACTGAAATGTTCCATTTTAGCTATTATTTTCGTTTGTGATTGTTTGAGCTTAATTGAAATATAAAATTGTCCACACACATTCATTCAAACATTCGCACAAAGATATGTTTTGATAATGATATTGAGCCTGGCTATTTTGTTGATGTTCTAATTTGACATATCGATGAAAATACGAAAATAATGGAATTGATGGTGAATCATTTCCATTGTTTCAAATTTTTCAATCAGATTTGTTGAGAATTTAACTCTCAATTGAATCGTTGGTGAATTTCAATTGTCTCGTTCATTTTACAATTATATTAAATATAATAAATCCATCGTTCAATTATCAATTTATCGAATTGTTTTATAATTTTCGAATTATTTACAATCGCTATCAAGCCAATTGTTCTGTAAGTTTTATTTTCATTGAAATTAAAAATGGAATCCCAATCGTTATCAAAAACAACATCAACAACGATATATTTGTGCGAATGTTTGATGAACTATGATTAGCTAAATGGGCTCCTTTATCTTCAACGATGATTTTCCATCCTAAATTTTTGTGAGTGTAACACTGTTAAGAAATAAAAGAAAATAAATTGATCAAATAACTCTCGAACTGTATATTGGACTAAATGAATTACGTATTTACCTGATAATATAATGTGTCTGGTGCATCAAACGGAACGGTCCAATTCAGAATAGCCGGTTCACCATCTTCACATACTAAACGCAATGTTTTCTTGAAATCATCAAATTCCTCAAATTCAGCCGATCGATCGATGGTTAAATGCTCCCATTCACAATATCGGCCGGCTGTTCAACGTAAAATATATATATTTAAAAAAACAGTGACTCGCTCAGTTCTAATATCCGAGAATGCTCAGTGTGATGCGCTAAACGTATTTTGTTCACAAAACGCATCTAACGAATCAAACAAATCTCTCGGGTAAAATAATATTAAGAATAAAAAATGTTGTATAATATTCAGACATACCAGCTGTTGGATATGTATAGCCTTCATTATCTTTCGCTGTGCCAAAATAATTATGTGCACGTTGTTGTTCATCTTCAGATGCTTGACCTATTCCACCTTCTGGTGAGTCGGTTATATAAAATGGATGATATCGGGCCGGATTGCTGGATTTATCGCCGCCCTCAATAGTAAATGTGTACGTTTCACCACGTTCTACATATAATTCAGGTATCAATTGATCATTTAAATACCAAGCGATTCCCCATGAAGGTGAACCAGTTTGGGCCTCATAACCACGCTTTCCACCAGTTGGTCCAATCCGGGCTGATATATTTTTTGCTCCGACTATCTTTCGAATTGGCCATGGTTTTGGTGCGTTTTTATCGTGTACTGATTCCAATGATGATTTACAATCATGATCAGCCTTTAAAATTTAATTATGAAAACAATATAAATTCAAATAATTATTTTTTATCTTTCGCCTTTTCTCTTCATTTTTATTGATGAAAGATTGAAACTCACTCTTGATGAAAAATCAATTCGAATATCATTTGAATTAACGTTCATTCCATCGTGTGAATGTGCGTTGGCTTCACGTCTCGAATTCAATGTACCAATAGCAGCAATTACTGATACTTCACGATCAGTTGGAATAGCCAAATCATTAACCGGTTCATTTGTTTGTAATAAGCGTTTGAATTTTATGGTTGTCACCATTTTGTCTCTATCACCTTTAACTGAAAACACAAATGAAAAGAAAAGAAAATCATTTGAATTTATTATTACATTTAATTTGTACAAAGTACACAATGCACAATAATTCTATTTTATTTATAAGAATATCTATTAATCGAAAAACTTATGAATTTTGTTTTATTTTCAAAATAACTTACTGACTTCAACATCGTTTCGACCGCCGATTCTGTCATCGGGACAAACACCTTGTTTGCCATCGCATTGCGATAAATGAGACAAATAGTAATCTTCGGCTCGAAATACTCGTGACACTTTATCATAAAATGCAACAACTACATCAGCACCAACCTGTTGGATTCGAGTTTGATGATTTGAATTCGAAAAATTTGTGATAATAAATAATTATAATAATAATAATAATAATAATCTAATAGATATAATGGAATATGTGTGTATGGTCAATTACCATTTGTGGACGTCCATGTGCTCCAGACAAACCGAATGCCATGTATTGATCTTCTCGTATGCGACCAATTAATTCGATATACACGTAATTACCTTGTATCTCCCATTTAACTTGTAATTTTTCGCTAATCAATTCCCGGCAATTATTTACATGCGGCTTTGGTGTTGTTGTTGTCTGTCATGATGTTTATGAATTTAGAATGGAAGAGCATTTGAAATGAAACAATTTTTATGAGTGAAAAAATTTGACAAAAAGATAAAAAGT
This sequence comes from Mayetiola destructor, assembly GCA_000149185.1. Classification (NCBI taxonomy): domain Eukaryota; kingdom Metazoa; phylum Arthropoda; class Insecta; order Diptera; family Cecidomyiidae; genus Mayetiola; species Mayetiola destructor. The sequence continues at coordinate 2,306,084 of GL501519.1, forward strand.
CACAATTTAAATGGATTGCATTTCATATGATACTTACTGGACTGTACCACCATGGTGGCTAGTCGATTATAATTTTATGAAAATGATCAAAATGTTAGTAATAAGTATTGAAATGTTAGTTGCTGGTGTTTGAGTCAGATAAAGAAAAGGTCTAAGAAAAAAAAGGTTTTAAAAAACATTCGCATCTGAATACCTGAATCTTTGTTTGACCAAGTGCTGGTGGAACGTCTAAATCCTTCGGTATGAATACATGACCAAAATTATGTTTGTATTGAACACACCAAACAGCCAACCAATCGATGTCATATACTGTTAGGTTTCCGGGTAATTGAATCTCGATGTCTTCACCTTGATAACCTCGTAATGGCTCTAATGATCCCATTTCATTTGGTACCTAACCATCCAGGCCAATATGAATGAAAATTCATTAATTCGGTCCTTCTGATGAACCATTTTTAGAGAATTTGGACTTCGATCTCAAAATGTTTATCATATACATTGATTCACTAACTTTATTTATTTATTCCATTATTCATTTTTTTTTTTATAAATATGAAAAGATTTTAGGATGTATGGAGTGTACCACATTTATTTTAAAAGTTCCCTGAAATTCCGGATCTAAGTAGATCTGCGCAATGAAATTAAGCACTCTGCCTATCTCTCTCACATTCGTTGAGAGTTTCGAGTTGAAACAATGACCTTCAGAATAATACGTATCGATATTTTTTTCGAATTCTTTCCATTTCAATTTTCCTTTAAAATATAATTTATTTCTTATTTTTTTTAAAAAAATTCATATTTTTCTTTTACAAAAATTTCGGGAAAAATCATTGTTCAAAACTTCATAGTTGTATTGTTGATCGTATTGTTTGTTTTTTATTTAATATCAGCCAGATCATTGGCATTAGGAAAAAAACCTTTTTTTCGTCCACAAATGGAACAGAACGATTGCGATTTTCGCGCGCAATCTTTCCAGCAGCAATGATTATGTTTCTTTGTTCATTTTATTTAAATTTCATTAAATTTGTGAAATTTACCTTAATTCCCATTATATTTGGCTCGCTACCATTGCCAACCCAAAAATATGCGTCCGGACCAGCACCATCATAGTGCAAATTTGGTATATAAAATGTTTTTGCATCAAGAACACTTATATTACTCGACCGTAAACCATGAGCAAGTCGCTTGAATTCAGGTAAAACGCGTGGCTTTGGTACATCTAATCCGACCGGAATGAAAACTTCACCGAAATCAACCTAAAAGAGAAGATGACAATGTCAGAAGGGAAGATTTAAATGTTATTTTACATGAAATTGCTAGAAATTTGTGTTATGTTTCAACTGTTAATTAATTTTCTATTCATTTCTTTCTATTATGAACCTGAAAAGCATTACTACATAAATTATGTTCATTTTTTTCTATTTCATTCGTAATAAACCTTCTCTACTTTTAAATTTTGAATCTTTACATTTTAAACAAAAACTAATGGAATAGCACAAACTAAATGAGTTTCCGCTCAGAAGGATTTTCCCTTTTGTTATCTCGCTAATTTAAAATGCGTAGATCTTAAAAACTCAATAAAAAATGAGTTCAATGGAAATGTCCATTCTTTTGCTACGACCAAATTCTGCCTTGATGGTTTCGGAATTACAGATTCCCACAATTCGATGCAGTACATCTGACGGATTGGCAGCCCACATAGCTTTTAATTCATTTGTACAATGGGCCATGGGCCCCACATAGTCCGTATCTGTGCGGTAACGTAATTTTTTAGTAAAATGGGTGTTTGAATACTTTGTATTTGGGCCGCGCCTTCTCCATCACTTTCGTTGCATTCATTCATGTTATAATACGGTATATCAGGAAATAAAGGGCAATAGTAAAAATGTATATAAGTGTGAGTGTGTTGCAATGATACATTGTATTAGAATTTCGAATGTAGAGATAAAATGATGCAATTTACATTGGATGCTGATTTACTAAATATATCGTAGACGTAAGATAATTTATGTCATAGACTAATAGTAAAAAAAAAAGACAAACTCAGGCATTCCAACCACTAAAATGCCACTATTGTGAATTTTACAAACTCGTTCGTATTCCAGATTCCGGCATCCATGTTTAGCATGCAAAATAAATTAGTATACGGAAAAACAGGAACTCCCGTTTTTATCGATCAAAGTATATGCGCATGACGTGAATCAGAGGCGAACTGAAGAGAAAATTCGATTTTCCATTTCATTTTCTCTTTGATATTTTTCTATTTTTTGAGCTTCCTATTGAATTTGTTGCTGATCATTTGGTTTTCTGAATGGTTGTATGTATTTGATGACAAACATTTTTCTCTCTCATCATTTTGATTGTACGTGCTTTGGCGGTTATTCCTTAATACAATAATATATTTTCAATTGTCAGCCATTTGTTGTTTCCAAGAAATATTCGGCATTTCCGTATTCATATCATCATGTCTCATATAAAAATATGAGTTTTTGTTATTCGCCATACGATTCATGGCGATATTTTATAATTTCAATAAAATCATTTGTTTCATAATATTATAGATCAAAATAACGAATGCACTGAACATTTATTAGGATTTTTTTTTTAGAAGAACATACAACTTGAGACGTTCCAAAATGATAAATAAATAGAGAAAAGCTGTCTCGTTTGGAAAGGGCTCTCGTCGTTGAGTTTGCTTATGCCAAATGGTAATATGAAAATTGTTAGCCATTTATAATCCTTACCGTAAATCGTCGACACCATACTGAGAGCCATCGTATATCACGTATTCGTTTTCCCATCGGTAGTCGAAGTATGATATCGGTGTTGTTGTGTGCTTGTAAAACTGGTGGATCCCTGAAATTTCCAAAAATAACACAAGATACATGTCTGTCAGGAATATTCACATTGAATTTTCAAGTTTTCGTCAATTTTTGAAACGAAAAATACGCAGAAAAAAATCAATCGTTCAAATATTGTGATAAAAACGTCCTTTTCGTTGATGTGATTTAAAACACATTTTCACATACATTTACAGTAAAGAAAAAGAAAATAGCACGAAAAAAAAATTCCAATTCACATTTGAATAAAATTGTTGCATAAATTCCAGCTAATGATGTATTCGATTTATGTCATTTATTGCATGACAATAATGTGACATAGAAATGACATATAAAGCTTAGGGTAACAACAATAATCATAAACGAAAAAGAAGATTTCTTTTATCTCGAGAGAAAAAATAAACAAAAACCTGTTCGATGTTGACGCCAATACGTCAATAGTTTCATTTTGGTTTTTATGATACATTTTTTGTTAACGAGACAACACAAGATAGCAAACAGCAGAGCATTCACTTTAGTTTATTTCAGTATCAATTCAAATTTGAACGCCATTTATCATTCAGAGAATTTAGTTTGATTTCTGTTCGTTTTTCTTCTTATCTATACTATAAAATATAAAGATAATGATCAGTTAATCGACATAAAGAGATCCGACCATTTAGAAAAAAATAGCGGTGGAACGGGTAATAGCGAGAACATAAGACCAAAATAAAGCTTTACCATTCGAAATAATGGTAATTTAGGCTAGTATAATCTGGATTAACGAAAAACAAAATGACAATTCACAAAAACGAACGATTAAACTAAATAAATAATTTTACTGTTCAGCTTAGCATTGCTTTTGCCAGTTTGTACACAATACACAGTCAATATTCTTCTACAAATGGAATATATATTGAGCATCGTAACCAAGCGCAACCCTTTTCCCTAATGTTAATAGTTTACAACAAATCCATTGAATATAATTTTATTCTCCACTGGTTGCTTAACTGTTGTCATTATTTATTGTATGATCCTACATTATTTATTATTATGTTCAGCTAAAAGCTAGCAAAAGAAACATTGTGATATGGCGTAATTATTGTCATTATTTGAATATGGAAATTCTATAAATTGGTGTTGAAGGTATTATCAGAATTTCATCGAAAATCCATTACTTATTCGTTGCATAAAACACAAACACCAAATTTATCCATTTAATTCGTGTCTACTAAAAACGAATATCATCTAAAACTTTGAATTTTCAAGCTAAAAACGAATGATTCGCCCAAAACAAATTATTGATGAACAGAATTTCAGCATTTTTCTTAAAATTCGAATCGTCTGGTTGGTATTTTAATACCAATTTCAAACCGAAAGAGGTTTCAATTCAAAAAAAAAAGAGTCATGCAAATTGGTATTCTCGTCACAAATCTCGGATTTTTATGAAGCTTATTGCTTATTCTCTTTGCACATGTTTTATAGTGTTTAAAACGTGACACTAACTTTATTTTTATATCGCAATTTAATAAATGAGAGAACGAACAAATCTATTTATTTATTATAATTTTTTCATTTTTTTCTTTTGTTGTGTTTGCTGTTGTTTGGGGGATCAGCCACAATGAAAAGACGTTTCCATTCAAAATTTCTTGTCAATGCTTGGACAATTACGCTTTTTATTTGATTCGGTCGGATTCGGTAACCACTTGAGCATGTATGGATATAGTCTATGATATTGTGAAATGCAATATCACCGAATCCATTGCATTTTGGGTTTGTTTATTTATTATACGTTATAGTATGATATGTTATACTCGTACTTCGCTCTTTCTCTCATTGTTCAAACAAATTCTGTATTTCATATCAACAATATGAATGAACGATGATGATGATGATAATAAAGAAGAAGCTAAAGAAAATAACAACAATAATCATTTATGTTAGGGGATGGTCGCCGTTATCGCTGATACAAACTGAAATGAAGGGATTTAAAAGTGGATTTTCTACGGCTTAACAAATCATCAACGAAATCAATGCTGGAGATATATTTCTCAGATCTTTTTTTCTCTATTCGTCACACGGTCGTATGAGTATGCCTGTTTATATTTGTGCATGGAAGAAAGCGTATTGATAAAAATAAAGTAGCGTAAGATGTTTTATTGCGTTATTGTTGCATGTTCTCTCTCTCTC
>GL501519.1:2312676-2334008 GCA_000149185.1 Mayetiola destructor
TTCTCTCTCTCTCTCTCTCTCTCTCTCTCTCTCTTCTTCTTTTTTTTTTTTTTCATTTTTTGTTAATAGTCTCTTTCGAATCGGTTAGATTATATGGAAATGTGAATAATTTTATAATATGAAAATTACCTGCCGATGTACTCTTCAGGATATGGAATAATGTATCCTTCTGGACTTGGTCGATTCGTTTTTCCAACCCAAAAGAATGCATCTGGGCCAGTGCCATCGTATGCAAATCCTTTGATGAATAATGTTGATTCGTCAACTGCATATACATCACCCTATAAATCAAAGAAATCATCGTAAACGAATATTTATCTACAATAATAAGAGTCTAATCATCTATTTCTTCAGACTGATTGCTCACCTTAATCTTATGCCCAAATTCCACAAAAGGTCCTATATAACGGCCGTAATATGGTTCCAGTGGAGCACGACTGTTAACTACAGCATTATTTTAAAAGTAAAAAGAAATGGAAAATATGAATGTTTTAAAATGATTTGTTGATCTTTGGAAACAGCAATTTGATAAATAAAGCAATTTAACGACATAATTGAGGCTTTTTTCCAAGAAAAATAGCAGAGGCGTTCGCCTTTAAATATCATGACATCTTTTTCTTGGCTTTATACACCCTGCAACATACATATATTTTAACATGTTATAATGTGAACAAAGAAATAAAATATGGAAATAAAATTGATTTCGGTTGTAGTGATCGACTATGAATAGTAAATTTGATTTGTGGTTTATCGGCTGAATCATATCAATAGTGATTCACCTCAACCTGTATTTCTCTTTAGGCTTTTTATATTTTTATTTTTTGTGAATTTCGTTCGAATTTAGCATTTTTTTAAATGTACAATGCTATGTGAGGAGTGAGGAGTGATGAGTGAGGAAATGAAAATAAATGACACGCATTACGGTAAATGCCTTTTTGCGTTTTTGTAATATCTCATTTGATAGAAACGTGCGGCTTAAAAGCTTTTAATAATTTACTTAACTGTCATCGAAGTCTTCAAAATGACAGTAAATTTACTGGCTGAAGTAATGATTTTTTTAATTTCTATAAATGTTTTTTGTTGCATTTATTTCGAAGATGTTATCAGTTAACGGATATTGTCTATTTCCTGAAAACTAAAACCTTTATGTATTCACAACGACTTGAATAAACTGTTGAAAAGGGTATAATTTTTCTTAAATTATTACATATTATTATTATTATTGTCATTATTATTATTCGCGTGATGTTATGGAGAGATTCCGAAAAGCACTGTTATTATTATATGTATAATTGCAATAAAAATTATTATCTAGCTAATATTGGTTTTATGGAATGAGCAGTGCACAGTATACAGTGAATTTTATTTTGAATTCCATGCAAGAAAAAAAAGGATCAGGCAAAATCAAGCAAATGTTGCCTCACTCTAATCATCTGCACATTGTATAATAATAATGGGCCACGTGTCAATGCGAGTAACAATAAATGTGGATCAAATGATTCAGAAAAGAGATAAAACAAAGTGGTGACATGGTCCTTGGCATAAAACATCATCGGTGACTTTGGATCTCATTTTTGGTTCATTCTCATACCGGCAAAAATTGGTGAAGACATTATTTTTCATTCATTTATCTGCTAATGAAAATCAAATTGGCAGATTATAATAATAATGTCACAGAATGACTGGGGATCGATGAATGACTTTTTGAATAAATCCATTCGATTCAAATGTGGCAAATTTCGGCCACGTTACAAAAAGTCGCGGCACAAGTGGAGCCCGTCTTGGCTCAAGGGGGAACTCCATTGCGTTCGAACCACCAACAATGAACTTTATTGGATACAATTACAGAGCATGACAAAGTTTTCTGTAACATCAGCGATGTACAAAGTACATTGAAAAATACATGAGAATAAAAGTGAAGAATGACATTTGTATGTTAGGTGTAACACATCATACCACAAAGGAGATGAAAAGTAATACAAATTAAAGTCGGTAGGATTGGAGTCGTGCCGTACACTGCGCTATACGCCACAGACCATATCAAATTCGATATCAATGAAAATTAAAAATTCTTCGAATCTTCGAAAATCCAAAAAATGAATGTTTCGTTTTTTAAATAGTTATAAACAAAACAATTTTCGGGGCGTCCAGAGTCCTTCTGACCCATTCAGAGTTAAATCGAAAATATCATATCAATAAACAACCAATAACATTTTTGAACAAAACAAAAAACGATTGTAGCTACTAGCTATCCACCTGCGGTGCATGAATATATGAAGAGAATCGAATGTATGTATGTGCGACGTGAAACTATTTTAAGAAATTTCCCTTTCGTTGAATGCCAAACATATTCAATGCGAATACGTCGACATTTTAAAAAATGATATTGGTTCCGCATGTGTGTTCTGGTTTTGGATATGATTTTTGTTTGATTTATATTGTAATGGTCCTACAACATTTTTCTTTTCAAAAAATTTAGAGTTATTTTTCATCCTATCGAAATTGTTGATGCATGGAGTTCATTAGTTTTGGAAATCTGTATCTAAACCCCGACCAAGCTCGATCAAATGTATCGAATTCAAATTCTTAATTTTTCGTGTTGTCGTTTTTTTTTGGAACATTTTATACATCTGATGCAATGGCAATGACTTAGAAGAAACATTCAACTATCTCGAGTACACACAGAAAAAACGGAAAAACAGAAGACAAAGACGATATACTCGTCAGCAGTTCTGATTGTGTGTAACAGTTTCACCCTGACGTTAAAAAGTAAAAAAAAAGAATAAGGAAAAATGGGAGAAAATTCATTGTTTAATCATTTCATGTGTTCATGGTCCATAGTCCATCGTATTGATTTCAGGATGAAAGAATCGCATTAAATTAATTAAAAATGATGATGGATAGAACAAAATGGAACATTGAACATGTAAAAAATATATACGATTCTTAACCGTTAGGGAATTGATGTTCATTGTCGTGATGCGTGTCGTTCACTTTTTGTTTTATCTTAAAGTCATACGAATCTCAGGATTGAGTATATTCTGATGGCTCAGCAAGTTTATTGAATCGATTTTTGGCGTACAATTTCCATAAATGGATTCACCGAATCGGCAATTCCTCTTCTTTCAATGCAACATTTAACAATTTTATTTTATTTTTGCACAATAAATGAAACAATTGAAAGATGAAAAAAAGATTGGTTTTAAGAGCACGGATTCATTACAGTTGCGCCGATGCATTTCTTGTGATGCTGGGATCGGAGATTTTTTCACTCATAAAAACTACAATCTAATTTTAACATTTATTCAACTTATAAACCAAAAAAAAGGGCCAAAAATTTGTCTGTCCGCTTAAAAGCTTATACTATTCAAAGATTTCAGTCTTCGGTGTTCAGTTAACAGTTATACGTTGTACATTGTACATTGTACATTTCAGTACATTCATAAGAGTTATGCATTATGCAAATGAAAATAAATAGACTAATTTTTGCAAATTTCCGCCTATCGTTTCATCATTTCCTCATTTTTTACTGCTCTCTTTATAGTTGTCATTTTTGTTCAAATATTATCTCAATTTAAATTCGAGAACGAGCCGTTTATGGGAGTATCAGAGGTATCAACGATATTTAATTTTAATATACGTGCGAACACGCTACTTGTGTTCATTGATAATGATGTATGGCGTATGGATGATGGTGTTGGGTGTTAGCAGTGGTTTGTCTATACATTTATATATTGTATATATGTAATATGTATAACCGGCCATAATATAAATGTTATGCATTTACGCTTCAGCAAGTGTAGTATGGTTTTTTGATTTTCTGCTGTCGACCACACAATGCTTAGTTCTGAATTCAATTCAAGCATTTTGTACAATGTAGTATGGTGAACAGTGAACAGGATGCGCAGGATGAACAATTTATTGTATTTCGTCCCCTTTTTGGTTCGTACTGTGTACAATTTACAATATACATCATATTCATTTATTACAGATGAATGCGTGCCAACTTTTCCCCTCGTGCAATACATTCATGATAACAATGATTATTATTATTATATATTATGATTGTGTGACTTTTTGTGCACAAGATGAGCGCAAAATGAAAAGTGGATACTGGATACGGTATACGGTATACAGGATAAGAAACCCTGTGTTACATTTTAGATGATGTGACAAACACCAAGCATCAAATCTAAGGGGCTCCAAACTCAATTTCCATGCGTCAATTTGTCGTCCGTTTCTTTTTCTTCTATATTTGTCCATTTGTTTCCATTTGTTTGCATATTTTCTATGAATAGTCAATACCTTCCGCTTCTTACCAAAAAGTCTATGGCAAACCTTTCTTCATTCTCATTGAATAATTTACATTGTGAATGCAAGATTTTACATACATTTATTTTTGAATTTAATGATGGGTTTTTATGAAATTCCACTCATAATTGAACGCTATCAAAAATTCACACCAAAATGAAAAGAATGCAAACGAATGGATGAAAAAAGTAGAATAAATAGAATCGCAAAGAACCGAAATGTGTATTAGCAGAAATTATAGAATTAAAAGAAGCCGAAAGAACGAAATATGCAATATAAATTGAAAAAGAATGATAACCGAAGCATGTAGCAAAATGTCATCGTTTATCGAAACGCACGCACACCAACGTACACATGCAATGCCCTTAAGGCAATGTAATCATCATTATTCTATGCAAAAAGAAAAAAAAAATTAAAAAAACACAAATCTATTAATTTCCTTTCAATTCATACACATTTCGTTTTTTGCCATTCTGTTAATTCTATATTTTCTATTTCTGTCCATTCGTTTCCATTTCCCAAGATCAAATCCCCAGGCTCGAATTATTTTACTACCTTAGTCTGCAAACGCGGCAGTAGTAGACCTCTTCGGTCTGTTAAACCGGGTAACGCTGCGTCGAACCGCAAAACTTTCTAAAACTTTCTTTTCATTTTAATCACTATCTCAATTATGTCTTTATGTTCTCTCAAATATCGTGATTGCGCTGTTATTTTTTTGCACGGCGAGCTAAGATATGTAGCATTCCCAAAAAAAAAAATACAAAATATTCAACGAATGTTAATTCGATGAAGACATTTTAATTTTATTTCATTCGATTGCTGAAAACGTGTTTTACGTACCAAAAGAGCTGGTGATAATGAGACGGCTTTCGTACACAATTCAGTGAGATTATTTTAATAATATCTCGTTATCTTATTTACACACGAACACTTCGATTTCAATTTATACTGCAACAATGTTTTAACGTATCAAGTATCAAAACAGGGTACACTGCACACTGTTCCATATCATAGTACCCTTCTGCTCTCATTCGTATTCGTCATCAGATTCATTGATTCTGGTACAGTTTTCTTTTCGTATTTTTCCATCTTCGATTCCAGCATACCATGGATTTCGAAATGATTACGACCTTTTTGTTGTTTTTTGTTTTTGTTATTGTTCTTGTTGTTGTTGTTGTTATTGTAGTTGTTGCTGTTGCTGTTCTCTTGCCTAAGCAAAAGAATCCAATCACATTTTAGTCATGCTTTCATTCATTGATTTTAAACATTGGGGTGAACTTTATCAACATTGTCATTATAATGAAGTTGAATTTAATGCAGTCGATAATTCTTAGCATTTCATTTTATAATATTTGTTAATGCGACTTGTTGAATCGGTTTCATCTTTCAGTTAAAAAATAAAAATAAAGAGTGCCAACAAATCCAGTTTTTTACATTACCATTTTAATGAAAGAATAATTAACATTACAAAATAGAAAGAGTTCAATTCGTCGACCAAGTATCCTTATAAATCTTTCCATCCAAACTTTTTCTTCGGATGTATGTGGGTACATGTCAATCATCATCATAATAATAAACAGTGATTTGTGCGAAAAATTTTCTAAATCGAATAAAATTGTAAGTAGATGAAGATATTCCATGAAAAAACACAAAAACAAATCCATAATACGAAAGAAAGTAAAGAGAAAATGATGAAACGGTCGTTGATACATCAATTTGATACCCTTAAAATATCATCGATCTTGATTCCATTCTTAACCATTGCTATTCGAGCAAAGATGAATAGAGAACGTTGACGAGCTCTAACATTTAACCAAATGAAGAAAAATATTTTATCAAAACCCTCAAATTTACCACCATCAAACCATCAGCTGCCGTTGCTATTCGATATGCACACACCACACACCATCATCGCATCGTTCATTGCTCAAGTGAAAAAAAAAAATCGATACCATTACGATAAGAGGCTACAAAATGTATCATGCATTATATAATGAGAAGGAAAAGGGTGAATTTAACTCTCGCTCAGTCAGTCAACCAGTCAATCTGTTCTCATTCTTGTCTTCGAATCGCCTGACTTATTGTTGTTTACATAGATCGTTTAGTATAATTGGTTTGGTGAACAGCACAAAAAAGCACAAAACCGTAATAGTTTTGCTTTGATTTTTTTTTGTAAATCTATACCTCTAAATGATATCTATCTATCTCTAAATGAGATTCTCCCATGAACATAAAAAATTCATTTTGTTTGGTATATTTTTCAAAAAAGAAACAATTCGTGTTGAAATGTGTGCGATTCGATCGTGGCACATTTTGAAGAACCCTCAAAACCTCAAATTTCATTGCAACGGCTTAAACCCATTTTTGGCCACATCTAAAATATTTCAACTTTTCAATGGAACCAATGGTAAGAGTTTCACTTTATGGAAATATCTTCATTAGTCTTTGATGCGATACCACAAAAGGATAACAAAAATACTATGTTGTTTCAAGAATATCAGTTTGAAGGACGAAAACAAAGTTAAATTCCATTAAAAACGATATTCCTTTGTTCTCATTTTGCCGTCCGTTTTTTTGGGTTTTTATTTGCGTTTTGGTGTTTTTTAGTATATATTGCAAACCAAACTAGAATTGTTGCTTTAGATAACACATCATTGAAGTTACAGGACTTCCATCTCATTTTTTTTCTCTAATTTTAAATAAAACGATTTTCAATTTTTAAAAGTTATCACACAATTGAATTAAATCCTAAAAATAACAAAACATATTCATGGCTTTGTATTTTTTTTTATATTTAATGCAATGGAATCAAGATCACGTTTAATGCTGTATAATATGTGCTTGATTTCGAGCATATTTCTCGTCAGAAATTCTGTTACACAGCTTACATTGGAATTGGATTTTAAGCGTTTGTCCGGTATAAATTTTTCTCATTTTATCCATTATCAACATAATAGGAGACCAAAACAACAATACCATCAAATAGAAACACAATGGAATTGATCGAGTGAAAGTGTTTAGTGTTTCTCTTACTGATTTAATTCTGTATTCTGGGCGCTATTCAAAATCGTTTGCCATCAAAACGTCAAATAAAGGAAATCACGTAACACGAGACACGAAATTTCTACGCTTTATTATTATATGTACCAATCAATTTGATGTGTCTAGTGAGTAGCGACCAGAATCTAGATGTTTATTCTTCATTCGTCTTTTTATTCTGTCGAAAACTCGAAAAGAAGACTTTTATAAAACAAGACAGTTCCATTCTCATCAAGTGGTTACTTATTTTATGCACATTGCACGCTTATCACACAATTGAACCATGATGCAACGCACCGCATCACACCACACTACATTATTTCAATGAAAAAGCCATTCATTGTTGAGTGAAAATCAATGGTAACTTTAAATAAATTTACATGAAAAGAGTCAGCCATCACATCGTTTCAAATCTGCGTGTAGTGTCAAGCAATTTTTTTTATTTTTTTTTTTTTAAATTATATTTTTTGAATGGTTTGCGTCTTCTAGTTCTTTAAGTATTGTATTATAAGTGGTACCGTTGCTAATGGTAATGACAGACGACGGAAGGGTAAGTTGATGGGTCGTCCATTCATTTCAACATATATTTTTTTTTCCCTGCATTTCAGAGCCGATTCCAATTGAAATGATTTTTAATGCTTTGCACTCGAACAAATGAGTATATCGTCCATGTAAATGCAAAACTGGGATCATAAACAATGAATAAGCCAATTTTCCAGGGACCATAAAAATAGTAAAATGTGTGAGTTTATGGTGTATGTTTGTGGATTTTTAACATCTTTTAAAAGACATAAATTGTGTCTTTGCACTCACTTGTTGTTTTGTGTTCAGTTAATTAAAAGTGAATTGTATTGTGTATAGTCAAAATTGAGTCTGAAAATTGCGTCATGAACGAATAGAAATAAAAATTCCTAATTCAAAATGAATTTGAGTGATTTCTACTGTAAAGTTCAATAAAATTGTTAACAGCAACCTTGAATCAATGAGAAGCACTTGAATCAATGAGAAGAAGATTTATTTTTTTTCAATTGTTTCAGACATAATGAATAACGTACGCCAACCCTCGGTTTCATTTGTTGAAATTTTGTAAATAATTTTAATATATTTAGCCGTAACTTTATTTTATTAAGAACAAAACATACGTATTCCTTATTCATCGTTCATTATTCATAGCCATAATAACATTTCAAGAGCAAAACTCTCAACGCTCTCAATACGATTCCATTTCGATGACAACCAAAAAAATGATATGGAAAATTGGAAAAAAAGAGGCGACAAAGCGAAACACATCATTTGCTATTTAGTATGATGCTATGATGGTACGAGTCAATGGCATAAACATGAACAATGGAACCGATTATTTCATATTGAATTAAGTTAACGAAATTCAATTAACCAAATTTAATCGCAGAAAAGAGGCACACAAATGATGAAACAGTGGGGAATAAGTTACTGATAATGGATGCCATTGTCGCATTCACAAACAGAACATATACGCATTATCGTACGCATTTGAGACGTGAAAGGCGATTATCTTCATTCGATATGATTGAATAAAGGCAGCATGCATAACAAAATTCTTATCGATGCCATCATTATTATGTTAAATGAAAGGAAAAAATTACGCGTATTATATGCCAAAAAATGGAATTTCGAATACAAAATTAATAAAATAATCAAAACATTTAAATAAACACTGCAAAATTTGACGATATTCTCAATTTGCATAGAATTTGTTTCGAACGTGTTTATCATTTCCAACTCAATGTCATCAAATGTTATTGATTATTATGGTTTGAATGGAGCATATTTTCCATGATATGCATTTCGTATGTATGTGCTACGATAAACTAAAACCGAAAATAAAGCAACTCAAACGAACTCCAACAACTTTTTGCATAAATATATTGAAACAAATTGAATGTGAACCAAATGAAAGTAAAAAAAGAAATACAAAATAGCCAACGGATATCATGTGCGTTATGCCTCATATTCCAATGAATCGCTTGAAACTCAAATTCAATGTAATATTTCATATCAATTTTATTCATTTGATTGAGTTGAAAAAAAAGGATGAAGATTGAAAAGAACAAATATTGGGTAAAACATCCCGATATTTTGATTCAACTACAAATGATGATTATTATTTCACGGTCTGAAACACTTGTTATCCTGTATTCGCATTAAGCGCGAATGCGTTTTTCTATAGAATTTCTCTCTCTCTCTCGCTTATTTTCTTTCGCTCCTTTCCTACTCTTTTTCATTTAATACTACTATCAATCGAGTACAATTCAGTACACACATTATCATCAGGCAATAAGGGGTTTCGCACTTTCAAAGCGGATAAACGGATTTGTTTATTTATCTATATTCTGCATGTGTTTTATTACGCAACAAACCGGGCAATTCTCAATTTGAGAGAAGCATAGATATACAATTATATTATACTCTTTCGGTTTTTAAAGCAATGATTCAAGGACCGAAAAAATAAAATGTTTAAAGATTTAAAAAATACTTTCTCTCTACGGCATCATAATAATGAGTGTGTTCATCGGTCTAAAATAACCTTAAAACATTTTTCAATCTTGTATTTTAGTGATTTATTTTTTTAAATCATTTTAGTCCTCATTTGTTAATGCACAGATGGGGAACAACACTCCAATGAAAATATTTCAATTCTTCAAATTTTATTTAAGAGTAAGCTGCAATAGCTTCGAACATTTTCGATAAATTTAGTGGCCTTTCGGAGAGTTATTTTTTCTACTATTGATTTTGTAGCAGAAAAGAAATTTCTGAACGATATCACAATATTTGTTCTGCTCGTGATGCTGCTGGTGTAGAAGAGTAAAAATCCAGAAAAAATGAACTAAAATAAACATGATATTACAGTTGTGCAATGAACTGAATACTGAACACGGGAATTCATCTGAATATAGCAGTATTCCATAACGACTGTCCCAGGATAATAATTATTATCGAGGGGTTCGAGAAGTGGGGCGAAAAATGGTTTTTCTTAAATTTAAATAAAATGAAAAACATTTTCCGCTAACGGATTAACCATATCGATGTGAAATTTTGTGAGAAATTTTGTGATCCCATTGGCAGGGGTCAGTGAAATTAGGGGCGATGGTTCCCTTCACGAGTTTTTGATTTGACCCACCCCTTGGGGTTACCACACCTCAAATTACGTTTTCATTCAAATTAATTCCAATTCAGTCATATGGGTACTCATTTGGAAATAGTTTTGGACGAGAAATTCATTTTCGATATTTTCAGGGATGGGGTCTAATCTTCGAAGAAGGGGTAAGGGGGAGGGCCTACTTACTATGAAAACTATGATATTTCCTTTCTTTTGTCAATTCACTGAATCAGGGTTCGCAATCGGTTATTTTAAAATCAAAATATCCAATAAAATCATTTGTTCAGAACGAAATGCGAGAATAATACCCCTGACTAGGGGTATGAACAACCGCAGCTCAAAATTTGCCAGAATTATTTTTTTTCGATGCTTTTTCAGAAAAACTATATGAGAACCCGAAGTTGAACTTCGAGGTTAATATGCTAACTAGTGAGTGAATTTCTAAAAGCATTTTTCATGAAAATCAAAGATTTCTTTAACGATTATTTTAGCTTCAAAATGAAAACTGGAGGTGGGGAGTTTCTCAGGAGACCACCACCTTTCACCCAGTGTAGGTGGTCTTCATGTCCAGTCGGGGTCTGTTACACGGTGTAATAATTCATTGGTTAAATGAAATTGTAAATCAATTTCTTAAATAGTTCGAAACGTAAATGACTTTCATATGACAAGAGATGTGAGCAAAGTTTTTCCCCAAGGAGGTAAATCATTTTTCGTTATTGGTTTTATTTTGAGTTATGTCACTCTCTTTTTATTACAGAGAAACGAATCGAATAGCGTGCCTATATTTAGTAAACTAGTATTAAAAAAGATAAGCCATGAACATAGCCGCCATTATTAATGAGCAAATCAGTTGTTATAAATTCATAACTAGTTCACATTACGAATAGACAGCATTGAATTAATGTTTGTTCAATGACACAAATAAATTATTAATAGTTGATTTCAATGTGCAAAAAAAGAAAGAAAAAAATGAGTGCACAATTTGAAAAGTTAAATTAACAATTTTAAAAGGCTTCGTTTCATATAAATCGCTGTCGAAAATCTTTAATTATGAAAACTTTCACCAAAAGGAAAGCAAAAAACCGGTTCACACTACTTAACTGCCTGAATAAACGTATTGAAAAAAATCTTGTGAGCAGTAATGCATGTTTGTATGATAGAAATTGGTCGATTTTGTTAGTTAATGAAAACGTCAAATTGTTCATCTTGGATAAACGATAGAACTGAATAGTTGGCATAAATGATTCCGTACTACGGGCTAAAATTCAACTGCATATTCGAAGGACCGAAGATTGCATTTTAAATATGATTGAAATGTGATTGATGTCGAAATGTGAATATGGCATAAATGTTTCAAATGGAGAGTCGAGTGCATATCGTCGAAGAATCCTCGATGAGGATCATTTTCCACACTTGAAATAAATAATAAAGTATCGATTATTTTATTCAGAACTGCTTTCATTTTTTTATATTTTGTTTGAGATTTTCTCTTCGTTTTTTCAGCTTAACGTTCATGTCTTAGCATTTGAATAAGCTATGGTTTACATATATTGCAAACTACTAAGCACGATTGTTTAATACAATTCAAACAAAGATTCGACTGGAAAATCAAATGGAATTCGCAAAGTGAAAACATTTTCAGTTGCTGATGTGAAAAAACCATTCATGAACTCACAACTCAATGTGGGAAGATGAAACGAAAAGAAGAAAATGAAAAATCGATCGCATACTGTGAAACGATAGTATCATCAACAACAGAACAACATTGACAACTCCATTGAAATTCAAAGAGCACAAAAAGTGAGTGTCCTAAGCTTTCAAACCAGGTAAGAAAACAGCTATAAAATGAGCGTAGGTAATGATTGCAATACGATATGTATGTTGTATGTAAACAGTAAATTGGGCCCTTTGGTTCCATTTCAAACATGAAAGCCATGTTCGATATCATTGATTGAAACGATTTGGAGTTTTTTTTTTAAAAACATTTTCTTCCTAATGCCGTTCACCTTTTTTGAAATGAAAAATTCGTTCATTGAATGATTTGTATTGTATTTTATACATTCATGAAATGTTTGGAAAGCCACAAATCATAATTAGTCATTTCAAACATTCATCACATCTTATGGTATTGATATATTTGATATTCTGTACGTTCGTAAGAATGAATTAATGAAAAAATGAATAGTGTTTTGAGAAAAAAGAAACAACATTAAAATGTGGAATCACGCACCGATGATTGATTTATTTTCCTTCTCAAAGGTTTTTTATTTGATTTTCCATTGCACAAAAACAATCGATGAAATTTAATTGGCCGCCATACATTTCCTATGCAATCCTGTTTTGAATCAAATGCTTTTCTTATCGCTTCTTACATTTCCAAATATATCCGGTTTCCCCAAAAGTTTCAAAGTAAATTTGAATTGATATTGTAATTATACAAAGATTCCATCCCTTGTTTATTTAGTTGTGACGATATGCTCGTTGCTCGTTGCTTGGCCATAGACAAGGCAAAACGAATCTTTTCAAAAATAAAAAAATAAAAATATTTATCTGATGACTTTACACAGGATCTGGCAACTATATAATTCCAAAGTAATCACATCGTCATGGCGATTTCAAATTGAAATGAAAAACGATCTTTATCGATACGTGTTTTTTTTTGTATTATTCTTAAGTACTTTATATTGTGCTCTTTTATTATTATATTGCATTTTGGTCGTTTGAAAGCGACTAAATGATTAAAAGCGTTTTGTCTCATCTTCTGTTCTTTCTTATATTCTTCTCTTGTCATCTATTCATTGCATTTTACGTGTATTGATTTATATCTTTTTGCGCATACCGAATACATCATTATCGTCCTCTTTCACCACCCTTCAGATTATATGTGTTCCACACTTAATGTCTTTATTAAACGCTTGAACATTGTTGAACAAGGAATTAGATAAATATTTACACACCGGTTGGGATTATCATATGTACGAAAACATATATTTAAATATATCTGAAACGCTGCCATCTAGTTTTAACATTGATGATAATGTGAATTTTAGTTAAATGTTATATTTGATGTTGAAACGCTCACATTAAACATGGTACTTGGCTATAGAATAATAAAATCGATTGAATCAGACTGAGAATCAAAGCTTAATTAAATTTTGAGATTCATATAGAGAAACATCTTTTTTGTATTGTGTATTGATGAATATATTATTTCCTTTGATTTAAATGTGCTGTTGTGTGACTCATTTCAATCAATGGCCCGACAAAAACCAACTTGAATCGTTGAGCGCGACTGACTTGAGTCATTGAGTCAACTCATTTGTTTGCGTTCAGTCCCACAGTCTTGAGGCATGCACACTTATACCCCAAAAAATATTCTGACCTCTGGCACATTTTCATTTCTCTCACAGAGAAATGCTCTTTGCACGGAGCTCATAGTTTTTTTTGGAATCAACTGGCGTTTAGGCCAGGCCTCTTCACGATCCCGTGGGCTCACTGCAATCGAAAATTGGAGGCTTACTATCAAACGCGATCCAATAAATTTCATTTCCGTCTCTCCCACCCCTGTGTCAGTTACCATGAAAATAGCAACAAATTCAGGACCGCATCTTTAATTTTTTAAATAAAAACATATTTTTGAAAAACTTACCATTGGTTACAAAAATTGTGGCTACAATGAGCCCAATCATATAGAGTTCCCCGGCATTCGCAATTGTTTGCCTGCATGTTACTAATGCTGCTGATGTTGCTGGCATTTCGTTGATAGCGTATCAATTCCAGAAAGGCTGACATTCAATTTAAATTTTCCGTTTTTAATACTTCAATTTTTACTCTTTCGCCCACGAAAAACACTTTATTCCATGAATGACTTTTGGATGAATCAAAAACAGTTTTTTTCTTTCACAAACTTAATCGAAAACATAAAAAAAAGAAAACAAAAACAAAACAAAAAAAACAAAAATAAATGAATTTATTTTCTAAAATCCAGTCGTTTTCTTTTCAGCTATCCGACACGTTGTATGTTGTGTTTCTGGTTGCACCTGACGAAATTAGATTGGTAAATCATTTCAATTTGTTGTATTTTATATAATTTTTCAGAATGGTGTTAATTTTATTTATTGTCACTCCACAATTATCACAGTTATTTTATTGTTGCATTAATTTTTTATTTTATCGCAAAATTAAACAAATCGTTCAAACAAGGTGTTCATTATTCTAGCGATGAACACAGGTATACACACACTCACACACAAATGCGATTCATAGGCAAAATCGAAAAAATATCAAATAAAAAAATAATGGAATTGTAAATCAAACAATGCAACGAAAATGGATGGAGAAGCAAAATAGCAAAAATTAAATTAAATTGAGCGATGAAACAGTCACCAGGTTTTTGTTCTGTTTCGAAATTGTGAACTGTCTACTTTCACTTTTCACCGTTTTGATGTTATCTTATTCTTCAATGTATTTTTTTTTTTAATAATGT
This sequence comes from Mayetiola destructor, assembly GCA_000149185.1. Lineage (NCBI taxonomy): Eukaryota > Metazoa > Arthropoda > Insecta > Diptera > Cecidomyiidae > Mayetiola > Mayetiola destructor. The sequence continues at coordinate 2,327,652 of GL501519.1, forward strand.
TATCTAGTCCAATGGAAGTAAGAAAATTGCGCAAATGAAAACGAAAAAAAAAAATTAAAAAAAAAAAATATTCAACTTTAGTTATGGTTTTTTTGGTTAAGGGAATTTGATTGTTTTCGTGGCGATGATGGTGTTTTTGTTTGTGTTTTATGGTTCGCAAACCATAAACCTGCGAAAAATACCATTTTTGCAGTATTTTTTGGTGGCCATTCGGTGAATTTAAATTTCTTCGCACAAAAAAACGATTTTGATTCAATTAATTTCCATAAATTGAATTTGAGAAGTTTTTAGTGGTAAATAATTGTACAATGCAAAACATCCACGTGAGATATCGGCTCAACTGTAAGCAACGAAAATTTTCAGCACGCGCGCCAGGGAATGTGACCTAGGACTGAGTGTCATACAGACAGGAATCGTGTGTAAGCTATATTATTTCTCATTTTGTTTGCCTCTTTATAGCCATTCAATGCGTCCTCCTCTTCTTATCCTCTTCATATATTATTATACCGTTTGTGTTAAGTGTAGAATTCATCGTGGTTTTGGTAAATTTGGAGTACGGTCGTTTGGTGTGCTGTGTACTATGTGCTGTATGTACCATCAACATTAAGCTTAATATATGTATATGTACCGTGTACGGTGCACGGTAGAGAAAGTGGAATCGTTCATTGCTCATTGCTCATGGTCGATGATGCAAAAGAGAGAATGCTTCAGCGACATTTATACAGAAGCATAATTTACTATAAACAATAATACATAAATTCAGCATTTGTATTTCATAAAATACTGTAGACTGTAGAGTTTTTTTGTATGCATATATTGTGCATTTTACATACATTTTGTCATACACTACATATTACATGCATGCCATAGACCAAAATTCGAAAATTATTAGAAAAGATACATTTTTACTATGTTCAATGATTATGTGCAATGTCCTTCGGCTTTATAGTAATTTGTCATGTTCAAGATGACTTAAAGTGTTCAATTATTTTCATTATTATGATCATCATTAAGTCTATCGTTTTTCAGGTTGATTTTGTAATGTAGTGGTTAATGCTGACCATTTTTGTTCGTCTTTTTGTACTTGTTCAATTTTCACACATTTAAAACTAACAATGATTAAATCGAAGATCAACATTTTTTTTTTTTTTTTCATTTTCTACTTTGTCTCATTAATAACTCCAAATATCAAATGAATCCATACGGAGATGAAAATAAAGAGGAAATATAAATGTCTGATGTTGGATTTGTGTATGCATCACAAACGAAATTAATATGATCTATTTTCACTGGATTGGTTTGTGTGATGTGTGCATTGTATTCATTCCATTCCATCTGATAAAGTATTTTGAATGTTGTTGCGAAATTTTGCGGTGAAAAAATTGCAGTTTGGATTTCAATTAAATTTTAAAAATTGTGACAGAAAATGCAACCAGTCAACGGCCAAAGTTCAGCTATTTAATAAAATTGCCTGAAAAAAGAGTTTATTTTTTTTTTGTTTAATTTATTCACAAAAATATCTCGTTTTGTAACGAATTCATTTCGGAAACTTGGCTGGGATTGTTTTCCTTTTTTACTCTCCAAAAATATGGTCTCCATTCAAGGCTATAGGATAAGCGAAATTGACGCATGCTCTATGGATATTGTGGGCGGTATTTGAAAAGCGCAGTGCCGGATTTGCATAGAGTATTTTGTTGCCAAAATCAAGCTGTGAAATTATGTAGCCATTTTTATCACAAATGTCTGCGACAAAGAAGACCATAGAAACAAATCGTTTGATCAACCGCATGAATGTAATTCGCTCGGTGAGAAAACATTCAAGTGAAAACATCGTCATAATTTGTTAGAAGAACACAATTATTATTATTTTGTAAAATTATTCTTGAAAGATTCAATATCAAATGATATCGGCAACATTATTGCTCATATTGAAGTGATTTTTAAGTTGAAATGTCCACTCAAGAAGCCGCTTTAAATTGTCGATTTCTTTCTTTTTTTTTTTGTTTAAAACGACGAACAGAACAGGTAACACAGATTACAGATCACAATTTACGTCGTGCTTCCCAATAATTAAAAATTTTCATATTCACTTACTCAAAAGATTACCAAACAATGAATTTCATTCGAACACTGAACAAAAATAATTCGAAATCGGTCACATTCGACAACCATATACAAATCAACTAAAATTCAAATACCAAACAAAAACGAAAACTGTGAACATTTTTTTTCAGTTTCTATCTTTGGTATGTGATTCGTAGTGGACATAAAGGTGTATGCTTGCATTCATATACGTATCTCAGTCTCGATCAGCATTTAAATTAGCGAATAAATACACATTAAAAAAAAAACAATGAGGTTTTTTTATATATGGGTTTTTTTTTATGTGTGCTAAACATTACATTTATTCAACTCACTAACAAAGTATAAGTTAAAATATATCATACATAATATTATAACGAGCACAATCTCTTCATCATTTCACATCACGGTGGGGATTGAATTTGTTTTTTATTTCTTTGGTTTTGGTATACAACCTTTCGTTTATATGGTTTTGTATGAGTTGGAAATAAAATGTACCAAATCAAACGATGAATATTTTCGGTTTGAAATTGTTTCAAGATGAAACACTGTCAATGGTGCTAATTGATCAGTTGGAATTATTTCAATATGATTTTCCGATTTCCGTCACATACTACCTAAAACCTGAAGTATCGTTCAAATGATCAATCTTCTCATACATTTTTGCATCAACTCACTGTCAATGTCGAACATTTTTTATTTATTGTTTTTCATTGGCAATAATTGAAAAAAATTAATATATTATTCGACATTGATATGTCCTATAGTAAGTCGGCACATTTCAATCAAACGACACTGATTGTTTTTTTTGTAAGGAAAACACCTTCGGTTATTGTCCATGATGGGCTATTTAGAAATCTTATTATCCCACCAATACACCATTTAAATGCTATCTATGATTCGCTTTAATTGATGTGTTGTTGCGTTCCATTCATTTTTCATTTTTCAATTTTCAATTAGATTTTCAATGGAATGGAATGAAACAACAATACACTATAAATAAATACATAAATCGAGAACATTGTGTTCTCTCGTGCCCAGCACTGAATCACCATGCTCAAATGTGGCGGAGAAATTCGTCGGATAAACTAACTGAAAGCCATACCAAATCAATCGTATCAACGAAGTAAATATGATACAGAAATAATATAAATTATTATAAATTCTCATGTGGGTGAAATCAACATACATAGTTTCATTATGTGCCAATAAGAAAACTTTTTCACAGCAGTTTCTACTGATTATTGTATTATTATGTTGTACATACAAGAAAATGTAAACTGTAATTTGTAAACCGGCCGGCATTTATTCGCATTCATTATGCTAATATGTTTACTTTCACTAGCGTTTATACATTTCAAATTACTTCGGACAATTTCATTTTTTCATTATTGTATTTAAACGTACTCGTTGTTGGAGAAAAAGAGCACTGCAGTTCATTGGCCACTGCATTGATCACCGATAACAAGCAACAGATCAAAAAAAAAAAAAAAAAACGATTTTGTTCGAAGTAAAAGTCAATATACCGGTATAAAATATGAAATATTAAACCAGAGTTACTTTTCCGCCATCGACAATGATGGTGCTGTTGTTGTCGTCGTTAAAGCAAAAGCATTTAATATTCGCTGTATTCGTTTGGATGCGATTATTTAATTTATATTTGTGATTTGGTGGTGGTGGTTGGACAGTTTGGTGACCCCCATTCAATCTATAGGTTTTTGGTTGTGGTGGTGGTGGTGTTATACGTTGTGTCCTTAATTATTTCAATAACTCTCTCCCAGTCTACTATACATCAATACAAACTCTTTCTCAGAATGATGTGTATTGATATTGGAGTTATGAAACCTCATGGAATTTTCTTTATGGCTACTACATTGCACCCTATGAAATTATTTTTTGAACATTTTTTGTCAATTTTTTCCGAAAAATTTTTTTCGTCACCAATCGATTGGAAATCGCCTAAAACGCGTAGAAAAACAATTTTTTTGAAGAAAACATTTCTTATCCAAGGGCTCCCTTTGAATTTGTTCAAACATCAACACACACAAAGCGAAAAAGTATGTTTTAACTCTTCAAACTATTTATTTCATAATGCCGAGACAGTCATTGTGTGTCAGATTTAATGAAAATACAACGTGTCTCATATAAGTGGGACACTACTACAAAATTTGGCCCATGTTTTTGCTAACTAAGAAATCCTATCGAGCCAGAATTTTGAAGTTCATTCTTGAGGGGGAGGGGGGTATTTTTTCCTAAAGATGTGGACTTTTGCAAATTCACATAAAAAAACTTAAGATAAATATCTGGCTTTATGATGATTATTTTGTACTTCACAAGCCCCCCCATCTACAAGATAGAATGATCGGTAAGTTGATCGGGAATGGAGAGTAAGGGGAAGGCAGTCATGAACATTGATCTCTTTCAAATTGCTTTCACTAGCACAATTTTTTTCGCTTTAACTATAGTCTATGAACCTTTTTTCATTAGATAAGCCAGTTTTCAGAGCATTTAACTCAAAAAGATAGGCCGCCGAGTCGATTTTTCGGCCAGTTCTCAACATATGCCGACTTTCCATGAAAACGAGCTCGATTTGATGTTATCTTTTCGCCTTTTATATGCTTTACATACTCCACTAAATATTAAAACAGTTTGCAGATATCCCAGCCTAGTGTAGCGCCGGTCAGATTCGTATTTTTGGCCGCCAAATTGATTTTTTCAGATATTTGCTTAATCTTTGGCACGTGCCCCAAAACTCAAATAATTTTTCCTTCTCATTCGATAGGACCTGAAGACATACATTCATAACATGAAAAAGACATTCGGAAATTCATTCATCATTCAAAGCAACACATTAAACCGGACCGTCAAAAAACAATGAAATGAACAGAAAGTGAATGTTGAGCATGAAGAATAAGAACGGATTTACAACAGCATATGTATCGTTCGATGCAATTTCATGGAAGTCATCGAAACATACGTGATTTGTTGAAGAGAGATGATTGGTTAAGCTTAAATCGGTCAAAATTGTGTTTTTCTTTCTTTAAGTTCATATTCGATTCTAGTTGTAGAGATGGCTCTATTCAATTCGTTCAGAAAATTAGCAATCAATCTTACTATTTCGTTTCATAGGTGTAACAATCTAAATTTTTTTTTTTAATTTTTTTCCATTTCTTTTGAATTGAATTTCTGCAAAATCTTGCAAATTATTTCACAGTCTACACTGAATTGGAAAGATGGCGTTCGTCTCCATTTGTTCAAGCTTTGGAAGCTCCTCTCGAACTCGACTCAAAAGCCCATCTGGAGCTTTTGTTTTCATTCGTTTTACATAGAAAACTCTCCATATCATTTTCCATTCACTTGTTTGCTATTCGAGCGGAAATTAATCAATCATCAGAATCGTATTTTCGCAACGATACATTTACACAAGCAGAATGAAATGAGGTTCCTTTTTTTTATTAAATTAATCGATAAATTATGAAACACAACTAACCGCCTCAAATAATAATAAATATTAATTGTCATTGGCACTGATTATTTGCGGTCACTATCATAGAATCAATATGACTGCTGAATACACATGATTATTCGTCATTCCAATAAATTGTAAGCGTGTGGGAGCTGTGATATTTCGATTTAATATTTCTGGAATAGAAATCGTCACGTTTTCATTTCGAAAAACATCAAAATGAATCAACTTTATCAACATCGGAAATATGTATTATTTATTTTGCTATTTTGAATAATATGCCCAAAGTTTCGGTTTATCCCGCAGAGAACCTGTTTCGATTAATTGATTCACAACCATTGCGTTATATTTATATTGTGCTTTCCAAAACATGCTACAGATGCGAAAGAACACGATGCCCTTCTTTACCATAATAAAATTGGAACAGAGCGGTCGAGCCGTGGTCACAGCCATGTCTATGAAGTGTCCATTTGATTTTTTTTTTTTTTTTTGTTTACATTTCGTAGGTATAATAATAATCAAATAGATTATTTTTATTGATTTTAAAAGACCAAGAATGAACGGAACATTCCAATTTAGAATTCCCTTTCACCCGATCCGAACACCAGTTGGTCAAGTTTCGGAAAAATTCAATACAAATGCATACATATTTCATAATTAATACTGATTCTTTGTCGAGGAATGTACGATATTACTTTTAACATTGAAAAGAAAAAAACTTTCTTTGCAGATTGTAAGAATTTACCGTGATTTCTCTCCGTTTTTTTCTTTATTCTTCGAGACCGGCTTATGGAAATGATTTGGAAAAA